>JAFMSR010000001.1:18125717-18302210 GCA_022818135.1 Saxidomus purpurata | reverse complement strand
GTATATCGAACAAGTTCCTTATATACGATGTATATATATATCGAACTAAAATATATATCGAACAAGCATTTTTAAAGTCAAATGTTATAAAATCCGAACTATCAACTTACAGTTGCTTTTGATTTTCCTACCTCCTTTTGCATAGTTATAAAGATCTATAACTGTTATTTTATTTCCTAATCTGAGCGTTTTACGTTTTTTCAACATGATACATGTACAAATGTAAATGTTTTATGAATGGACAGAAACTCAAAACTCAAAACTCCGTATGTATAAATACAAATTGAAGGAAGCTGATTTTCACTCACTTGCCATAACTTGAAATATTTAACAAGGTTTTTTTTTCTCCCAAATATGGGATTTCATCCCGTCTACAAGCTTTTAAAGAAACACTCACAATTATTATATAAATTTTACGTAAAACATTATCACTTGAATATCGTACTTAGCACTTATGTTTGTATTCTCATTTAACTAGTTTACTAAACGGTTACACATGTGTAATGATTAACCTTCATGAATTATAGCTACAAGTGCAGTATGAAAAATATAATGCAGACGGCAAAAGAAAAATGCAAAATCAACATATTTTTTTAATTCTTCGGAACATATTTGCAGTTCGATATATACGATTACTTTACTGTACATTTTTCATTGTTGGGCCAGAAAATATTGTTTATTTTATCTGAAGTTTCCTGAACCGGAGTACGATATAACCGTATATTTTTACATTAAACAAAGGGGAAAAATCAGGCAAAAAAAAAGCTATTCCTTATATCCGAATTTAAGTTATATCTGGAGTCGTTATATACGGTGTTACTGTGGTGGGGATGAAAAATTTGAAGAATTGATAGATCATTTTGAAATATGTGCTGAACATTGGTGCTGGGACTTTCGCAGCATGAATTTAGCATTGCGTTCATGCATGATGGGCAAAGCCCACATATTCTTATCACGGTTATCAAATGATGTAAAGAACAGTTATCGTACAATGATTGAAGCGCTCCGAAACAGGTTCTCAAACCAAGGGAAACAGTCAGTGTGGGTCTCGACTCTCAAAGCCAGAAAACGGCTTCCCACGGAATATGTTGCTTCATACGCAGACGTACTATCAAAATTTGCACGTAAGGCTTATGCCGACCTTGATTATGCTGCTCAAGAAAGAATGGCACTGGACCAGTTGTACACTTGTCTCTCTCCAGAACTCAGGTACAAATGTATTGAAAAGAGCTATCATACTGTTCATCACGCCGTTATTATATATACGAAGGGGTAATGGAAAAAGATCATCTACAGGTGTGCATGGTTTCCAACATAGATGTTCAGCATTCAACCTCGATTGCAAACAACATACATATGTTGAAATAGCTGACATCACGGTTGGATCGCCTTGAATGCCAAATTAGGCCAACTAATCGAATATTATATATGACGGAGAGAAGCGGCAGGAATTCACCGTGGGTTCCGACGATGGATCAGAGTGAATGGTTTAAAATCTCTTCGGTCTTCGCTCGCTTCTAAAGTTCTATATAAAACAAAAATAAAATTATACTTTCGCTCGATTTGCCTATTTTTTCTAAAGAAATTTCGATGAACAACTTATTAATTTTGTGTGTCCTTAGCACATTATCAATATAAACACTCTTCAGAAAAAAATGCACAGTGACAGCTGGTATCTTATCTTTGGATGTCGAGGTAGTTTAAAGTTGTATACGAATTTGTTTTAGTTCGATTACGAAGTAAGCTGCGTATTGACAGTCGAGGTAGACAATTTGCATGGGCGGAGGATATAATTAAAGGTTAGATGCCAGAATATTTATTCTACTTGATTTTTAAAATGCATTTTTTGCACAAGTTTGCAGCTGAAAATTAAGAAAGCCGATGAGGGGAATTTTTTTAGCACTTGTGGCTTATTCGTTTAATGTTTTTATTTGTAATTACTCCAAGTATCAAGACTAATCTTGAGAAATAAAGGGATTTGTTGAGGTATCGTACCACTTCAAATTGTTCAATCTAAGTTAGGCTGAACTAATTTCGTTCTTAATTTTAATTCAAATCTTTAAAATCGTTCGTCCGATAGTTTTACATTTAGAATTTGATGGCAAAATAAATTCTGAGAAAAAAATAACTTCAGGACCTACAGGTTGTAGAACAGTTATTGGAATTATATGTTAAAGCACCTTTTTTATAAGAGAAAACATAGCATTTTACCAGCTCTCCTACAAATTTACGATTTCATGAAGAAATAAAACAATCTACTCAAATTGTTGTTGAAACAAGAGCATAATCTCATAAGTGATGAATGACCTTCAATACTCATACGACACTTTATCTCCCTGTGCTGAAGATTTGGGTCAATTCGTTTTAAAATTATTCAATGTATAACAGTAACAAGTATTAAGACATGAACATGAACATACATGAAGTATTTTAAAACACTAAAGTGTAACACAGCACAGACACCAACAAATGGAAGGACGGACGGATAGACGGACGGACGCTGCGATTTTTAGTTATACAGATAACTAATTGAATACCTTTTATTCTTCGAAGATAATTGATTATGGCAAATTGCTGATTACAGTAATCGCAAAACTATATTTTTGTAAGAAACAACATACATAGATGTCTCCCCAAGCCCCGTCCCTCGAAAAGAAAATTATTCTCTAGGACCCTTACAAGACTATGCACGACAGATTACTACCCCTCATACTGATGTTTTTTCACTAAGTTTGATGAAAACCCAACAATGTGTTTTGGAGCGAACAAGATTTTCTCTGATTTCAGGCCCCTGTGACTTGACTTTTGAGCACCCTAAATATTTATATGCACAACTAGACTTCATATTATGCGACAATATTGAACTGGCACTCATGAATATTCCGTTTGCGGTCGGTAATCTTCGGATGAAAATATAACAAGCAATTGGTGTAAATATCAATTTTGTACTGTACCAGATATCGCATTCCGCAATGGTGTAGTTGATCAGACATTTGACTATCAAGTTAGCGTATGCAGGTCCGAGTCTTGCTTGTTTTTTTGTTTTTATTATTATTTTATTTTTTTCATCGTTTCGTTGCATTTACATGAGATATACAGTAAAAAGCTTTTGTACTGAATTTGTATCGTGACAGCTGACCATTACATGGGTGACAGCACGGCAAGAATTGTCATTAAACGATGGAAGACTCAGACGCTGGTAGCAGCACGGATACTGCAAGCGAACGGTGCAATAGCGAAACTGACACAGCTAGTGAGACTGGATTTTGATGTGATTTTATGCAATTCCTGAATGCCATGAATATCAATAAAAAGTATTAACATATAAAAAATTGAAACACAGAAAACAAAGCAAAATTAATCCACGATAAAAAAAATACTTAAGCTTCCCTGACAATATAATGAAAATCAAACAAAGGGTTTGGATATGAAGAGCGGAACAGATTTTCAAGTTCCATGCCCTTGTGTGCTTGACCCTTGTCCCCAAATTGTAATATGCATAACTTAACTTCATACAGAAGCTTTCCTGAAAGTCCGATAAAAAATTAATTTGATATGTTAAAATCAATGGTGGGTTTAAATGCGATGTATATTTAAAGCCCGAATACTATAACGGATGCTTTTCAGCGGTCTACACAAATGTAGTGACTTTTTATGTATCTCATAGGTGAGAAATTTCTTGTCAATTTAGTATGTACACTATGTGCATGTATAATGTATGGGGTAATGACACTTTTACTCTCTCTCTCTCTCTCTCTCTATCTCTCTCTCTCTCTCTCATCGTGTCTCGAGAGCGATAAATGTACTCTGTTAAAGTTTGTTTGGCAACCCAGAAAAAACATTAGTATAGATTTAAATCAGAAATACTAAGTTGGTATTGTTTTCATCGGCAACTGATCGAGTGTCGGAAATCAGTACAGATTTGTGTTATAATGAAACGTTGATACGTACATGTACATGTTTATCACTGAAAGAGATTGATAACACACGGACGTAATCATTTTCCATTTTCTGAATTTATAGTGAGGCGGGATGATTGCAAGAAGAATGTGACGTACAAATGCGAACCAGAAAGTACATGTCCTGTTTAGAAACTTGACGTGAAGTCATCACATACACACAAAGCAACAGTTAATAGTATATGAATAAAAGTGCGCAAAGTTCCACAAAATAAAATTGTTTTAAATACTTGACACTAAAATGATCTTGTCTTAAATACTTCGAGAGTAAATTGCCAATGATATGTATTTTAACCGATTATGTTACTGTATGGTTCATTAGAATGAAATACATGTACTGTAGACAATGGCAAGCATCACCCTTTGTTCACATTAACAATAAGTGTCTACTCAATTAAGATGTGACAATAATTATCGTCAACTTCAAATCAAGCGTCGGAATCAATTTTGTTTGAATAAATACATCAAAACGAGGACAAATCATTGACAAGCAATAATATCATTATTCTTGCGACAAACAACGGTGTCTGCAATAAAAGAACAAAGTCATGAAAAGGTTACAACTTTTAATTATATACAATAGTTTAATTATAAAACGTACTCGGAGAATAGTAAACTGCAGTAACTCATGCCAAAATCCTATAAAATTATATCTTATAATTTATATTTTCTATAAAATTACATGTACATGCACATTGTACAATAGGCATTAATTTTAAAGGAAAAATTAATCCTTTACGCCGCGTCACGCGGCATGGTATTTGTCACATCTCGCAATGTCATATGCCGATGCGGCGTGGATTTATTGCTCCCGCGTTGTAAAACCTCCCCCGCTATAGCGCGGCGAAAACGGAATCCGCCTGATCTGTACTGTACTTTAACCAAAAGAAAGTGTGCAATTAGGTTTTCGTCAATTTAAGTGTATTATTTCGTACAAAAGTATGTTATGTTTGGTATCAAAATTTAGAGCAGCTTATTATCAATTTGATGTGCATCGGTTATTACCAAAATTTTGATATGTTAGGGAGTTCTTGGCTATTCAAGTTACAAATATCTTTCTTATCAAATTATCAAAATATTTCTGCCTGTTTATGTGTGTTTCTTTTCATGTCTCAGAGATAATTTTGTTTCAATGTCGCGTGTGACCACCTCTACTTTTGATGCAAGCATTGATGCGGCCGCGAATGGACATAACGTAACGTCGTATGACGTCACAAGGAAAGTAATTATATTCTTATGTGATCATTCAGATTGTTTATACCGCCTCTCGACCTAATCCTGCGACCAAGCTTGTCCCAGATATTGTCAATAGGATTCATATTTGGCGAGAGGGCAGGCCTGGTAACCATGTTAACGGCGTTTTGGTTGAAGAACTGTTCGGTGATACGTGCTATGTCGTGCATTGAAATGACGCAGTAACAGTTTTGGTCAGACGTACGGTCTCCTTGTTCAAATATGCATGTGCGCTTGCCCAAGACGGCGCAAAACAGTGTACGTGCTTATGCCGTGCCGCCTTGCTGTACTCGAAGCTGTTTGATAACGTTGTATCAGGTGCGTCAACGTTATGATGCGGTCCGTTAGAGCGGTTGTCACCCGAGGTCTACCGGGTTTATGGCGATCAGCGAAACGACAAGTTTGCTAAAATCGCTGGCGCAAACGAATAATGACGCTCCTGTGGCGCTCGAACGTCCTGCTGGCGTAGGTGACGTTGTCAACCCTAGCAAGAATTGTTATGCTTCAATTTGATGAGTTTCACTAAGTCGTTCCATCTTATTGCAGCACAAATTTTAAGTGTTTTGTGTGTTTTTGCAACGTGGTTTGCATTCACCAAAGTCATAAGGAATTTGACAAAATACATTTCCCATGGAGAGCACGTGCATATCGTGCAAAAGTACGCTATCGCTTGTTCATTTAAATCCACCGAGTTTTTGTCGTAAAATTTAGGCAAGATCGATATAACATGCTTCGAGCGTAGTATGTTGAAAATTTCAGATCGATGCGTCTTTTATATCTGGAGATATTTAGATTTAAAAAGTGCACACTTTCAATTGCAACAGAGTATTTTAGCCCACCAAGTTGATAATTAACATGGAAATAGATTATCATAGGTAGCGATAACAGTCGTTATCACCCTATCTTACTCCTAGGTCCGAAAGTCTAAGTACACATGTCTTTTGCAGAAATGGCAAAGCTTCCTGAAAGACATTTGAGAACCTTCAAGAATTATCATAACACTTTCTTCATAGAGATGACTGATCTTCATGAAGGAAGTGATCTTCAGTTTATCGGAGAATATTTCAAATATGGAAAGAGGTTTGATAACAATCAACCTGGAGTCACTGGCCAAACTCTAGACCAGACCTACGATGGTAGCAGCAGTATTTTCCATTATTTCTGCAATCGTACGAAAGCCTTGACGGGTGTGTGTGGTGGTATGATGTATAAATACAACGACGTTTTCCTGTATATTGGATTCAGCAACCCGCTGTTTTGGGGAAGGAAAAGATTTTTTGTTGAACTTAAACAAAATAATGAGACAGCAAAATGGGCCTATGATCAACTTGACAACATAGCCGATAGGACGTCTACTTGTTGTGGATGGAAAGTCAGGGCAGTGTTTGTATCTTTACATATTGGAATGCCAAATTCAATATGTATGAATCATGTTATATAATGTAATGTTCAGAATTTAACACAACTATAATATATGTGCATTTTAAATTATTATGACACCTGAAAGTCTCTGCCAACAGTCTCTGCCGTTCCTTGGCATAATCAAAACTTGATTCACGTTTGTTCGATGATACTAAAGTGAGTTGAATCGAAAATTTATTTCTTTGTTTTCAGATTTGACTCGATGGACAACCCCGAGTTGAAAGTAACAATTGGCAGAGATGGCAGTTTCTAACGAACACGTGTACGTAACATTATTCTGTGGAAAACATGGTTTGCAACCTGTCGGAACAATTATGTAATTAAAGGAAGAAACTAAGTCACAACAATTAACGATAACCGGTTAATCAAAAGATTACTAACTGCAAATGATGAATGTGGTTTTGTAGAGATTATTGTATTTCTGCATATCGAAAATTTCGAAAAAGACAATAAGACCTTCATTTAAATCAATAAAGATTATTATCATTATTATTATTATTATTGTTCTTATTATTTGAGTTTCAGTGGGCTGATTAAGGACTAAAATCATATTTACATTTACGAAAAACACCCGTGCAATCGGACCATGATCCGCACTGTTCACTTTTCAGTCTGTGAATTTAAGTGGCGAGATACCTACCGCCTTGAATATTTAATTGAACAGTCCCAGCACAAAAAATGAAACGTCAAATGTTGTTAGTAAAGACTGCAGTCTAACTGTTACCTTTAGCACCGTTTAGTGCGTTGATAAATATAGGCTGACAACTTGTGATTGGCATTCTGCTTTAGCAGATTCAAGTCATTATTTATCATGTTTGCGCTTAGAAAAATATCACAAAATATATAGATTGATTTTCGTAAAATGCATACGCTATTTCATACAAGGCATTACATGTATTTTGCACTTTGGTTTTCAACCTAAATATACTAAACATTATACCGATTTACTCTTCAGAATATATCGTGGTAGAAAATTTTAGGTGCGTCTATAAAAGAATATTTATTCTTGCATTCCAGATGGGGATATCCGCAAATTTTACCAGTGCTGGAAAATCTCATCTTACACACATCGACCAACACTTGAAATGGAACCTTCAGATAGACAAATTGTGTTTAAAACTGTTAAGTACTTTTACACTGTTGCGGCAAATATCCAAATATCTTACACAAGAAATGAAACAGATGTTTTATAAAGCATACATTCTTCCTATTTTTGATTATGGGTCGATTACGTGGAGTAACTGCGCCAAGCAACTTTTTTCAAAACTCACTGTTTTTCAAAAAAGTATTGCTAGGTGGATTTTATCAAAACCGTGTTCTACACCTTCAATTGCTATGTTTAAAGAATTAAAATGGCTAACAGTAGAAGATCGACACAAATTTCATATTGCTGTAATGACATACAAAGCTCTTAACAGAACTGCACCTGAATACATATGCCAATTTATTACTGTTTCTGATAACAAAATATACAATTTACGATCCAACTCAAAGAGAAATTTAACACACGCAAGACCAAAAACAAAATACCTTAAACAAACGTTTAAAATCGTGTCCATGCTGACATGGAATTACATACCAGAAACCACAAGAAATTCAGTCTCTTTAAATGCTTTTAAGTACCATTACAAACTATTTTTAATGAGTAATTACAGCACATTATAAAACACAGGTGTTGCTCTTTATTTTATTGCCGATAGGCCTATTAAGTCGGTTATGCATTTGTATGATTAATATTGTTACTTTGTTATATATAGAAGGCCTCATTGTAAATATGTAATGTACATTTTGCTTTTAATTTTGTATTTGCATTATGAGTTTTACCTTCTGAAAATAAAGACATTATTATTATTATTATTATTAAGACGACTTACGTGAATTACTTATGACTTAACGTTATAAACAATGATTGTGACGTCACTTTCCCAAACACAGCATCTGAATAACGTTTGTTTTTATATTAAAATGCATCATTTCGATATTTCGGTATTTAAATATCTATTTCAAAGTGCAAGACCTATGCAAGAAAAAGTTTCTGCCATGAGATACTTGGTTCAGATGGAAATATCCGTCACTTCGGGTAACTGTTTCGCGAGAACTCGGCAGAGCCTCGTTTCCGCCAAAACAGTTACCCTCAGTGACGGATATTTCGATCTGAACCTCGTGCTCAAGAAAGAAACTAATATATTCAAATACTACTGTATTGCTAAAATGTACAACCACGAAAATTGATATCAAAATGTTCTTGATTTCTTGTTAAAGCTATATCTCCTGGTGGAGCATTTGTATACCTTTCTGTATTTTTATCAGCCCCTCTTTAGACCAATCAGACGTTGTTGTTCTTCGCTTTATTCATGTATGAAATATCTAATTATCAGTTGAAAATCAGATTTCAAGAGGCTGTGGTTAACTATAACATTTTGAGAGATTCACCTTGTTCTTTTATGGTACTTTGTAAAGAAGCGAAACAGTTTTTCAACAATAACGTCTTTTGTCATAGACAAGAGCCCATCAACATCCTGTATGTACGCAGTCATGCAGTCAATGACCATAATTAATCTCCTCAAGTGCTTCGACTGCACGTGCTTTATCGTTCCAGTATTATTACGTATAATTTAGATTAGCATTAAAACAATTTTAAAGTTATTTTGTTATTGACGGAGAACTACTATTAATTATAAAGATTTCAACCACGGAAAATACTATAAATACCAGTAAACCTTTTTAAATGACTGTTCAAGAGTTCGCAAAGCAACGGTTAGCCAGACAATCTTTACCATTGTAAAATAATCGTATCAATTTCTTTTGAAAATAACACAAACTTGCAACTACTTTGTGCAATTTTTCTTTGCATTCAAATGACTTTAAAATGAAACGATTAGATGCACACTTTCGTTTAAGTACTTTCACAAAGTATTTAATAGCCACGGCTATCCCTGTAGCAACAAGAATAAGTCATTTCTTGCTTAACTTGGCTCTCCATGAGAAAGATGGTTGTTCTGATGTGTTCCTTTAGTGTCCACATTGTCAATATCTATATCTTTGTGTACGCTGTTTGGTGGGGTGGTGCTATACATACTGCAAGTGTCTTGACATGTAAATTCCTATTAAAAGTGTCGGTGTAATTATTTTATTATCTCACGTATATCTTCACTGCGAATTGACAGTGCTCGGAGCTGACAATTTATTTTAAAACTGAATGCTGCTTTCGTAGTTTTTGGTCGTATATCATTATCAAATAATGACCTGTATTAAATATTTTAATATGTTAACGAATATCCATTACGGAAGCATAAATGCGCAATCAATTAATTTCAGGTAAGAGGATTTCATGATAACCGAGAAACTATCACGAAACCAGATAAAACGTTTGGTTTCATGTATAAGCACCACCCCACCACCTCCAAATCCCCACCGCCTCGTACTCCACCCCACCACCTCATTTGAGAAATTGGCTGTAGTTTCAATTTATTTACTCACCAGATCGTCTAGTGACAATAAATACTTATTTTGTACATGTACTCGTATGTTGCATGTAAAATGTATTCGGAAAAACGGGATTTGGGACAAAAAATAAGGATAGTTTAACTTTGGTTACTGAAAATCGAGACTTTCGCCAACTTGTAAACGTTCTAGAGATTACAATTTATGGAATTTTGTTTCCACAATTCGTGCAAACGGTAGTCTCAACATTTCTTCTGGTAACTACATTGCCCGATTTTTGAAAGTTCTTCAACAAAATAATTTAAAACAAAATTTACAAAAGTCATACTCACATTTCTTGTTTATTTTGTAAAACCCCACCACCTCGGAAGTGTGCTCCCCACATTTTTTCACCTCATTGTGCGGTGGTGGGGAGAGTTAACCACCCGTGGTCTATGTCAGATAGATCACAAGTAGTCGTTGTCTGTGAAATGTGTCATCTCGCTGCGCCACCGGCTCCAAATTTCATAGACAACTTGATCTATACTGTACAAATCCTATTGATTTTGCTACACAGCTAGATTTGTCATTTTTTTCAAAATGCCAGAAAGATGTGCAACTTGGTTCAAACCTACTAGTTATTTCATAAAGTTCACAAAATGGCAGATATAAATGACTTAATGGAAAAGCAGATAGCACATGTTGTAAAAATTTGGTAAAAGCGCGTTCGAAATTAAAGTTTTTTAGACACTATCCATCAAAAGACTGCCCTTCATATCGCACAGTTGCTACATTGGTATAGCGTATATTTCTTTATTTAGAACGTTAAACAAAGGTTAAAGATGACCACCGTCCAGGCCGACCGATATAAAGACATTGCCACGGTCAGATTTGTTTGTGCAACAAGATACATGATATACGGCGGAAGAGGTAGTGACATATCAGGCTTCAATTCGTCAGCCATCTTTTAAATGTTAAAGTTAAAGCTACCACATCTTACCTACATCCATGTTCCATCTCCCTGTGACTTTTGGTTTAACCCATACATCAAATCATGTCTGCATCGCCACATGGTTCGAAACCCTTAGTGCTGTTGGAAGTGCTCTATGTATTAGATAGAGTACTGTTTGCGAGAATAATTACGTTATTTCAAGGAGGCGTACAGTACACTATCTATTTTGTATTATGGTACATTTGCTCTGTTGCAATATTGTTACTGTTCTCTGTTGTAGATAGATTATGTGTTCTATTACAGATATATCACAGTTAAGCTCCACCCCATACACAGTGCATATTATCAGAAATACCTATAGATATACACAGTAGCCATAATACAAATTACCATATTTCAAAATGTTTTCAAGCTGTATTTTTCCCGTTTATGATGCCATTATGTATGTGTGAAACATGTACGTGCATGTAGACGAAAACAAATGCCTTTGCTCAGATTCCCCAACCCTGACATGGCGACGATGGGCAAAAGGGGCGATAACATGATCCAGAGGGAGGATAACACGATGCAAAACACGATAACACGATGCGAAATTACGATAACATGATTCGAAGATACGATGCATATCTCGCATTTTTGCATGCATCGCACCATTGTGTCTTCGCGTTGTGTTATCGTCCCCTCACGTCATGTTTTTACATCTTCTTATCGTCATTTCACCTTTCGAACTCGAAAGGTCACAGTTGTTCTTTGTCAGAGAATGTTAACAGCAGGAAGGTTTCATACCTGACATATGTAGTATGAAAAGACATTACAGCTAAAACAATATAAAACAAATAGCATCTCCTTCTGAAATCGGCACGAAAAAGAATTATTCTAAAAAAATCGCATTAAGTCCAAGTCCGAAAAGCAGCGGCACTGGGTCCAGTCAATTTGGAAATACAACCATCCATTCTGTGGTCAGCTGCTCTCTCAAAGACAGATACTTCAAACGCATCAACAGTTGTCATCTTCAGAGAATATTATCTCCATCAGCTAAAACATTGAAAAATGACATACAATGTACAATGTACAAACACTTTTTATATCAGCCTACCCTGCACTGTTTTGATGATGCGATTTACTTTACTATAATATGTGACTGAACATTGATCAGGATCTATTTGACTATTAGGAGCTCAGCAACATTCAGAAGTTACTTGGCGTCAGTTTATACTGAAAAACATTGAGTTATATATGTGCGGAAGAACGACAACTGTAGCTTGTATCATTTGTAAATTATCTCCCTCTATGTCATATTATGCTTGTTTGGAATATTACTAAAACATTGAGAGGGACTGAGTTTACATATTACAGAGTTATATAGGATATAGGAAAGAAGAACAGTATTGAATTGTCTGAATTTGTGTTGCGCTATTGTTTACTAAACACAATATTACATAAACAGTTAATTAATTCAAATTCTGTTTATTTCCCTTCCTAGTTTCCCCCATCTTCAAATACATGTTCATTTCTTTTACTTCAGGAAACATCCATCTTTTTCAAAGGTGTCTTTGTTTAATTTGTGAAAGGGATATTATCACACAAGACCTGGACCATGCCAAATAGTTAATACCTTAAACGTCGGTAATAATTTATTTGAGAACCTTGCTACTTACTTGCTACGTAATCTTATTAAAAAAAATGACGAGATTTAAATCCACTAGAAAAATATTATTATTTCTAAACAGTGTTAATGACTAGTTTCCAAACGAATATACATAGCTATTTATAGTATTTGACATCATCAAATGCGGGGTTCTAAACCCAATGCCACAGCTACACGCAAAAAACCCAGATTAATATAGAGTTATTAACCTGTGTAAAAAGTATTCATCATTTTTTGCATACAACCCCTCATCCTAATAGAACTTGCATCAAAGCAGTTTGAGTAATACAGTAAACTCCGCATATAACGAACCCATTAATTCAGGACCATTTAATTTGTTCTTTATATCTGGAATTTGTTATATCCATATTTGTTCCTTATTTCCGGAATTTCGATGTATCTGGAGTTAACTGTATTGTTTTATACCTCATAATGAATTTGAAAAGAAGGGGTGACATCTTAAGTATTTGTTTTTGAGGCCCCTGTAGGGTAACCCTGTTTAGTATCTCCGTAAAATGGTCGAGTATGTGTCGGGGAACATCTTAAGTATCGGTTCCCGTGAAGTTTTGCTTGCATTATGCAGACATTGTGAAACTTATTGACCAGCACCAAAGAATATATTCGTCAAAAATTATTTTGAAAATAAGACAAACTAGCAGTTACATTTGTAAATTTTCTTTGTAATCAAATGTCTTAAAACAACAAGTTTAAATGATTAGGTGGATACTCTCATTAAAACACGAAGTATTTAATACATGCAGCAACAGCTATCCCGGTAGCAACAAGAATAAGTCCTTTTGGGTTGAATGGGATTTTCCATGAGATAGATGGCTGATCTAACTGTATTCCCTTTGTGTCGGAAGCATTGCCATCACCTGTTTCTTCGCGCTCATTGCTAAGGTAGGCTATGGCGGTTTCGGTTAAAGTCGGCTCTGCCACCTGTTCAGTATATACTTTTGTCTCAATAGTTATTGTAGATTCTGAAAGAAATTGAAGATAACATCATTTACTGACATTTACTGAATAAAAACAAACTGCATCCTTTTCTGCAACCTAAAAACGTGTACACGTACAGATCTAGGTATACGAGAAATTGCGAGGATGTTGCTAACATATTTTGAAACCGCACCATACCTTATAAGCATTTAGAATATCTTTAAAAGAAAAGCAAAATGCTAAGAATTCCAACTGAGATGGATGTAGCTAGGACGTAGTTAATTGTAACCTAATTATTGATAATAAATATTGGTTGACTTTTTTTAAAAGTGCAATGTAATTTGGTCGAAATTGTGGTACAACATACCTGGTGGCTTGCCGATTCCAGATGATGCTTTCTTGGTTTGATACTTTATGATGTCAAGGTATCTCGGTGGTTTTTCCACAATAATGCGTGTTGTTCTGGCAAGTTTAGGTTCAGTGTAGCCTGCAGTAATACGTTGTTACAGTAATGGATATGACTTGGGCACATTTGTTATTGATAAGAATATTACAAGTAAAATATTACGAACTGTAATGTTCTAACTAGATTTTTTCTATAAGTTATTTTAAAGAATATCAGTTTTAAATATGGAAGAACACAACATACTTTAAGGAAATTATTTAAATTTGTTAGAAAAAAAAGATGTTAACGCATGCCATATATAATAATAAGAGGACAGCAAGTTGCACATATTTCATTTTTTCAGGATATAATTCAAATCCAAACTTGGCTGAATTTGCTACAAAAGACAACAAAAGAGTTTGGCCATTTACATTCCAAATCTGAACCGATTAAACACAGGATTTAATAAGAAATACAAATTTATAAAATAGTTTATTTACCGCTTTTTGTTATGGATTTTGTTATGGAATTAGCCTCTCCATGTTCTCTTATGGATTTGGGTCCAAAATTTTCAAGAAAAGCTGATTGTTTGTCCAAAGTCCATGGAAGCGCCCTCATTGTTTTATGTGTTATGCCAGAAATAATAGGTCGCAAAGACCTGTCTCGTCTATATATACTACATGTTGTTGTTTGATTTCCTCTGCATAACCTTGTTTTGGGTAGGATTGTACCTGAAATACAGAAGAACATCTTTTACTGAGCATGTATATTTGTTTGAGCAGTACCGCAACTAAATGTAAAAATACTTTCAGATGCATTACAAAAAGGCATATTTTTTGAAAAATGAAATAAAAATGTTTTGTTCGCTTTACAAGATGTACTACCAAATCTATGTTAAAGAGCACCTCCGACTATAGACCACCAGAAAACTTTAAATACTTAAGAACTACACACACATGTGAAGTTAAACTACCCGATTCAGCCGGTCTTTCTTTGGACACCTTTTTTCTGTTCTCTGTACCTCAAACTGTCTGAAATATGATCTCAAACCAACAAAAAATGCGATAAAAAAACCTTGCCTCAGTCTGGCTAATTCATCCTAAATGAGCTCAATTGTGATCGAGTAGACAAACCAAAGCCAATTGTGATAGTAGATTGTGCCAAACTACCAGATTTCCTCTTAATAGCAAGTTCGCCAGATTTACTCTTAAATAAGCTCAATTTTTATAAAAGACTACCAATTTTTTTAATGAGCTCAATTTCGATCGGAGTATGAACCAAACTACCATATATATGTTACAATGAAAATTTGTAATATAATAAAACATTACCATTTCTCATCACTGACGTACTCTGCATGTCGTCTGCTTTGACTTGATGCATCTCTTTGTCACTCTTTGTAAGTTTGTTTTTATCTGCTCTCTTTCCACACATATACTCTCTAACCATGTCTTTAGGAAGGCTAAACGATTAAAGTATAGTTGCAATGTCATCATTTTTAGCGCCTGGCATTCTATTATGAAAACATCACTGTTTAGTGCTAACATTAATGAATGCTACAAGTACAAAGTCAGCAACAACAAAATATATTGAAAACAATGGTCAATCATTTAGCTCCATGTATTTTTATTTTAAGCTTACATTTTAGGCACTAAAACTTATTTAATGTAAGATGTGAAATAGATATTTTTCAAAATTAGTTTTATTAAATTAAATAAGTTTCAATTTAAGTTTTGAAATCCTTTGTACCATAATCTCTGACGGAAGAAGCCATCTTGTATATCTGATAGACTCTGAGTAGGCTGTAACCCGATTCCCTCGGCGGCTTTGAATATGTCTTTTGGGCGGAGGTCAAAACGGTCAAGTACCGACTGATTGATTCTCATCTCAATTCCAAGCATATCTCCTCTCTTTGTCAACACCTACAATGGTCAAAAAAATCTTAATCATATTTATGCAAAACTTTACGTGTGTTTTCTGTTTTCTTCCTCGATCGGGTCGAAAATACGACGGTATTTAAATTAGAATTGAAACAATTTTTTAAGGCTTGTATGTGGAGATTCTCTGATAAATAAGGCTTGTATTTGTAATTTATCTGATATTTCAGGCCTTCTGATAAATCAGGCTTGTATGTCGAGGCACTCTGATATTTCAAGCTTCTATGCGGAAGCCGAAAGCCCTCTGATAAATCAGGCTCGTATGAGGAGACACCTTGTATACGGAAGCCCTAGGCTTGTATAAGCGTCAATCATATCGACTTACAGTGACTGATAACTTTTTCTGATTAAGTTATTCGTGTCAGTTTCATTCAATAATATTCAGGTTTCATGATTATGAATCTTAAACAGGCCTTTATTACAATACGTGTTCTTGAAACTGCATTACAGTAGCCATTTTTTTTCTATCAATGAACTAATAAACTGTCAAGTACACGTTACCGAGTATATAAGAAGACACATACTTAAATAAGTTTAATCTATTTGTCTCATAAATTAAAGTTTACCTTTTCCATTCTAAAATCTTTGCTGATTTCATTGATCACTTTATTCATGACCGCCCGGCATATCTTGTTGTTGTCCTTTCTAACATCGCCCTCAGCATTATGGTCTGAATTAGGCTTGATTTCATGCAGTTGTGTAAGTTCTGAAAATAAATAAAGCAAAAGTGAACTGAACAGAGATGTCATTGAAACACCAGTAAAACTAAGTAAATATGTAGTCATAAAATACTTCAGTATTTATATTTTTCGAACAAATTTAGTATTAAATTTCATTTATTAATTAATTTGCATACCAGTACTTTTTGTTTGACCGGTTTCATTTCTTTGTCCATCATTTACTTTCCCTCCTTGTTCCCCACCGGTATCATTCATTTGCTCAATTTGCTTTGCTTGTTGTTTGGAGGCTTGTGGTATATCCCAAGAACGGCTGCTGATCTCTGCTTCCTTTTTTACTTCTTGATAGTTTTGTACAGTATCTCTGCCATTGCACTCTTGCTTTCTTGGTGGCTTATCTACCCCAAATCCTTTTTAGGAAAACAAACAGGATATGGTTTTGTCAAAGCAGGTATAGGACGAGTTCAGTACCATCACGAAAAAGAGCTCTCGCATATATTTACGGATACATAAACGAAGCTTTAGATACAAATGTAATGGATTAGCATATATAATTCATGTAACGACATGTATCATTTTTATTTACTTGAAAAACTTTAAATGAGTCGAAAAAGCAAACATTTTTAAAATGAGGGAATTCACACATTCGTCCTTAAGAAAAGGGATTTTAACTCTTCCCAAACTACTTCATTCACTGAAATGCTGCAAGTTACTTATGTATACTCTTCTCCTAGCGACAAAAAATTCTGTCTTTAAGACCAGTGCAGATCATGATCAACCAGCACATCTGTTCGGACTGATGATGACCTTCACTTTTTGATATTCTGATATTCAGTTTGTAAATGTTACGTTAGCATTGTTCTGAACAAATTAATGATACCGTCCAAATTTGAAGGATGCGCATTTCTATTTTAGAAATTAAGTTGTATAAGGTTAAACTCATACACTTGAGCGGAATACGTCTGGAAAGTCCTTGAAAAAGTTGCTCAAATGGTTTCAAAAAGTTTTTGGAGACTATAAAAGCGTTACTGTACGGAATAGAATAATCAGCATGCGTTCTTCAAAAGTAAAACAGTACAAAGAATGTTTTCGCAGTTACGAAAGTGAGTCCCTCAAGTGCTTTGATTATTTTTAAATCAATATTAAATTAATGTTATAGCCTACCCTTTCCACCTTTGAGTTTGACTTGGTTGAACATTGTTTCTACACAAGCTGGTGCATCACTGATATATATATTGTGGTACGGTATATTCTCAGTTTGTACTATTCTGTTGGTTGGTGCATGGACGATAAGAAATTTAAATGAGACCCAGCTCTCCTTTGGAACCCTGCAATATATTCAAGGTCATATGAAATCACATGAACAAGCAGAGGTAACTTAAATTGTTTTTTCCGATAGAAAATAAACCCACTAAATCCTCCTCATCGGTCCCTTTCCTTCAAGAAAGAAAAACTCGTTAAGATAGGCCCGCCTTTCCCTAAAATTCAACTCACTCGTGCAGCATTACTATAAAATGAATTTGTCTACAGATCAAGAAGGCTAGTATAGTACTTAAAGCTGGCGTGATTAAACATGCGGCATTTTCTTTTGATTCTTGGAACCACTATTCCCGGTTACGATTGTATTATAACTTTTCTTTTAGTTTTAAGAGGTAATTACTAAAGAATACACTATTTTCAAAAGTCATACGTACCAAATTTCTTTAACCCAGATATTATTGCCTATACGGTTGCAGCGTGGTGCAATGTCCGGATCTCTCATTTCCTAGTTGTAGTCCGGTCCCGACCACTGCAACGTAGTATTGGGACGGACTTACTGGATACCCCAGTAGACCTTTTTGTACGGATATCTCGACTCGAACCCGTTCTGTTTTGGTACTATTGGCAGTCATCTGTAGATAAATGTAAATATTAGAATATTCGTTTGTTTCAGTGAAATATCGATTTTATTTCAAAGACTATGAACACCAAACATTGATATTATTCAGTGTGGCGTATCCACGAGTGAAATTTCATTTGTTTGATGTTCACGAGTGAAATAAAATCAATATTTCACTGAAACAAACAAATTTCAGTCTTTGTTTATTTTATTTTTTTTGGCAAAATATTCAGTAAAATTTGGAATTATAGCATTTCTTATTCCCCTTGGAGAACCCTAGAATGATTACTACCATCATTACTGAAAACGCAACAAAATTAGTTCAAAATATTTTGATTATTTCAGATAAAAGTATTTAAGAAGTCATATCTATCTGTTATCATACAACGAAAAGGAAACATAATTCATTATATAGGCCTCAATTGCTCTTTTTTAACCCTTAAATAAGTCTTCACTAGGTCACACCATAAATCGTGGAGTAATACTCAATCAGTTGTTCATTCATTAAAAAATGCTTGGTCCAGGGCTAGACCTAAGCCCAAAATCCTTCTCACAATTTCATGCATTTAAGAATAATGAACGACTCGTAGAGGCCAGCTTTCCACTTTTATAGGTGACTATAATATTTTTCAGACCATGATCATACAAGTATGAAGACAATACTGTGAAAATTGGATTTTTGATTTTGAAAAAAATCCCGAGTGATTCAAAACTTTGCTTATAGATGGATAGAAAATGATCTAACTAAGAAAATGAATACCAACAACCCTATGTTTATATCAAAAAATAAAAAATTACAGCCATTTTTCGATTTTATTTAATGTTCTATCACTGATAAATGAGGGGTAGTATGTATCTCATTAGTGAGAATTGGATAAAGCTAAGTATTTTAGCGTAATTAATCACTCACTGTCAATCATGTGTATGATACTTTTGTATGGCAGGACCAGCTGCAGATTCTGGGTGTGAAATTATGGTACTTTTGTTTAGAATGTGGTTAACAAAGTAGTTCGGCAAAAACAGTGAAAATAAAAATGATATTTTCACTGCTTTGAAACAGTGAAATACCAATTTTATTTCACAGATATATTTCAGTATTTCACTGAAAAGCATAAAATATAGTCTACGATATGACTCAATGAAAATACATGTTTTGATATAAAATTCGGTCTAAATTTTCATGTTTGTAAAATAAAATGAGACAGCAACCTAACTTTATTCTTAAGGAAATATTTATGACTGGTGTAGATGACCAGTACAGCACTGTTTAGACACCAGTGTTACAAAATCTGCTAAGATATTAATAGTAAGATGCTGTCGAATGATAAACCATATTATTTAAATTCTTACCTCTATAAACCTTTAAAAGATTACGGAATTCATCATGATATTGTAATTCTGTGTGCGCTCTATGCAAATGCTTTGTTAAAATGTCGTCGTCAGTAACATGGTGACAACGTTTGTAAATGACGTCATGACGCCGACGTTTATTACGTTCTTTTATTACCAATAATTCATTGCGCCTTGCGGCAATATATGAAACGGAAATGGTCGTTTCCTTGTTCGCTGGTTTCGCTGAATATAAGGTTTTTTTTTCTTTTGGCAAATCTGATGCGTAAGCGATTTTTAAATTCAGCGCGTTGTGACGACAATTCAAAGAATTTAATTGACTGCGATATAAACATGGTTTTAACTCTCTTCTTAAAGGTGCTGGTCAAGGATTTGTACTCTGCGTGTGCGGGGCGGGGGTGGGGGCAAGGGGGAGGGGCGTCTGTGGGAGGTTCGGGAGGTGGGGCATAACACCTTTGAACATTTTTTGCAATAGTTTTCAAATAGACGCAGGACTCTGAGAAATATATAGATTGTGTGACAATTTCAATGGAAAGTAGGACAAAATGTATACTCAAGATCCGCTAGCATATTATACATTTTTTCATATACAGGTACCCGCGCATATGAGCTAAGGAGGATTGTTTGGACAGTTTTGATTAATTTAGGCATCTTTAGAGATTCATAGGATCTGATTGTCTGATGGTTTTCATTAAATTAAGTACCATATCCTTTAACTCAAGCGAGCGAGAACGAGTTGGACATTTTTCCTTTTTTTTCTGCATGAACATTATTAGTTATACGGGTTTTGCCGTGTACATCTGGACATGTACCCTTTTTGTATTGTATGTCGCCCGGGCCGTATAACGATTATATAATACCGCAATTTAAAATTATTGCGCTATTTCACAAGCATATGTATTTTCAATAATTTTATACGCATTTAATGCGTTCCCTTTAGCTTACCCCAGTAATTAAGGGGAAGTAACAGCTTCACGTTGGAGAGGGTATACTTTTATTACTCATAGCTATTTTACAGAGTAAAACTGAAACAAACCAATTTGATAAAGTACACGGTCACTTCAGATTTGATAAAGTACTTGATATAGGAAAGGTGCCAGCGGCTGCCAGAGACTTGATCCCATAGTACTAATATCACTTAGTGTTTGGCCCCATTTGCCAACCAATCGAATCGCTCAGATTTTCAAATAAACGTCTTTCTTTTTTTATTAAAACTACCTACTTAATTTATTAAGAGTTCGCTCTCTCTCATTATATTAAATGTAAGCATGCTAGACAGGCAGCCCACTTATTCCTTATATAGATACAGCTACATGTCGATTTACCTGGGATAATATTTTATACTGTTGTAAAAGCCACCTACCTTGACCATTTACAAGCACACCTCAGCGCTCCGTCCTATCAAGTTTGCAATAGTATAAAGGTACATGTATATTGCACGATTGTCACTACTGGACATTTCCAACTTAATCGGAATCGTAATCTGATTTTGAATCGGACAATTCACGGCTGAAGAATGGGGGACATCCCATCGTTATGAAATGGTTGTTTATTTTCATTTTACCAGTAATAAATGGTAAATATCAGACATGTTCAGGACTACCGTGAATAAAACAGATATACTTCCAATTGTACATATATCATTAAAATACTTTGAATTATATCAGAAATTCAATAACGGTGCAAGGGACTCAATTTATTGAGAATGCACGTCAAATGCTCTGTCATAAATGCATGCTACAGCTCATAATCAGATTGGAAAGCCGTCGCCTCCGACATGGTGGCTCTTCTCCTTCGACCATCTTCATTACGACTGATAACGGTCGAACCGCGAACTCGCACGATTTCTCCTACATAAAAGAAGATTATCAAAATTCCCGGATCCGATGGGTCTATTGATGTCATTTCGAATGAATAATACAGTCATCAGAACAAACAAAAAGCGGGAGGTTTTCTTCGGCTACTGTTGTTTCACGCACTACACTCACAAATCGTAGTAGATGCAAACAAGAAAGTCCACAAACAAAACTGATATAATATTGAGGCATGGCACCAAAAGGGTTCAAGGAGACCAATTCTGGATGAACAAGCAGAAACTGACACGACACCACATCTACGGACTGGCCTATAGTATCTACTTTTTTTTTCATTGCCATTATCCTTATAAGTTTCACATGAATGAAGAGATTTATGATTATTGTCGTAAAACATTTAAAAATGGCTATAAAGCAGAAAAAGATAAGTAAAACAGAAGAAAAAGTAAGAAAAACAATGAGTTTGGATGAGATTTGAACTCCACTGTATGAAAATAACATATCTTAGAATACATAGTCATGTAAAAAAATCGAGCATAAATTCCTGTCACGTGTATCTGTAGATTTGAAATAATACGCTACCAAATAATAAAGCGTTGCAAACGCTTTTGAAATTGCAATATAAACATAGTGTGTAGCCTTGCCGTAAAACCAGCATTTCAATAGATTTTATTGCAAATTCCTACCTATGTTTTTTATGCATTGTACAGTACTGCATTTTCTTGAATAAATGGGTCTCCAAGATAATTGAACTGATTGATATGAATTTTATTACGTAGCCGAAATACATTTACACTTTGAACACGGTTTTGTATATTGTGTCCTAAATATATTTCCGTTATTGGACAGTTTTGTAATAGATAGAACAACAGTGAGATGTCCCCTAACCCTAAGTCAACAATTTTCCGAAATCAGATTACGATTCCGATTAAGTTGGAAATGTCCACTTGTACTATTAGTTTCTTTCATGAGCACGAGGTTCAGATCGAAATATCCGTCACTGAGGGCAACTGTTTTGGCGGGAACGAGGCTCTGCCGATTTGAACAAGGTATATCATGGTAGAAACTTTTTCTTGCATACCGTTTTACACTTAGAATAGATATTTAAAAACAAACTCATCGAAATGATGCATTTTAATGTAAAATTTTAAAAAGAAACGTTATTCAGATGGTGTGTTTGTTTTGGAAAATGACGTCACACTGTTTATAACTTTACGTCACAAGTAATTCCGCGTAAGTCGTCTTAACGGGGGAGCGTGGGGGGGATGTAAGATGCGATTTTCCAGAATTGGTAAAAACTGCAGATATCCCCATCTGGTATGCAAGAAAGGTGTATCTTAAATTTGCGCGCCATTTTTACTAAGGTTACAAAAATGTACGAGCAGCACGATTTTACCGTGCTCTTCGAGGCAAACAGAACACTTTCGTTTAAATTATTTACTAAGTTTAAGTTAGAGTTTATTTAGTCAAATTTTAACAATTTAGAAACCCTAAGGGAGCGAGCGGTAGCTTGATGCTTAACCTCATTTAATCTTTTGCATAGCCACCGATATGTATTGTCGCACGGACCTATGTGTATATGATATTGAAATAGTGGGCAAATGGGGTCAAACACAATATTACATATACATTTTAATTAATTCAAATTATGCTTATTTCCCTTCCTTATTTCCCCTTTCTTCAAATACATGTTCATTTCGTTTACTTCGGGAAACATCCATCTTTTTCAAAGGGGTCTTTGATTAATTTGTGAAAGGAATATTAACAACCATGCCAAATAGTTCATACCTTAAGTATAAGTTAGAGTTTATTAAGTCAGATTTTAACAAGAAACCCTAAGGTTGCGAGCGGTAGCAAGCGACCGGGGTTTCTTAATTGTTAAAATTTGACTTAATAAACTCTAACTTACTTAGTGTTTAACCTAATTTGACATTTTTGCATACCAATCGACATATATTTTGGGCGGACCAAAGTGATTTCTATTTAGAGCGAACTCTTAATAAATTAATTGATTTCAGTAGGTAGTTTTAATAAAAAATAAAAACGTTTATTTGAAAATCTAAGCGATTCGATTGGTAGGCAAATGGGGTCAAACACTAAACGTCGGCAATAATTTATTTGAGAACCTTGCTACTTACTTGCTACGTAATGTTAAATAATAAAGACACCTAGCATGATTAAAAAATGTCATTTATTCTAAAAAATGACGAATTTAAAGTCCACTAGAAAAAATATCATTATTAATTTTCTAAACAGTGTTAACGACTAGTTTATAAACGAATATACATAGCTGTTCATAGTATTGATTGATATAGAATTATTAACCTGTGTAAAAAGTATTTATCATTTTTAGCATGCAACCCCTCATCCCTTTAACTGCATTAAAGTATTTTGAGTAATACAGTGAACTCCACATATATCGAACCCATTAATTTAGGACCATTTAATTTGTTCTTTATATCTGGAGTTTGTTATATTCATATAGCATTTTTATATTAAATAAAGAAGGAAAAAACATTTGTTCCTTATTTCCGGAATTTCGCTTTATCTGGAGTTTAAGTTTTATTCTTTTTATACCTAATAATGAAATTGAAAAGAAGGGGTGACATCTTACGAATTGGTTCCCGTGAAGTTTTGCTTGCATTTTGCAGACATTGTGAAATTAGTAGACCAGTACCAATATAAAATATTCGTGAAAAAATATTTTGAAAATAAGACAAACTCGCAGTTACATTTTGTAAATTTTCTTTGAAATCAAATGTCTTAAAACAACACGTTTAAATGATTAGGTGAATACTCTCATTAAAACACGAAGTATTTAATACATGCAGCAACAGCTATCCCGGTAGCAACAAGAATAAGTCCTTTTGTCTTGAATGGGATTTTCCATGACATAGATGGCTGGTCTAACTGTATTCCTTTTGTTTCGGAAGCATTGTCAACATCTGTGTCTTCGCGTTCATTGCTAAGGTCGGCTATGGCGGCTTCGGTTAACGTCGGCTCTGCTACATGTTCAGTGAATGCTTTTGTCTCAATAGTTATTGTAGATTCTGAAAGAAATTAAAGCTAGCATCATTTACTGACATTTACTGAATGCAAACAAACTGCATCCTTTTCTGCAACCGAAAAACGTGTACACGTATTGATCTAGTTATACGATAATTGCGTGAATAATGCTTACATGTTTTGATACCTTAAAAGAAATTAAAATATTTTAAAAAGAAATGCAAAATGCAAAGAATTCCAACTGAGATGGATGTAGCTAGGACGCAGTTGATTGTAACCTAATTATTGAAGATAAATATTGGTTGATTTTTTGTTTAAAGTGCAATGTAATTGGATCGAACATACCTGGTGGCTTGCCGATTCCAGATGATGCTTTGTTGGTTTCATACTTTTTGATGTCAAGGTATCTCGGTGGTTTTTCCACAATAGTGCGTGTTGTTCTGGCAAGTTTAGGTCCAATGTAGCCTGCAATAATACGTTGCAATGGATATGACTTGAGCAAATTTGTTATTGATAAGAATGATTACATGTAAAATATTACAAACTGTAATTTTCTAACTAGATTTATTTAATAAGATATTTTAAAGTATATCAGTTTTGAATATGGAAGAACACAAAATACTATAAGGAAATTGTTTAAATTTGTTAGGAAAAAAGATGTAAACGCATCACATAAATAATGAGAGGACAGAAAATTGCACATATAATTCGAATCCAAACTTGGCTGAATTTGTAAGCATTACTTTTTTTCAAAAGAAAACAATTATTTAACAACCAAATAATTTGGCCATTTGCATTCCAAATCTGAACCGGTTAAAACACAGGATTAATTAAGAAAAACAAGTTTATAAAATAGTTTATTTACCGCTTTTTGTTATGGAAGTAGCCTGTCCGTGTTCTCTTATAGTGTTGGGTCCAATATTTCCAAGAGAAGCTGATTGTTTGTCCAAAGTCCATGGAAAGGCCCTCATTGTTTTATGTGTTATGCCAGAAATAATAGGTCGCAAAGACCTGTCTCGTCTATATATACTACATGTTGTTGTTGGACTTCCTCTGCATAACCTTGTTTTGGGTAGGATTGTACCTGAAATTCAGAATAATATCTTTTACTGAGCATGTATATTTGTTTGAGCAGTAGCCGACTAAATGTAAAAATACTGTCATATGCATTACAAAAAGGCTTTTTTTTAAATGAAATAAAAATTGGTGTTCGCATTACAAGATGTAGTACCAAACCTACATCAAAGAGCACCTCCGACTAAAGACCACCAGAACACTTTAAATACTTAAGAACTACACACACCTGTGAAGTAAAACTACCATTCAGCTTAGCAGGTGGTCTTTGCTTATAGGTTTGACTGAATTCAGCTTATTTTATGACTGTACTTGCATTGTAATGTTTCATTAATGTAACTTCAAACTGTCTGAAATATTTTCACCAACAAAAAATGCAATAAAAAAACTTCCCCCCCTTCTGGCTAGATATAAAGAGCTCAATTATGATCGGGTATGAACCAAACTACCAGATTTACGCTAAATTGAGCTCAATTGTGATAGTAGAATGTGCCAAACTACCAGATTTACTCTTAAATAAGCTCAATTATGTTCGGAATATAGGCCAAACGACCAGATTTACTCTTAAATAAGCTCAATTTTGATCGGAGTATAATCCAGACTACCACATTTACTCTTTAATGAGCTCAATTTTGATCCGAGTATGAACCAAAACTACGCTATGTTACAATGAAAATTAGGCTTATAAGCCAGTCTAAATGAAAATCTGTAATATAATAAAACATTACCATTTTTCATCACTAAAGTTCTATGTATGTCGTCTGCTTTGACTTGATGCGTCTCTTTGTCACTCTTTGTAAGTTTGTATTTATCTGCTGTCTTTCCACACATATACTCTCTAACCATGTTTTCAGGAAGGCTAAACGATAAAAGTAAAGTTGCAGATGTCATCATTTTTAGCGTCTGTCATTCTATTATGAAACATCACTGTTTAGTGCTAACATTAAAGACAGCTACAACTACAAAGTCAGCAACAACAAAATATTTTGAAAACAACAGTCAATCTTTATACTTTTAAGATTTAGCTCCATGTATCTTCATTTTAAGCTTACATTTTATGGCGCTAAAACTTATTTAATGTAAGAAGTGAAATAGATATTTTTCAAAAATATTTTTAATAACTCAAAACAAATTAAATACTAGTAAGTTTCAATTCAAGTTTTTAAATCCTTCGTACCATAATCTCTGACGGAAGAAGCCATCTTGCATATCTGATAGACTCTGAGTAGGTTTTAACCCGATTCCCTCGGCGGCTTTGAATATGTCTTTTGGGCGGAGGTCAAAACGGTTTAATACCGATTGATTGATTCTCATCTCAATTTCAAAAATATCTCCTCTCTTTATCAACACCTAAAATGGTTAAAAAAAATCTTAAATAAAATTGTATACAAAGCTTTCAGTGTGATTTCTGTTTTCTTCCTCGATCGAGTCGAAAATACGACAATATTAACTAATATTTCAGTCTTGTTTTAGGAGGTCGGTCCTCTGATAGTTCAGGTTTGTATACGGAAGCCATCTGATAAATTTGGCATGTATGTAGCTCTGATATTTAAGGCTTGTTTGTGGAAGCACTCTGATATTTAAGGCTTGTATGTGGAAGCACTCTGATAATTAAGGCTTGTATGTGGAAGCACTCTGATATTTAAGGCTTGTATGTGGAAGCGCTCTGATATTTAAGGCTTGTATGTGGAAGCGCTCGATATTTAAGGCATGTATGTGGAAGCACTCTGATATTTAAGGCTTGTATGCGGAAGCACTCTGATATTTAAGGCTTGTATGTGGAAGCACTCTGAAAGTTAAGGCTTGTATACTGAAGCGGAATTAAGGCTTGTATGTGGAGGCACTCGAATTAAGGCTTGTATGTGGAAGCGCTCTGTTTTTGAAAGAATGTATGTGGAAGCACCGATATTTATTAAAGCTAGTATGTAAAGGCTCTCATTTTTCACTCAGATATTAAGGCTTGTATGTGGAGGCCCTCTGATATTTAAGGCTCTGTATGTGGAGGCTCTAATATTTAAGGCTTGTATTAAGCTCTGAAGTATTTAAGGCTTGAATTGAACAATATAATATTTAAGCTTGTATGTGGGCGCTCTGATATTTAAGTGCAAAATATTGATATTTAAGGCTTGTATGTACACTCTGATATTTAAGGCTTGTATGTGGAGGCGCTCTATATTTAAGGCTTGTATGTGCAGTTAATATTAATGTGAATTTAGGCGCTCTGATATTTAAGGCTTGTATGTGGAGGCCCTCTGATATTTCAGGCTTGTATGTGGAGGCACTCTGTTATTTAAGGCTTGTATTTGTAATTTATCTGATATTTCAGGCTTTTATACGGAATCCCTCTGATAAATCTGGCTTGTATGATCGGGAGACACACTGTATCCGGAAGCCATAGGCTTGTATAAGCGTCAATCACAGCGACTTACAGTGACTTACCTTTTATACTGAGAACCTTTTCTAATTAAGTTAATCGTGCCAGTTTCATTCATTAGCGTATTTTGGTTTCATGATTATGAATCTAAAATAGGCCTTTATAACAATACGTGTTCTTGAAACTGCATTAGCCATTTTTTCCATCAATGAACTAATAAACTGTCAAGACTTGAAGTACACGTTACCGAGTATATTAGAAGACACACTTAAATATGTTTAATCTATCTGCCTCATAAATTAAAGTTTACCTTTTCCATTCTAAAATCTTTCCTGATTTCATTCAACACTTTATGCATGTCAGCCCTGCATATCTTGTTGTTGTCTTTTCTAACATCGCCCTCACCATTATTGTCATCACGATCTGAACAAGGCTTGATTTCATGCAGTTTTGTAAGTTCTGAAAATAAAGCCATAGTGAGCTGAACTGAGATGTCATTGAAACACCAGTAAACCTAAGCAAATACGTAGTCATATAATACTTCAGTACATTGTATTTATATTATTAAAGTATTATATTTCTTTTAATTTATTTTCATACCAGAAGTTTTTATTTGACCGGCCTCATTTCTTTGTCCATCATTTACTTTGCCTCTTTGCTCTTCTCCGGCATAATTACGTCTGCTCAATTTGCTTTGCTTGTTGTTTTGAGGATTGTGGCATTTCCCATGAACGGCTGCTTATCTCTGCTTCCTTTTTTACTTCTTGATAGTTCTTTTTTACTTCTTGAACAGTATCTCTGCCATTGCATTCTTGCTTTCTTGATGGCTTATCTACTCCAAATCCTTTTTAGGAAAACAAACAGGATATGGTTTTGTCAAAGCAGGTATAGGACGAGTTCAGTACCATCTGCTCACATATGTACGGATACATAAACGAAGCTTTAGTTACAAATGTAATGGATTCGCATATATAATTACATCCATACGACATGTATCATTTTTATTTACTTGAAATACATTAAATAAGTCGAAAAAGCAAACATGTTTTAAAATGACGGAACTCACACATTCGCCCTTAAGAAAAAGGATTTTAACTCTTCCCAAAATACTTCATTCACTGAAATCCTGCAAGTTACTTATGTATACTTTTCTTCTAGTGACAAGAAATTCTGTCTTTAATACCAGTGCAGATCATGATTAACCAGCACATCTGTTCGGACTGATCATTGCCTTCACTTTTTGATATTCTGATATTCAGTTTGTAAATGTTACGTGAGCATCGTTCTGAACAAATTAATGATACCGTCCAAATTTGAAGGATGCGCAATTCCGTTTTAAAAATTTAGTTGTGTAAGGTTAGACTCATTCACTCGGAAAAGTCCTAAATATGTTTCAAAATGTTTATAGAGACTATGAAAGCACTACTGTGCGGATTAGAATAATCAGTATGCGTTCTTCAAAAGTAAAGAAAATACAAAGAATGATTTCGCAGTTACAAAAGTGAGTCCCTTTCAGTGCTTTGGTTATTTTTTATTTCAATATTAAATTAATGTTAAAGCCTACCCCTTCCACCTTTGAGTTTGACTTGGTTGAACATTGTTTCTACACAAGCTGGTACATCACTGATATATATATTGTGGTACGGTATCTCCTCAGTTTGTACTATTCTGTTTGTTGGTGCATGGACGATAAGAAATTTAAATGAGACCCAGCTCTCCTTTGGAACCCTGCAATATATTCACGTTCATATGAAATCACATGAACAAGCAATGGAAACTTGAACTGGATTTTGGAGAGAGAAAAAAACCCACTCAGTCTCCCTCGTCGGTCCCTTTCCTTCAAGAAAAAAGCTCTCTGAGAAAGGACCACTTTTCCCAAAGTGCATCATTACTTATTGATGTTAACTATAAAATGTACTTGTCTACAGACCAAGAAGACTACTATGCGCTTAAAGTTGGCGTGATTAAAAATGCGGCATTTTCTTGTGATTCTTGGAACCACTATTCCCGGTTACGATTGTATTATAACTTTTGTTTTAGTTTTAATATGTTACTACTAAAGAAGACAGTATTTTCCAAAGTCATACGTACCAAATTTCTTTAACCCAGATATTATTGCCTATACGGTTGCAGCGTGGTGCAATGTCCGGATTCTTATTTCCCAGTTGTAGTCCGGTCCCGACCACTGCAACGTAGTATTGGGACGGACTTACTGGAAACCCCAGTAGACCTTTTTGCACGGATATCTCGACTCGAACCCGTTCTGTTTTGGTACTATTGGCAGTCATCTGTAAGTCAATGCAAAAGTAGAGTCTACAATATGACTCGATGAAAATAAATGTTTTGACATAAAAGCCGGTCTTAATTCTCATCTTTGTAAAGTAACATGAGGTAGCAACCCAACTTTATTCTTAAGGAAATATTTATGATTGGTGTAGATGATTTTAACTCATAGTTTAATAAAATACAGCCCTGTTTAGCCACCAATGTTACAAAATTTGCTAAAAATATTAATAGTAAGCTTCTGTCGCGTGAAAAAAAAAATTGTTTAAATTCTTACCTCTATAAAACTCTAAAAAATACGGAATTCATCATGATATTGTAATTCTGTGTGCGCTCTCTGTAAATGTTTTGTTATAGTGTCGTCGTCTCTAACATGGTAACAACGTTTTAAAATGACGTCATGACGTTGTCGAAATTACGCCGAGGACGTGGTTTTATTACCAACAATGCTATGCGCCATGTGGTAATATGTGAAGCAGCACTGTAGTGACCCTTGTCCTGTAGTGACCCTTCAGCTTTTTTTTTGTGTTGGGGTTCGTTTCGGCAAATTTGAGACAAACAGCGACTTTTGATACGTCAACATCTTTATGCATTAAATATGCAGTTTAACAAATGACAAACTTGATGACATTAAAGCAAAGCATGCTATCCTTCACCTCACACACGTGTGCACACATAAGAAAACCTGAAATGTTAAGCTGGATGAGGAATCAACATTTGCATTTTTAAAACCATGCATTTATAATAGCTGTAGATCTACAGTCTTACATCTCCGACACCTCCCTTGAGCGACAACCTACCTAAACAGACACACATTTTCTTTCCTGTTGCGTCAATTATATACAATGTATAAGGAATCGACATCTCAAGCAAAACACCTCCCTAAAACAAGCACATTCATGTGTTCCCAATACAAGGTCGTTCACTCCTGAGGTACGTTCATTTTCGGTTTGTCATTGCAAAGTTGTTTTTTAGATATTGTTAAAATGAAAGTGATTACATTTAGTTTTTTTTAAACAGATCTCGTTCCATAACGTTTACAGCACATCAAAACTGACCGACGCTAGTATTTTGAAGGATCTTTCTTGTTCCTTTCTTGTAGGCGCAGTGACCGAGTGGTTACGACGACTCAAATACCGAAGAGTCCGAGGTTTGAATCACCCCGCCGCTACCGTGGTGTTTCCTTGAGCAAGAAAAGTATCATCCTTGGTCTTAGTCCGCTCAGCTGCAAATAAAGAAACGATGAAGCGTGCTTGGTTTTTAATGGGATTTTTTTTATTTTGAGGTTGTCACACAAAAGCTTTTTAGAGCTTGTGGTCTTGATTGCTATAAAGCTTATCTTCACACTTTTTCTTAAAGGTCCAATACTAATGAAAGCGAAAATTCAAATATACTTTAAAAAACACAGAAATAAGTTATTTTTAATAAAAATGAAAGTTGGTATGTAGAAATTTAAATAACCCAGTCTGTACATTATTTTTCTATGCATTATGAACAAAGTAAAGACCTGGGTAGTCTTTTGTCGAATCACTGAGATTTCAACATATACCTTCTTTTCTTCGTGTTCCAAACCTTTCTGTAAATGTAACCTGAAAATCTTCTTTTTAGTGTCTTCTAAGGTAATGTATTGCCATTGAAATACTGTCACTTTTTCGCTTGCCTTAAAAAAGCTTTAGGTTACTTTACGACATTCTGAGAACTACTTGGTTAATAGTAATACTTTTTTACTTTCAATCAATCAATTTTATACACAGACTGCTTATCATCACTTTCAATAAACTAACATTTCCATTAAACTCAGGCTGCTTTTTGAACTTGCGATCCCATCATACCTGATATGATGCACGTCAGTGTCTGTTATCATGCATTTTCTCATAAACATTATGTTTACATTTTTCCCTCATATCAGCTTCTAATGGCAAGTCAGTCAGGGTCATGTCCATTACTTAATTACAATCTTCATACATCATCAAAAGAAAGCTTTCCTTAAAGTTCATCTTGATACCGAATTAAATACATTTAGCTAAATAAAAAGCAAAACTTCCCCAGCAAAAAAGTAATACAGTAAACTTCGAATATAACGACTCCGGATATAGCTAAATTCCGGATATAAGGAAACAAATATCCTACGTCCGATTTTCTCCTTTAGTTTAAATGAAAATTCTATATGGATGTAACATAATCTGTATACAAATGTATATAAGGAACACATTTAAATACACTTAACCGATTTAGAAACGCAAAGATTTCCACTGTTGAACATTTGTATTTGAATGACGCTATTGTTTTTATTTCTATTTAGGTCATTTTTGCGATGAATTATTGAAACTTTTACAAAAATTCAATTTTATATTGTTTTTGTTGTGTATGAAATTTGAATAAATTTGAAATACGATAACACTGTTAAAATAAATATTTTGCTACTTTTGCGTTTCCAAACCGGTTGAGTGTAGTCTTAAGGAGTCTGTTATAAACGGAGTTTACTGTATTACAGATCCTCCCGATATTACTAGATACATTGTATTACTAACTTACTAAACCTGAGCTAAGGCCACTTGCAGAAGAAGGACCACCCTACATAGAAAGACTGGGAGGGAGAAAGCAATGTATATGCATAGTTAACAAAGACCGCCTATCAACAAAGAACGCTTATACTTTGCCGGACCAGTGGCCGTTTGCCCACAGATCTCAGGCACGTAGCTGCTGTTACGCACAATACACACGTGCGTATACATCGCAAGCAAAGATCGAAAACTTAAATGTCCCAAAAATGCAATAAAAATGAAAGGGTGAGTGGGTGAGAGTAACAAGCGATAGATCCGGATCGTACCTGTTTGTTCTCGCCAAAAAGACCAAAAATGGCTTTAAAATGCTCCAGTTTTCCTCACTCGCTTCGCTCGCTCAAGTAAACCGATATGGAACTTCATTCTAATGAAAGCATGCAGTCTTAAAACATATAATTTTCTGAGAGGACGAGCATATCCTACATATATTTTTGCGATTTTCTCACTTCGCGAATTAGAAAATCGCGAGGAATATTCATTTCAAATAGATGTACTGTAAGAGAAATCTCCTTTCGTGAATTTAATATAAGCGAATAAGTTTGTCTGCTCACAATCCGCGAGGTTTTTGTCATGCAAAAGTTATATAATTCTTATTACCAAATTATCTCAAATTTGTCATGCAAAATTATGATATAATTTGATGTTCCAAAATATCTCAAAAGTGCTCACTGTACAGTACTCACCGTGAGTAGTACTCACTGAACAATGCTCTACGTGAGTAGTGCTCACTGAACAATGCTCTACGTGAGTAGTGCTCACTGAGCACTGCTAACAGTGAGTAGCGCTCACTGAACAGCGGCCACCATGAATAGTGATCACTGAACAGTGGTCACCGTGATTAGCGCTCACTAAACAGTGGTCACCCTGAATAGTGCTCACTGAACAATGCTCACCATCAGTAGTGCTAACTGAACAGTACTCACCTAACACCGTAAGTAGTACACATCGTGAGAAGTGTTCACTGGACAGTAGCCACCTTTGAGAATTCCTAACTGGACAGTACTCATCCTAAGTAGTACTCATCGTGGGTAGTGCTCACTGGACAGTTCCCACCATGACAATTGCTCACTGGACAGTATTCACTCATAAGTAGTGCTCAGTGAAAAATGCTTATGGTATACTGTAGTGTTACTAGACAATACTAACCTTGAGAAGCTCACAATGATTTCCATCATCCACTGAAAATTACTCACTGTGAGACGTCATTAACACTATTATTGTGAGTAGTGCTCATTGAACAATACTCACATGAGTTGGAAGTAATCAACGGGTAGTACTCACTATGAGCAGTGCTACACAACTAGTGTGAAGTGCTCACGGAACATGCTCCCTGTATTAGTGCTCACTGAACAGTAATCAACGTGAGTAGTACTCACTTTGAGAAGTGCTCACTCAACAATGCTCACAGTCAGAAACGCTCACTGAACAATGCTCACTGTGGTAAGCGCTCACTGAACAACACTTAATGTGAGAAGTGCTCACTAAACAAGGCTTACCGTGAGAAGTGCTCACTGAACAATGCTTACAGTGTGAAGTGCTCACTGAACAATGCTCACGGTCAGTAGCGCTCACTGAACAGTTATGAACGTGAGTAGTGCTCACTGGACAACACTCACTGTCAGAAGTACTCACTGAACAATGCTCACAGTCAGTGGCGCTTACTGAACAATGCTAACACTCAACGCTTAAAAAAACATTCACCGCTCACTGAACAATGCTCAACGTGCTAACTGAACACTACTCATTGTGAGTTATCCTCACTGAACAATACTCACTGTGAGTATTGCTCACTGAACAACACTCACCTTGAGAAGTGCTCACTGAACAATGCCCACCATGAGAACTTTTCACTGAACAATGCTCACTGAACAATACTCATTGTGAGTAATGCTCACTGAACAACACTCACCGTGAGAAGTACTCACTCAACAATGTTAACCGTGAGAAGTACTCACTAAACAATGCTCAGTTTGAGAAGTGCTCACTGAACAGTACTCATTGTAAGTAATGCTTACTGAACAAAACTCACTGTGAGTTTTACTCACTGAACAACACTCACCTTGAGAAGTGCTCACTGAACAATGCTCACTGTGAGAACTGTTCACTGAACAATGCTCACTGTGAGAAGTGCTCACTGAGAGTAGTGGTCAATGAACAGTTCTCACTGAGCAAAACTCATAAAGAATAAAGATGGCATTGTGAAAAGGGTGGGATACTTCTTGAAATATCAATTTATACAAATTATGTTAATTTTTTTTGAAAAAATGGGACAGTTTTGCGACCGAGCGACCACATAAACGCATCGCAAAGGAAACTCCCAATTTCCGAAGAAATCGGGAAACAATTGCTAACGTTAGTAACCTGTCAAGCCTCCCCGATGGGGATTTGCAAACTGGTTAATAAGTCAAGTTTTACATATTTCACTTCGTAACTTTTGCTACAGTTTATATAGCAGAATTTTATAACATTTCAAACAGTAAATAAATTTCAATATATCCACAGATTGAAGTTAACATTAACTTATATTTTTATTTTTAAATGGAATTGCGCCAATTAAATTTTTAAAATGTGAAAGAAGAAAGTATTTTGATGCAATCATAGCGTTTTCGTTGTGCTTGTACGTATCGTGTACGTTTTAGCTAGCAAATAACAATGTACATCGTATACAAATGACAATGTACAAGTTACATCGAACCAATTCAAAAGTACAACGGATGTGAAAGAAAGGTGTCATTTGAATGCTTTTGTTATGTCTGAAACTAAATGGAACACTCTTCAATGATTATCTAAAATGTTTAGTTTAAAAGACAGCGATACAAGTTGGTTTTATTAAAGAATGTAACTACCAGAGACCCAAGATGGCTGTGGTTTTCCTTTCGACCCTCATATTTGGTCCCGCCATTGACTTAATTATTCCCTGTCTAATTAAACGTTGTCCACAAAATAAAGAGAGCATGTGAGGTACTGGTTGTAGGTATTTTGATGCTTTAATCTGCTATATCATAAATATACAATGTATGTGTTTTTAATCATTGGAAAGATCCATGAGCGCTGAAATATTTTATAGAATATGTAATAATTATATGATACTAAAATTTATTATGCCACATACGTGATCGACTTTGTCAAACATATTGTGACAAGCGGAGCAAGTATGTACAATATTTCTTTTTCTTGTAACGTAGTTATTTCCCTTAAACCAAAGCGCTGTAAACGCTCAAAACACTTGAGTAATCGGTTTAAACCCTTTATAACGAACGGGCCTTCTCCTCTACTAGATCAACAGCTCCAAATTAGTCCAACGAACGAGATTGATGATTGATGAACAAAAAATGTCAGAATATTTAATGAAATCTATTTGAACTAAAATATACTATAGACCTTACAACCTATGCATATGCCTTTAAAAAACATAAGGAAGTTAAAAGAATATGACATATTACCGTCAGCTTTTAATTCACACTTTTACGCCTGGACAATATTGCGGAATCATGATAAATTATATTGTACAGTTTTGTTACATTGCCTTATCAAATATTAGTTAACAGACCTCTTGTCGCTTAAACGCTTACAGAAGTTTATTGGAGTTCAGCATAAATGAAAATGTATAAAGGTTGCTTAATCGGCTTAAAACCAAACTCGTCTGTGAACGAAAGTAACTGTATGCATGGACTGTATTTAAACTCCAAAAGAAATCATATAAAAAGACTATACATGTACTAGAACTATGCATACATTGTCAGTTATTATAGCACGAGACAGTTGAAGATGTACCAGAGAGCCTGCCTGACTACAGGGCGTATTGGACTTGTGAACATTCATATGGGCATTGAGTTAATGCAGAGATGATTGTCTAGCGTTTGTTGAAGGACCATGGTTTTCCAAATTAAAACAGTTTTCACCTTACACAGACTGAGAGAACTTTTCAAAATTTGACAGTTTTGTATTTTCATTTCATATCAACTTTTATTTCGTTTACAATACATACATAGGTTCTTGGAAACGCATCTGAATTGTTCAGAAACTGCTAAAACCACAGAGCTTCCGGGGGCCTCGGCCGCTTTGCCCTTGACCCATCGGGGGTCCTACGGCCCCATAGCCCCAGCAAAATCTGTGCATATATTACAAATAAGTCTAGCTACGCCCCTGAATCTGACTGTAATGAACGGATTATCAGCAAATGGACTTCAATCTTCATGAATGACCCTTGATTAGTACATGGTAAGATAGTGTCGTTAAAAGCATGGTCATGGTTAGATAAATCACACCTCATTCAAAAGTGGATCAGCAAAGTTAAACCTTAACCCATTCATATATGTAGCTTTTCAAAAAGCTACGCTCCAACGCCGACTGGTCGATGTAAGCTGTGAAGCCTTTTGGCGTCACAATTCTACGAAACATCCCTACTTAAAAATAGACTTGCCAATGTTGGAAGGTAGAAGATCCCATTGTGAAAATAGGGTAAAAATTGGTTAGTTACTTAGTGTAAGTCCTTGGTGTTGGAAAGTGTGACTGATCATGATCTTCAGTGTTCGCTTTTCAGGCAGTAAACTTCATTGAACACCCCTTTGAGCAATATTTTGGAAAACGTCCATTTTAGAAGTTTAGCAAGGTCATGATTTGGATACACACGGAAAATGTTTGCTGTACGTTGACACACTGTACATGTAACTTCCCTGTATTTCATTTTACAAAAGATGTATGTTAAATACTAGTAGCAATGCATTTCCTGTTTAAACATCGATAAATATCAAACTAACTCAACATCCATTACCTCCTCCTCCTCCTTTCCCCCCCCCCCCCCCCCCTCACCCCCCACCCGCCCCCCCGCCCCATATGAAATGAGCAATTACTCTTCGTTTCTTTGGGACAAGAACTAGGATCAACCCAAGCTCTGAAAGGTTTGAATAGCATCCCGTATTTGCTTTAATAGGAGTGAACTCATGACTTCCCTTAAAGGAGGAAAGAAACACGACAGTGAGTGCCTTATAGAGCGGTTTCAGTTCTCGGCGACATATCTGTAATTCATATTATTTCGTACATATCGTACTGTATCACAGATACGTGGTCAGGTACTGTAAAGCGCAGAACCATGTCTCTTTATGTGAGAAAGTTGGCAGTTTCTAACGGAGGATCAGAGTCTAGATCTGGTTTTTCCCAGGAACAATGGTAAGGTAAACTGGCTTTTTGTTGAAATAACCAAAATACTGTTGGAAAGGGCTTTGACTTCTACAACAACAACAAGAATGTACACAAGAAACATATAGTCATATCGGCGCTCGCTGTCCGCTACTGTGGTTATTACTAAATGTACTTCAGTATATTTCCGGCCGTTGAAATACGGGTCTCTTTGATCATATCAGAACTTTAGCATTTGAATGTGATCCAATACCGATGTATAATGTACGTAATGAAAGTTTGAAATTTGAAGGTGTAAACTATGATAATGAATGTGACGTTTGGGGTGTTTTCGAGGGAGACTTAACATTTAAGGTTTCATTTACAACATATAACTTCTCTCTTGAGGTATTCTTAAAATGTTTCATATTGGTTTTTGCCACACACATAGCTGCAGAATCCACGGACCAGCTTGTTGTCTGTTTTAAACACCCAGGCTGATACAGGCATTCAAAGTAATCACAAAGGTAACGCATATGTTTCAGTTAGAGTGACACCAGTCGCTCAGGCTGATACAGGCATTCAAAGTAATCACAAAGGTAACGCATATGTTTCAGTTAGAGTGACACCGGTCGCTAGAGCCTCATTCCAAACAACTCCACTCCATCATCTGTTTACGACACCTCCTTCCTCTGACTCTCGCGTGTTGAGATGAGCTTGGATAGTGATACCATGTGAAGCAGATTCGTCAGTCTCAGCAGATTTTAATATCATCCACCAACTACCGATAACCTTGACATTTAGCAAATGGCTGCAATCTTCAGCTGTTATCGTCTGCTATTATGTCGCCGATAACGCCAACGGAAAGTAATAAGTCATACGGCGAGGTTATCAGCAATTACATTCTAACCCTAGATTGACTTCTGCACCTTTATATCATAATCTATGCATATATATCGCTACTGTCAATGTTCATTATGTTTCAAACGTCAGGCCAAAGACATCATGTAAATAGCTGTTGCTTTCGCAACTATGCATGCACTAGGCGTGCACAAATGTTTTAAAAGTGTGAATTAAAACTTTGCACTCTATACGAGCAAATTTAATGCATTTAAAGGATATACACATGAGGTGCTCAAACCTGCAGTATGTTCTAATTTATAGGATTGTTAAATGTGAAAATGGTCAGAAATGTGAAATAATTTTACCCTATTTGTAAAAAGCTTAGAACTGTTTCACATTTGAGTTAAGGCTAGGGAATCAGATTTGTTGAAAACTTTTACATACGTGGTAAAATTATTTCACAATTGTGACCATTTTCACATTTGGGGGTCCTTCACTCATTAAATATCAAAATATCAATGCAATAAAAGGTTCATGCAATAAACTGTTGATTTTTGCATCGTTGCGTTTTCATATATTACATTAACAAACTAAACACCGATATACATGGTAGTGCTTTCGCCCCCGGGTCGAATCCACCCCCCCCATACCAGGGGATCCCAAACCGGTGCTATGATGGTTGTTTCTCAGATGCCTCTTCGTTGACACAATTGAATAAAGCTTGAAAGTGAAAATGCAAGTTGTAAGATTTTCAAAATAGTGTATGTATTATAAGTAACATTTTAAACATAGCTACAATTTATTTTAAAAAAAACCTCTGACTCATGTTAAAGCTTACAATGTATGACACTTGTTTTAGTGCATTTCATCCACTACTACGACTGAACTTTTTATTCTATTGCATTTCTACTTCAAAAGGAAAATTAAGTTCAGTTTAATGTTCGACCTGTCTACGGTCCCTTACATGAGTCCAAATTAAAGTTTGAATAAATTTAGGTTAGGGTGATTAAATTTAGTTAACATTTCTTTTTCATTTGTGAATTATTAAGAGACTTCAGTGATGCATGAGCGATGTGCAGGATTTGTACAAATCACGTGTATATAACGAAGTCATAAGAAACACTCTGATATAACGAAACTCGCTTACTGCGAAAATAATAAGGTATCGTAGAAACACACAATTTTATTTGAAGACCACATTTAGAGTATATTTATTCAATTCAAATACAAAATTGTATTACCTTGGCTCTTTGTATAAAATAGAAAGTAAACATTACAAAATAGAAATAAATATTGTCATTTCATAAAAGTCAACTTGACTAAATTCAAAAATTTCCCCTTGATGTCCTCTGTAAATAAATAATTATTTGGTTGACTCAACAGTTTTAAATCTGAAAATAACCAAACTCATTCCCTCTTTTCACCAATGTTAGGCTTTTTCACCAGGTAACTTTTATAGAAAAATTGCATAAACAATATTAAATAGCTAGAATACATCAGTAAACTGAATGTAACATTTCTGTAGTTGTTGGCACATTCACGTCCAGCCGAAAGCACATTGTATGCAACAAGATTTACGAAAATCCCACACGCCATCTGAACAAGCTGAAGTGTTGTTATAAGCATACTGATCCATTTTGGGAATCGAACTTTCATGGCACGCAAGGCATAATAACTGTACATGAAAGAGTGAACAACGAAATTCATTACAACGTAATATCTTGCTGTTCCGATCTTTTGAACACAGGTAAACCAAACGTATATTAAAACTGTAATGTGATGGTACCAGTGTAGAAATATGATTGGCTGCTTTCTCAGTACCATGAAAACAGTATCCCCTAACTCCACCACCTTGGATAGTACAAAAAGGCATGTCCAAAAGCTAGAAACGTAGTCCTGACTCTGGGACGAACTGCTACAGACCGAATATTCAAAGCCGTGAACGGATAGTGCCCACAGTAGTTCCGGAACAGTTCGAAGAGAACCTATAATGCTGAACACTGCTAACAGACCGCTCCATAAAGCCAGGTACGGTCTGAGTTCGAATCTCTCGCGGTTCTTCATGACATACTGACCAGCAAATATCGCTACCGCATAGACGCCAGAATACAGGTAACAGTCCCTACACCGGCGTTGCATAAAATTATCGAACGCGCTGACATCGTGTGTCTTTTCAAATGAAAACATGTAAGTCATATTTGCGGGGTCTAAATTTGATGCAGCCATTTTGATTGCCTCTGAATCACTGACCAATAAAGTAAATGTCTCCAAAATGTACGAAATCCGCTTTTGTCCAAACGTCAGCAAAATTCAAAAATTCTTTCTTGGTCCACACGTCATCAAAACGATAAAAACGTCCGCCTTTTTTTAGTCTCAGAAATGTAAGAACCAAGTTTTTTTCAGTTATAATAGCATCTCTTTGAACTTGTGGATAACTACATGACAACTATGTCGTTATCGTCCAAAGGTCCAACAGTGAATAGTCATTGAAACGGACGGACCTTGTGAACTGCTTAGCCGAACATGTATCTCGTGATCGGTCGATGAGTTCATCTTTATCTGTTTCCACTTTTGTCACGTCGTTTAAATCTGTTTCATATTTCACACAAGAACGACAAAATAAGAACGCAAATATACGATATTTTCACACGCGCTTAAATCATGTCCACTGGGACATGTCGGTCCACTTTTAGACAACAAAACGCTGTGACTATGTAATCAAGCGATGACGACAAACAGCATGTCGGGTTACGGTTAGGTTACTAAATTTCTAAACATGTGTTTAGACCACCGGCGGAAAAAGGACCATCCTCCAAAGAAAGACTGGAATAGAGAAAGCAATCTACATGTGTATCCACAGCTAAAACATTAGCATTTGACCAGCAAAACTTCAGCCTTGTAGACTAACCCTTCACTGACATATATTCTGACCGATATGGCTAGATAATATCGTTAAAGTCTTGGTCGTGGTCAACATTTTAAACTTAACCTATTCATGCTTAGATAAAATAGCTTTTCAAAAAGCCACGCTCCTAGGAAGAGTCGTCTGCAGTAAGCTGTTAGCCTTTTTGATCACAGTCCTACAAAGCATCTCTCATTAATAAAATTAAGATCGTCCATATTGGGAGTGAGAAGATCCTCTTGTAAAAGATAAGGTAAAAAAGTGCTTGGAGTTGGCAAGTATGACTGACCCTGCTTTGTGTGACCAGTGTGACTGACCCTGCTTTGTGTGACCAGTGTGACTGACCCTGCTTTGTGTGGCCAGTGTGACTGACCCTGCTTTGTGTGACCAGTGTGACTGACCCTGTTTTGTGTGACCAGTGTGAATAACCCTGCTTTGTGTGGCCAGTGTGACTGATGCTGCTTTGTGTGACCAGTGTGAATGACCCTGCTTTGTGTGACCAGTGTGACTGACCCTGCTCTGTGTGGCAAATGTGACTGACCCTGTTTTGTGTTACCAGTGTGACTGACCCTACTTTGTGTGGCTAGTGTGACTGACCCTGCTTTGTGTGGCCAGTCTGGTTCTGATAATGATCTTAACTGTTTGCTTTCAGTCAGTAAATTATTCATTCGGCATCACTTTGAACAACTATTTAAGGAAGAGCTGTCCCTCAAAAGTGACGAATGCCCCCGAAAGGCGTGTCTCACAGTCTGTGTCCTCTCCATGTGCTCAATAATTGTGCTATGTAATTTTAAGATCCTTCCATGCATGACAGAGTTACCATGCACACAGTATTCCATTACTTTTAAACACTTAGTGTGAGCTTGGCCTTTGAGGTAGGGACATGGTTCTTGCAGACAACACATCCGGTTTATTCATACTACAGGGTATCTGTTTAGTTGAATTGCTGTGTGCAAAACACATAAACATTTCTTTTTCAAAAATGAGCAATCGACTACAGCTCTGGGCGGCTGAAATAGCATCCAGCATGTCGTGAAATCATAAAAAGAAGGAAAGTAACACGACAGGGGGTGCCTAATGGCGCAGTTAAGTTTTTTACATTGGGGTAAAATCATTTCACATGAGTTTGGCTTTCACATTTGTCGACAGCTTTTACATATGGGTTAAAGTTATTTCACATTTGTGACTATTTTCACACTTTGGGGTACACTCATGAAATATCAATCAGTCAGTCAATAGAAAACTGCTAAATTTTGGAACCCCGATATCAAGTACACACATTCAGTTGTGTGTTCATATATAACATTTACCTAACAGTATATAAACGAACAAGAGGTCATCGAGACGCAGTGATAACGCTTTCACCTCAGGATCGGATCCAGAGCAGACCTGGCAGAACTGGATTCCCAACCGGTGCTACGATGGTGGTATCCTTAATCCAAACCCTAAATACCATAGACCATAGCTTGTCTTTTTGATTACAAATACCTCTGGAGTGAGTCTCGACAGTGATAAATATAAGTTGTAAGACTTTTCGCAATCAAGAAGAAATGAAATACAATAAATCAACTCTGTAGATAACGAGCCCCTTTGGACCACTTAAATTGTTCTTTATATCCAGAGTTTGTTATAACCAGAGTGTGTTATATCCAGAGTTTGTTATAACCATATAGTATGTTCATACTAAATAAAGATTGAAAAACATCGTGTCCAAAACATTTGGTTTTATATAATGAATTTAACAATATACGTCCAGTCTTTATATCCATATTTCACTATATAAAACAAGTGTATTAACAAGCGACATTTAATCCACACAACTTGTTAGAAAACTGACACATTTTTAATTCAAGTTTTATCTTCATATTCTACTTACATACATTGTACATGCATTTCTCAAAAGGAAAATTTAAGAAAGTTTGATCTTCGGCCTGTCTGATGGTCTTTTACAAGACAAAACATAAAGTTTGAACAAATTAAGGTTAATGTGGTTAAATGGAGTTAAAATTTCATTTTCAATTGTATATAACGAAATCATAAGAATTACTCTGATATTATAGCCAAACTCGCTTGCTGCTAAAAAAATAAGGTATCGTAGTAAACACACAATTTTATTTGCAGGCCTTATTTCAGAGAACATTTATTCAATACAAATACAAAATTGTATTACCTTCGCTCGTGGTATAAAATTTTAGGTAAACATTATGAAATATAAATAAATATTGTCATTTCGTAAGAGTCAACTTTACGCTCTTGATACCCTTTGTCAATAAACTTTTACTTCGTTGAATCAACAGTTTTATATCTGAAAATGACCACGCTCATTCCTTCTTTTCAGCAATACGTGGCTTTTTCACCAGGTAACTTTTATAGAAAAACTGCATAAACAATATTAAATAGCTACCATACATCAGTAAACTGAATGTTACATTTCTATAGTTGTTAACACATTCACGTCCGGCTAGAAGCACATTGTATGCAAAAATAATTACGAAAATCCCCCACGCCATCTGCATTAGTTGAAGTGTCGTTATAAGCATACTGATCCATCTTGGGAGTCGAACTTTCATGGCACGCAAGGCATAATAACTGTACATGAAAGAGTGAACAACGAAATTCATTACCATGTAATATCTTGCTGTTCCAATCTTTTGAATATAACTTGACCATACGTATATTAAAACTGTAATGTGATGGTACCAGTGTAGAAATATGATTGGCTGCTTTCTCAGTACCATAAACACAGTATCCCCTAACTCCACCACTTTAGACAGCACGAAAAGGTAGCACCAAAAGCTTGAAACTTTGTCTTGATCCAAATACGAACTGCTACAGGTCGAATATTCAAAGCCGTGAACGGATAGCGCCCACAGTAGTTCCGGTACAGTTCGAAGAGAACCCATAATGCTGAACACTGCTAACAGACCGCTCCATAAAGCCAGGAACGGTCTGAGTTCGAATCTTTCGCGGTTCTTCATAATATGCGGACCAGCGAATATCGCTACCACATAGACGCCAGAATACAGGTAACAGTCACTCCAGCGGCGTCGCATAAAATCATCGAACGCGCTGACATCGTGTGTCTTTTCAAATGAAAACATGTAAGTCATATTTGCGGGGTCTAAATTTGATATAGCCATTTTGATTGCCTCTGAAACACTGAGCAATGGAATTTATGTGTCCAAAATGTACGAAACCTGCCTTTGTCCAAACGTTAGCAAAATGTAAGAAATCTACCTTTGTCCCAACGTTTTCAAATCTAGGTCTCAAAACTGTAAAACCCCAGTTTTTTAATTACTTAAACTAGGATCACTTTGAACATCTGCACCTGACTATAAATACTAAATCGTTATCGTCCAAAGAACAATTCCGAAAGTAAACAAACCCTCTCAGTATGTCCGAAGGTCAGCGAGTAGTCATTGAAACGGACCGACCTTGTGGTCTGCTTCGCTCTATCTCTTGATCGGTCCACGGGTCCAAATGTTCGTCAGCCCATTTATCTGCCCCTTGGGTTAGAGGACCTTTTCCACGTCGTTTAAATCGGTTTCGTTTTTCTGATTATACCACAGTCACAAATAAATCCTGCAATAGTGTAATTATACATATTACTGAAATGTGCACGAAATTCAAAAATAAAAAAGACCATATTAATATCTTTTGGGGGCATTGAAATTAATAACATCAATGCACGTAATGTTTACATTTTCTAGTACTCCGAGCCATTACTTACACTATAAACGGAAGTTAATACTAATTCTGAGAGTTATCTACCCTGTTAAAGCGTGCTCGACGACAATATTTTACCTCAGTCAGCATTGTATACAATATGCTACAATGTCATACGCGGGTATACTTAACTGCCTTGAGAAACATTAGAATCTATGATAGATAATGATAAAGAGTTAAAACAATTTGTTTCCATAGTATTACTGATATAAATAAATCGTACCTTCAAGAATAAAAGTCCGTGTTCAGTCGTTCTCGTACGAAAATGAAGATCACGTTTAATGCATTTGTTTAGTATTGAGGTAAAAATCATGACATATCATGTTTAAGCCACGCCACCCGTAAACCTAGTTACACATGTCTGTTTTGACATGTATGAGTAAAGTACCTAAAGCGTGTTAATGTAAACCCTCAGATGACCTCGGCTTTGGCGGATTTGTTTGAACGAATAATATTTGTCACAGACATAATTTAAGCTCTCGTATAAACCACGAGCCGCCAAAGGTCTCGATCTTTTGTCACTGTACGCAAACGGTTATTATAATGATTTCCTGTTTCATATCCAGCTAGATCTACCCGAAATACAGACAGACGTAAACCATTCTATTAAATAAACTTCACAGTAGGAGCCTGTATGAGGTGATCACGGAGTTGTTGGTATTTTTACGTCGTTTTCATGTGTATGCCTCATTTTGGAGAAATATGTATCTCATAGGTGAGAAAAAAAAACATTACACAAAAGGAATCGCAAAGCAGATTTACCAAAATCACCAAATGAATATTTTCGAATTCATTTTTTGAATTTGACTAACAGTGAGTATACAAGACTATACATTTATTGGATGTTCGAAACACTTCCATATGCTAACGCTAGTAAGGTCACTAACAGTAATTTAAGTGGTGTGTTAGGTCATTAACTGTAACTGGTGCGTTATCTTATGTCCTTGTACGACATCCGTGTAGCTAAATTTGACCCAAAATAGAGTAAAATGATTAAATGGGATTTAACCGACATATTGTACACTGAACGCCTATTAAATAGCAAAAAACATTTCGAAAATAGGCAAACGTATTTCGTAAAAACGAACAACTATTTCCGAAGAACGAAATGACCGTAAATACAAAATGGTATAGTTAAAACAAATTTTCTATACAAATTAGAAAATATCAACTGTTTAATTTTAATTTGCACCCTGTAATGTAATGCTACATCATACATGTACACGACATGGTCAAAGTATTGAGGACAAATGTTCTCCTTGGAATGCTCCCGGTGCCAGCCGTCAAACTGCCCGGTCTGTGATGGAGTAAAAATTGTGCTGCATGTGATCAAATGCAAAGAATGCACCATGCGTAAGTATAAGACGAGCTTGTTGTGATCCAGTAAAAAGCGTCATTCCTGTGATGAAATTAAGTATGTGCTCTCTATGATCCTTTTCGCGATGTATTACAAAACGTGCCCCAGTGATCTCGTTCATAGCATTCTCCCTGTGATCTTCTTTGTGATGTAGTACAAAACGTGCCCGAGTTATCTCGTTCAGAGCATTCTCCCCGTGATCTTCTTCATGATGTAGTACAAAACGTGCCCCAGTGATCTCGTTCAGAGCATCCTCCCTGTGATCTTCTTCGTGATGTAGTACAAAACGTGCCCAAGTGATCTCGTTCAGAGCATCCCCCTGTGATCTTCTTCGTGATGTAGTACAAAACGTGCCCCAGTGATCTCGTTCAGAGCATCCTCCCTGTGATCTTCTTCGTGATGTAGTACAAAACGTGCCCAAGTGATCTCGTTCATAGCATTCTCCCTGTGATCTTCTTCGTGATGTAGTACAAAACATGCCCCAGTGATCTCTTTTAGAGCATCCTCCCTGTGATCTTCTTCGTGATGTAGTACAAAACCCCCCCGTTATCTGTTCAGAGCTTCCCCATTCTTCTTTATGTTGTAAAAAAACCCCCCAGTGTCTCGTTCAGAGCATTCTCCCTGTGATCTTCTTCATGATGTAGTACAAAACGTGCCCCAGTGATCTCGTTCAGAGCATTCTCCCTGTGATCTTCTTCGTGATGTAGTACAAAACGTGCCCCAGTGATCTCGTACATAGCTTCCTCCCTCTGCGATCGAGTACAATTTCAGTGATGCAGTACAATAGGTGTTCCCTGTTATCGAGTAGAAATTATCGTTTCTTCAGTGTGTTGTAGGAGTTTAGCGCGCGTTTCATATGTATTTTTGGGTTATTTTTACAGACGGGAATTGTCGTCTCTATGACTTGTACACTAAGTGCTTCCTGTGACCAAGTACAATATGTCACCACTGTGATGTGTGTGCTCTCTGTGGTCGGGTATGTAATGTCGTTCCTTTGATGCAGTACAAGACATTTTTCCAGTGATCTAGTATAAAATGTCTTCCTTGTGATTTAGTACAAGACTGACTATAACTTCAAAACGTTTCTTGTGACAGAGTACTCTTAAATGCGCTCCCTGCCATCGAGCACAAAGTGCATTCCGTGTGAGTGTGATCGAGTACAAATTGCCTTTCGTGTGACCGAGTAGAACGTGAACTCTTTGTGATTGATTTCAACGACTATTACCTTCTTGCGTTCCCGCTCCTTTTTGTTGTTGGTAACAAGGAATGCTTATTGGTAAATTTATCTAAATCCACGAAGCTTTTACATTCCATCCGTCAGCAATGGGTATTAAACTCTCATCAAAAGCTACACATCGATTATACATGTTGTATTTCAGGACATGTGTAGACATGTGTATACGAATCAGTTTAATACAACTGTGTTAAAAATGACAGGCAAACAAGTCCTGAATACAAATTTATGAAATACGAGCATACGTAAAAGATCGTTCAAAACTAGGATAGTCGAGTTTGTCAACAATTGTTTGGAAAGTTTTCAATGAGTATACAATATATTAATTTATACTAATTCATTTAAGCTCGATTGTGAAGAAAGCTTGAAGCTTATCGAGTCACTCTCGAGTCCGCTTCCTGGAAAAACCAGTACTGGTGTCATATGATTAAGTGAGGTCGTGACCCCAGTCCGGAATGAGCGGCCGACACCTTAACCTCTACACCACCGCTCCCCTTTATTCTGTATCAAATTAACATCATTCCAAAGTAGAAAAAGTAATTAATGATGGTGTAAAGTCTCTGGTACGAAGTTCTGGAACCGGATGCCAGCAATGTGCTGACCTGATTAACAAGGCGAGCGTTTTTTTCTGTTCGCGATATAGCACGTGCATTGTATATACGTACCTGCAGGTGTTTTACTATCAGATTCTTTCTTTATAGAACTCGTCGCAAAAACTGGAACAAGATGGATTCAACATTCTTTGGCTGATACGCAGAAGGCCCGTTCGTCATAGCCCAAACAAAATAATGATTGGAACCCCAGTGGGCAAAAATACAGTTTCACGCCTTCGATCAAACCTGATCATGAAACATGGATCCATTATTTCGAACCCGTTTGTAAAACATGGGTAATGTACGTGCTAAGACTAAACATTTATTAAGAAAACAAAAGTTGAAAGATTGCTGAAAAATATACTTTAAAACAATCTTATTGCAATCATCTCCTCAAAAACGCTACGCTATCTTTCTAGGGAAGTCAGATTGCTTCAAAAATTACATGAGTTTGTAATCGCAGCTGCTTTCTAAAGTTAAAATTTTTCCATAGCCCGAGATAATGCATGACAATTACGTAACTGATAAAATGTGAATATCATTATACGTGCATATGTATGCGTAATTTAAAACAAAATCTCATGGATGTCCAGATGTACTCAGTTACCTGTCACGGTTATCAAAAACTGTGGTTTAAGATCAATAGGGAAACTACATATCAACAACGTGTTAAAAATGGAAACAGCGGAACGTGCAAGTCACGCGTCAGCCACTCTTGTTGTATTATGTCTCTGTCTTAGTTTTAAAGGGACATACCCTATAACTGAAGCCACACAATTAACCTCCAAAACATAAATAATAGAATCTTTGGAAGTAATATTATAACTTAACCTAAAAGTCCCAATTATTATCGATAAAAAGTAGCGGCTTAAAATATACTGCAGTGTCGTAAACCATTCCATAATCTATGTAGATTTAATGGGTGGATGCGATTTATTACAGACAGCCTCTATATTGATTAATTGTGGTAAAATGAGGCATTTTTCGCCACAGGTTCTTCTTTAAAATTGTATTTATTCATCATTTTACGTTCATTGAACACATAATCTATGTGTCTGCTAGATGTAGGGAGTGCCTCTTTAATAACGCATAATGACGTGAAAGCACTGTACAGGTCCCATATACTTTTGTATTTAGCAATACGTGTATATTTTCACATGAGCTATGGAAATTGGCTCAAGTTTTTATTGCAGCTATCTTAATCATGAATAAACAAGCTCTGACAAGAGGTCCATGATGTCCCAACGGTCATGATTTAGTATATACTAATTCATTTTAGTTCGATCGTGAAGAAAGCTTGTAGCTTATCGAGTCACTCGAGTCCGCTTATGGAAACCATACTGGTTAGGGAGGTACGGTCGTGACCTTGGTGGGGCTCGAACCTGCAACCCGCTACCATGATCTGAACTATGTTGACAGGGAATTACTGGTCTAGAACTACCGATCGGATCTAATTTTAAATAGGATTACTTTAGAAATGTGGAATACTACAGCGTAAACTAATTGTGGACCGGTACGACGGCAGTTAATCGATCCTGGTCCGGATGAGCTAATAAAAATGTATGTCTTTCATTAAGCTATTTTACATTGCATGAATCTGTATATGATGTTATGACTGTAAATATACCTTTAAATGCAACCTACCCATTAAAAATAAAGGCAAGAAAATTCAATGAATAGTCCGCCCAACGGCTAAAGAAGAATATGAGAAAAACAGCCACAACCTCTGGATGCCTCGTTTCTGATGGGGTCAACTTTAATGTAGGTAAGGTTTTTTATTATCACTATAGTAAGTTATGTTTTACATATATCATATAAGATGGATTCGATGTTTATTATAAGGTCTCATCCACAAATTCAAGCTAACATATTTGCTCTTATGGACGGACCATTATAAAATTTGCTTCAAATCAAATCAAAATGTTTATTATGCCCTCCAGCCCCCATTGGGAAGCGGGGGACATTCTGGTGTTGTCTGTGCAACTCCTCTTACACCGCAGGGCGGATTTCAACCTTACTTCGGTAGCACTCCACACTTATTTCAGCCCTCGGCTTTGTTCGAGCGACACCAACAAAGTAGGCCTATCACATATGAACAACCTGTGAACCTGAAAATAGAATAAGTGTTTCACTGTGAACACATTGCCAGTGTGAACGTATTAATACAATTCGGTAGTCTGAACTGCCTTTCTTTCCTGAAAATTTTAGTTCCTATTTATACCGTCGGAGGCCAGAATTCACTGCAGTCTGGGACCATTCTAGCCCTATTTTCAGAACCTGTACAAAATTACCTGCAAATAGTTCACATTCTGGCTTGCAGACTATCTAGATAAGTAAACAAACACATTGAACAAGGTGCTTAAGCACGAAAATATTTTGCAAGCAGTAAAATTCTGTACCTCCCTGTAAACAGCTTGATTTTCTAAGCTGTAGAGCTGATTTTCACTTGTTTACAAATGGCATTCATCTGCGCATGTCATCTCTGCACTGGCTTTCCAGACCCATGTTTTCGCATTTGCAAACATGCAAACTAAAACTCAAACAACAAAATCTGGCACTTAAATTTGATTTAAAGTTCACAGGGCTGTTTAATTTCCTTATATCTCTAAACTTTATAAAATTACCCTGACCAATTCGAATTTGTGGCTAAAAAGACTGGAGTGCCACCTTCAAATGAGTAATCAGTTTCAAGCTTAGTATTATTTTGAGTGGTCTAGTTGTTGCCCTTGATTTTTCTTATTTTACGATGTTTTTGCTATTACTCCTATACCAGGCTTTGCATTTTCTCCAAACCATACGTGAGTGATGAGTACCATGTGTACTTTTGCATAGCATCAGTCTGTTACGTTTCATTGATTATCAGCCGATTGCTGCCCTTTATTTGTCAAATTTTACGTTATCATCGCTATTTGTCATATGCCGCGATTTTATGGTTTATACAAACTGCATACGAGTGATTGGTGAATATTGACTTTCACCAGTAACTTTCTTGTTACTGTACCATATGAACAATTTTGCAAACACTCCAACATATATCCTAGGTGCAAACATAATTACTTTGCAATGAAAACAGCCTAGTTTTTAGAACGTTTTTGTAGAGTCTTTAGGTAGACATTTAATATTTTCAGAGTCTCTAGTCTACATAAGAGATTTGAAAATGTACTAATGGCCGTACAGTTGGCATTCTACAAAATATCTGACTGAATACACATGACCGCAGTATGTCATAGTCGTACACATGTCTACCAAGTTTCATTCAAATGATCCAAACCGAAGACTGACGGACAACACAGTTTAGCGTGTATCAACACATTTACTGAGTGAGTTGACATTACATATTGTATTGTATAACATATTGTATTTGTATGCAGATAAGTGTATGTTTCATATGTTGAAATAAATGATAAAAAAGTATTCAAGTAGTTGACCTTGACCTCCCGAGATCGGAGAACTTAACGATAAGTGAAAACTTTTCAACTATAACTGCTTTCTATGAAGTTCACAAAACTGCTCAGCTGATTGAGTTTAATGCTCAATCTTTGGATCAGTACAATATTTTCACACTTTATAAAGTCTTTATAAAAGTGTGTGAAACAAGTTTTCAGCAAGTATCTAAAATGATTTTTAAACAATAGCTATTTTGTTCCTTATAATGTACTGAATCGTTTTGTGCTCATGTACATGAACAAAGTTTTATAAGCACGGGGTCTGATTACTTAAAGGAAAATTGAACCGTTCAATAACAGCCGAGATATTGACCCGAGAAGTCGTCAGAAAAAATGCCATGCATTTATCTCGTACACTAATCCAAAGAAATAAGAAAGCTTTTATAAATAAAATATGAGGAATGGGGCGTGAGGATTTAATTAACACAACATGGCAGTCTTTAAACTTTATTTCACATTTGCTACATGTACATTATGTCGGTCGATAATTATCTTAATTATTAATTTAAAATAGCGGAAATATGACGGACAGAAGATAATATAACAAATCACTCTTAACCACATTAACTTTATTTTCACATTCGTTCGTGTAAATTACATTCTTGTCGGTCGATAACCATCTTAAAACGCCAAAAGCTACTTAAATATAACAATGTTATATGCAAACAAACCAGGCTTTTAGTTTATACTTAAGTAACTGTACCGTATCGCGGGTTAACTTCCGCGGTCACAAATTTTGGCGGGAATATCTACACGAGAGACAACTCCAGGAATCACCAACCGATGGGATAGTTTAAGAACTGAACTCTATAAATATAAAATGTTGTACATAAAAATCTATAAACATAGATTGTTGTACATAAAAACTATGTTCTGTGCCTGATAATCAAATGCGTGTAGCCCCACAAATACTCGGGGTTTGGACAGAAAAAATTAGCTCCAACCCCAGGGGTATCTGTGCGTAAATATACGGTTTCTTCACTTATGTGGAAGCAAAGAGACTACATACTTATATGATACCAATTATTTCATGTTTCTAAAATTTTCGACTTTAAATGTTTAATCAAATGATGCTTCAAAAGTACATTGAAAATAAATTAAAATCTATTGAATAAAGAGAGACCATCAACTTGTATATAATAAGATTTTATGCATTGAGCCGAGACTGTACTGTTACATTGATATATACTATAATAGTTCATAGCTCACCGGTCAAAACCTTACTATAGTGTCTGCTAATGAAAGGCATGGTTCAGAATAAAATTTCAAAGCATTCATTCTGTTTTGAGTATTACTGCTTTACCATAATGAAGTCGTTGGCAGCAATTTTGTTCGGTCAAATGGCAAGGTATTTGATTTTTAAAACACACGTCGCCAAATTAAAGCCGGGATTATTATAACTGCGTGTAGTTTGGAAAGGAATTTAATACCCGGTAAAGAGTATTTCACATTGCTAACTGTAATCTTATATTGATGGCTTAATATGATTTTCAGTGCATATTTTAATTCAATTTTTATGTTCAGTTTATTGCCCACACAACAGACGGTCGTGCATCAGTCCTTCTTTTCACGAATTGATGGTCTCTTTACAATGTATGCGTTATAGAAAAAGTGAGCAAATAGTATAAAGTAACTTAGATACATTAGGAATCCAAACGTTATATTCCGGTAATGTGTTTCGCAAGGCCGACCCGCCGAATATGCCAAGAAAGTAAATACAAGAACAACAAGTCCCCATACCATTTGAGCAAGTTGGAGAAAGGTAATAGTCATGTTGACCCATTTCGGAAATTGGAACTTCATAGCTCTAAAAAAAAAGTATGTATACATAAAGGAGTGAACAGTGAAATTTGTCATTACAAACACCCGACAGTTGGCAATTTGGTCGGGATAGCAGTACCAGCAGTACATCATAACTGTGATATGATGATACCAATGTAAAAATATCAGTTTCTGTTTTCTTAAAACAATAAATACGGTATCTCCAAGTTCCACAACTTTTGAAAGCAAGAAAAGTACATTCCACACCGTTGATACCATGCCTTGGTGAACGTATTGGTTATTGCAAATGATGTGTTCAAATCCACGATTAGATAGACTCCAAATAAGCTCAGGTAAACAGCGAGCAGTGCCTAATATACTGAACAGGGCAAGGGCTCCGCTCCAAACGGTTAAATACGGTCGTAGATCGTACGCCTTTCGGTGTGACATATAAGACTTCAAACTGAAAATAACGACGAGATAGACTGCGGAATACACAAAGCAATCTGTCCAGTGTTGTTGCATGTAGTTATTAAACTCTTTCACATCAAACGATTTTTCGAATGGAAACAAATACGTGACGTTTATTGGATCCACGCCGGATACACCCATGATTATGTTTTTCATAGCGCCAACCTTTCCGTATGAACTTTTCCAAAAATGTAGACCTTGCTACAGTGCACGAGACATCCAACTATTGTATAAAGTTATTGTTCTGCTGAACTGGCACTGTTTTGTAAGTGTCTCCGACAATGTTGTTGTTCTGTATGTAGCGCTATACAAGATGTTGTTTCTTCTGCTCTGACACCAGATGATGCACTAAAATGTATTTACTAACACTTCGCTGGTCTTACTTCATCTACCGTCAACTTTAAAACAGTCCTGGGTGCGATCCTGCAATCCAATCTTTTTCTTTACCGTAGCCTACAAAATATTGTGTTACACGTTATAAAAGTTAAACTTGTGTAAACCCCAAAAGCATGTCAAAAATTAGTGACACTGTATACAACTACTATTCATATCCTTTCAAAAATCTTACATTACAGATGTTTAACTCGAGTCAATTAACAATACACAGTAAAACAAGGATATATAAATTTACATACCGCATTCATGAAATACACTAGTAAGATCTCCCTTCTCTTTCGGCTCACCACGTGTTTGAAGCCGTTGCGAAAAACACAAGCATAAACAAAGCGTGGATAATGGTCGCGACGATATACCTTAAACGGGTATACTGGTATCGATCGTTAAAACCCACTTTTAACCACTTTTAACCACAAGTTCGATAAAGCATGACTGAAGAATTATAAAATTGTTGGTGTACAAAACTTCGGTAGGTAGTTAAGCGGTGAATGTTATCCGTTTTTCAGTTCACGGTCAAACAAGAACGATGAAAGGGTTAACAGTTAGAAAATTTGCATTCTTCAGCGATTTTAACAAATAGGTTCATGTACGTACTTGTTCATATTGCACAAGGATAGAAATTACTTGTGGAGTTAATTGTTGCCCGAACTAGAAGCTTAGTCATTGATTTAACTTAAAGGCTTGTTTTAAATTTCCGGCGCCGCATTTTATATGCTGGTCTCACTATGATATAAAAACTAAATGAAGTGAGTTTCGGGCTTCCCGATGACACCGCAATGTCAGCGGTCCTTGCTCACAACGGAAACAGGCTCCTAATCTCGTAGCTGTCGTGAAATCGACTGTTGGTGGTGGTCCTAACAGCGACCAGCTGTATCTAACGTCATGGGCGGTAACTTCCAGTGACAGGACGGCAAGGAGGATTCAGAGATAGACGAACGAAAGCTTCTGGAGCCCCGTGTGCCAGTGATGTGTGCCGGGGGTCGGGCATCTCAATTCATTTGAAGAGAATCACCGACTAAGGTATCGTCTGCTGCGTTGTTGATATCTTACCTGCGCGTTGAACTTGGGTTTAGGTCATTGCAGACGATAGACGGATTGAAGTCCGCTCTCTGCAGTCTCTTCCGTTGAGTCCCTGATGACCGGACATATGGCAATAGCCGACACCGGGTATAAGCAAACGCAATACTTCTTCCGACGTTTGGGATAGTCAAGTTTTTGTAGCAAACCGTTAACGGTAAGGTTAATAAATAGATCTGAATGTGATTAAACCATGTCAGTTAGATTATATTTCCCGATAAATATGGCCTGTTTAGTATTTGCAATGTTATATAATTTCCTTGACCAAGTTTCGAAATCGACTTTAATATGCAGGTATGCGATTATATGCTCAAGATCACCGTAGACTTCTAAAGTCCACTGGTGATACCATCAAAAAGTTTAATGCCGAAAATAAGCATATATGGTATATAGCTTTAAAAAAATCAAATATTTACTACTCATTTTCGGCTGGGTCCTAGTTTTTCACGAATGCACTTTAATGTCGATGGACTTGAAATGTATGATTATTCTACGTACATATTAAATTTTGCTTAAATCTTTTTATATCAAACACCAGTTTTGGATGTTTTTTTTTGTGTGTGTAAGAAATGAATTGCTACCGAATTGCACGTTGAACAATTAATCTGGAACAGGTCAATATCTATATCAATTTGTCAGTTGATAACTGAATGTCAAAACGTTCCACACTAAATCAACTACTGTAGCGTGATCATTTTCCCGCCTTTTATTCCTAAGCTCATTTTCATTTAAAGAGTCTTAAGATTTAAGTCTTGTAACTCAGGGCCTGACGTTATCTTTCGTGTTAGACTGGTCACCGAAGTTTTGACCAGTATGACCTAGTTTTCGGACATGACCTAGAGAATTTAATCAGATGAAACAGTCTTAAAAATTTCCGTTCTGATTATGTATAAATTATAATACACTGTTTCTGGGTCCCAGTATATTAGGACCCAGATGGTATCTAGTGTTAAACTGCTTTACTAAGTTTTTCTTCGCACCTTCAACTTAGATGAACAACCAAGAGGACCAAGATGGTCGTATATCGCTCACCCGAGACATACTTATGACCATATGTGACCAAACTTCAACCCTAAACTATATAGCATAAACACAAACATTCTGCTTGACCTTGACAAGAAAAACCTTCTGAACAATTTACATAATGATTGGCTATATAATGTGACTTCTAGAGTACCAACAAGGTTTTCCTTGGAATTGACCTGTTGACCTAGTTTTTAATCCAAGATGATCCACACAAACATTCTGGCTGACTGGGTTGTGAATGTCACCTGTATGGCATACACAATGTTTTTAACCAGGTGACCTAGTTTTTGACCACAGATGACCAATATTCATACTCAACAATCATACTGACCAAGTTTGATGAAGATGCAATTAAAAATGCAACCGATATTGCGAACGCAATTTAAACATGACTTTGTGTTTGACCCCAGATATCCATATTCAAACTCTATCTTGATTTCATCAAGATAATCATTCTGACCGAGTTTCATGAAGATTTAATGAAAATGCAACTTCTCGCATACACAAGGGTTTTCTATTATTTGACCCCATGACCTAGTTTTTGACCTGATATGACCAATATTCAAACTCTAAGATAATCATACTGATCAAGTTTCATGGAGATACAATGAAATATGCTGCAAAAACAAGGTTTTTCTGTGATTTGTCCCCCTGACCTAGTTTTTGACCCAATATGACCAATATGCGAGCTATATCTAGAATTCATCAAAATAGTCATTTTGACTAAGTTTCATGAAGATGCAATGAAAAATGCAACCTCTTTTGCATAGACAATGTTTTTATATGATTTGACCCCTGTGACCTAGTTTTTGACCCCAGATGACCCATATACGAACTCGACCTAGATTTTATCAAGGCAATCATACTGACCAAGTTTCATGAAGATCCAATGAAAAATGCAACCGATATTGCGTACACAAGGGTTTCCTATTATTTAACCATGACTTAGTGTTTGACCCCATATGATCAAACTCGGTCTAGATTTCATCAAGATAATCATTCTGACCAAGTTTCATGAAGATTTAATTCAAAATGCAACTTTTATTGCATACACAAGGGTTTTCTATGATTTGACCCTGTGACCTAGTTTTTACCCTAGATGACCAACATGCGAGCTTAATCTAAAATTAATAAAGATAGTCATTCTGACCAAGATTCATGAAGATGCAATGAAAAATGCAACCTCTATTGCATACGAAAGGTTTTTCTATGATTTGACCCCATGACCTAGTTTTTTACCCCAGATGACCCATATCTGAACCCAACCTAGATTTCATCAAGGCAATCATACTGACCAAGTTTCATGAAATTCCAATGAAAACTGCAACATCTATTGCATACACAAGGTTTTTCTATGATTTGACCCCTGTGACCTTGTTTTTGACCCCAGATGACCCATATTCAAAATCGACCTAAAGCTCATCAAGGCAGTCTTTCTGATACAGTTTCATGAAGATCCAGTGAAAAATGCAGCCTCTATTGCATACACAAGGTAAGTGTGAACAGACGACAGACAGATGATGGACACCAGGCAATCACAATAACTCACCTTGAGCACTTAGTGCTCTGGTGAGCTAAAAACTGATGGAACAAAATTTTCTTTTATTTTTTTCGTAATTGTAAGAAGTGACTTTTTAAAAGAACTTGCAGGTGTGAGGCATAAATAAGTGTCTGTTTCTCAAACAAAATGATTACAACAGGTACATTATAATGACAAAGACCCAGATTAAAAATACAAACGTATTTCTAAAATAACAGTATTTTATTGAGTTTTTTTGTCCATAAAATCTGAAATAATTAACATATTACATAAACATAACATTGAATTCTATTATTCATTTCACACAAATTTGTACACTAGAAAATGATACAACAAATATTTGCTTGTTTTTTGTACATCACAGTTTAGATAAATCATTTGCTTAACACAATCCTTAAAAATGATATCTCTTTGTGCTACCTCCATTAGTGTGGTCGCAAAAGTCATAAAAGTCGCAGTCATCACTTGCATATACATACATGGGGGTGTCTCAAGTCCTTTCATGTACTTATATTACAATGTACATGTACACCCTTCCCAGAATGCACTTAAAGAAGAGAAGATTTAATGTTTAAAACTTTTGAACACTGTATCATTCACAAAAATTATCACGCAAACTATACAAATTACAAATACATACTTGCTATACGATATACTCTGAAATTGATAAAATGCCTCAATTTATGTTTTCTCTGCTCAAATATTTTTAAGGATGTATTCTGTACAATCTAAATTTGAATACGTAATACTTTAAATGTATTTTCTTTACACACTAACAGCCCCATACCCGAGATTTGTGGTAGGCCAGAAATGATAAACTAGGTAATGAATTAATGCTTCGCGACCATTAGATGTTTGGCGGATTATAAAAATTCATCTTGGCCATCTTGCTGAAATTCTGACCTTGAAAATACAGTCAAAGTTGCGTAGACGGTCAACTTACTGATCAAAAATGACATATTCATCTGTATATAAGTCATTCTTGTGTTTAAGATGCACCCTAAAACAAGAGGGCCATGATTGCCCTATATGCTCACCTGAGAACTATTACCCTTCATGCCAAGGTCATAGAAAGAAGATGTTTACAGTTTTTTTCTATAACTCTATGTAAAGACAAGGAACCCCAAAGGTTGGTGTGGTCAATTTTGACCCAAGGGGCATGATTTGAACAAACTTGTTAGAAGTCCACTTGTCAACCACTCGACCACGGAGGCAGTACACAAATTCTTTACTATTCACAGAGGCATGGCGTACTCTATTTTATAATATATTGCACAATTATTTAATTAGATTTATGAGATACATGGAGTTAAATAGTTCATAAAAGTCTATGTCCCTGTACATGTAACGATTAAAACTTACCATGAAATATGAGAACATATAATACTTCACAAGTACACTTTACACATACACTTTCATTTCTGTAATTAATTTGGGTAATTTCCAATGATCTAATTTTGTTTTCGCTAAATTTAAAAAATCTTGCGAAAGATTTCATGTTAAATAAGATTTACTATCAAAGATTTCTCAATTTGCGAATTAAAAATTTGCAAAGAAGTCTGTCTGCTCACAAATTGCAAAAGTTTTGTCGCGCATAAATTTCCCAATTTTCAGTATATGGGAGATATGCACATAAAACAGCAAAAAAAAACATTGATCCCATCAGCTGTTGTGTAATCTAAGCAAACAGTTAACTTATCAGTAGTTTTACATGCCTAGATGATAATAGACGTCCTTGTATATGCTTGTATTACTTTATAAATACTTTCAAACTTGGAAAATCTCACATGTTGACATTAAAGAGAGAAAAGAAAGTTACAGAGTTTAAATAAAGACGCAAAATCATGAACAAACATGGAAATACAAAATCATCACTTTCAAAATTGTGCTCTTTTCTAAATTAACTAGATGGGTGTTCAGTAGAACACTTGTGTCGCCCTCTTATGCTTTGTCAGAATAACCAACAATTTTGTGACAAAATCTAAGTGTAAAAAGGGGCATAACTCTGTCAAATATGACCTTGACCTACAAACTTTGGCGGCAACATGACCCTTATGTCATAAGCAATACAATTTGAAAGTTTGATGAAGGAATCTTAAGAAATGGCAAAGTTATAGCCAACATTAAGTTTTCGTGACAAAATCTAAGTACAAAAAGGGGCATAACTCTGTCAAATAAGACCTTGACCAACAAAATCTGGCGGCATCACAACCCCTTTGACATAAGCAATATAATTTGAAAGTTTGATAAAGAAATCTTAAGAAATGGCAAAGTTATAGCAAAAATCTAAGTATATAAAGGGGCATAACTCTGTCAAATATGACCTTGACCTACAAACTTTGGCAGCATAACGACCCTTATGTTATAAGCAATGCAATTTGAAAGTTTGATGAAGAAATATTAAGAAATGGCAAAGTTATAGACAACGTTAAGCTTTCGTGACAAAATCTAAGTACAATAAGGGGCATAACTCTGTCAAATATGACCTTGACCTACAAAATTTGGTGGCATCATGACCCTATTGTCATAAGCAATACAATTGTAAAGTTTGATGAAGAAATCTTAAGAAATGGCAAAGTTATAGCCAACGTTAAGTTTGTGTGACGGACGGACGGACGGACGGACGGATGGACGGACGGACGGACGGACAAAGCGATCCCTATGTATCGCCTTTTCTCCGAAAGGGCGACACAATAAAACTAACTAGTTTCTATATTCGGTACAACAGTACACAAAATATGCATAAGTAAATTATAGTAGGAATGTATAGAAAGTAGCTTGGCCAGGCAGCTGTTGACACTCCCAGCATTACAAAAATAAACACACAGTCAATCCCACCGTTAAAGAATTTTGTACCATGTTTATTAGGTAAACCATACCTTTAAAACTAACACAACAATCAATGGTCCGATACTTAAAAGGAACTAAAGCACTGTTGTTTAGATTATTTATAGTCCCAACTGACCACCTGGGATTTCTCCACAGGTGAACTTGTCAAGACCCCTTACTAAAGTACATGTATTTGAATAAGCAATACAGAATCAAAGGAAAATATTTTTCATTCATGCGCCTTTCTTTATGTCTTGCATAAAACTTCTCATTAGATGTATTTTGCAATGTTTCAATCATAAACGGCCAATGCAGCAGCAAATCCTGACCTTGCTTTGTTTCTACAGTGGACTTGTCTATCTTTGAATTTTGACAGTGCCATAAATTGTTCACAGGGGTGTTTCATTTCAAATTACAAACTGGGAAAACAACAACAATGTAGACCATGATCAGAATATGAGTGTGGTTAGACTATGGTCTACACTGGTGTGTTTAAATCATGGTTTAAAACTGACTTTGAGGAAGATTCTGGCGATATTAGTGATGAACTAATTTTAATGGCATCATAACCTGAAGGGTTTGTTTTGGCAACAACAACAACAACAAAGTATTTAAATGACTTAGGCCCTATATCTCTGACAGTCCTTAACAAGAAGCACCTGATACTATTTTTAATGCTTGTTTTTCTCCAGGCTGCCAATAAAGACAGCATGAAAATGGAAAACAGCACTATGGAAACAACTTAAAAGAAATTATGGGGAAATGAATAAGCAATAATAGAGTATTGAATGTCAAAAGTAAAAATTTTGAGAGTTCAACGCAACACAGTAATGTTGTAAGTTATATGAAATAAAAAAAGACAGGAACTGTTTTGCATTGAACCCTAAGTCCCTTGTATTGTAACTCTCACTCAGTTGATTCATCTATCGCCATACCTACACATTTACCTCTGAAAACATCTATACATTATGTAATTGGAAAAAAACCTATCTCATAAACTTTATGTAATTTGAAAAAACTATCTAATAATCACATGTAATAGGAAAAAATTTCCAAAACGCATACCTAATATGTCAAATGTGAGTGGAAAACCTATCTTATATGTCACAATGTTAGGAAAGTCTATCTAAAACACCACATGAATTTGGAAAAACCTAGCTAATATGTCACATGTAATTGGAAAAGCCTATCTAAAACACCACACGCAATTGGAAAATCCTATCTAATATGTCTAATATTCTGGAAAACGAATACAATGTATCTAAAAATCTAAAACAATGTCTGCCAGAGGCTATCGTCTAGGCATATCTTATAACCTGCATAGTATTGAAAAGCATATCTGATATGCCACATGGAATTGGGAAAGACTATTTAATATCCCACATGTTCTTGGAAAAGATTGCCTTAAACGCTAGAAACTTGCTAGCTTTGCTGAAAAGTTAAACAAAGTATAAGTTATTGTAACATCAGTGTATATAAAATGTGTCTTCAAAATAAACATTATGATGTGATGACAAACACAGAAAAATAAACACAATGGTAACAAGCAGTAAATCAACAATGAGACAAAATAAAGCAAAGAAACTGGATGGAAGAACAGATACTCCATATCTATGTCACCGTGAGTGTGGTCCATGAGACACCTACATCAGTTTTTGAAGTAAATATACAAGAAATATTTTATCCGACAACCTTTGCCTACTGATTCTGAAGAAAATTTGACTTCCTCTACAGACCACGATAATACCCAAACCATGTTTATATGGACTGGACCTAAGATATATTACTTTGAAATATAATGACAATAAATCATTTTTCATTTTACATGTCTCTAGTAAAAATGCCATCTTCCACATACATGTACTGAGAAAAAACTCTTTCACTGAAAAAAACATCCAACTTCAACAGTGTAAAGGGGCTAATATTGTCTTTGAAAAGTAATGAAGTGGCTAATGTCAGCCTGTGCAAAACTGACCATAGGGGCTAATGTCCTGGCGGCTAATGTTCTACAGTTGAGTGACATACACCCATTTCAAAGGTGCTCACACTGAATTTCATATTTCATAAGGAAAAACCCATACACAGAACTATTATAAAACCATGTATTACCTGTGTAATGTAGAGTTAAACAGAATTGGGAAATTGTCTTCTTAAGAAATTCTGTTCGCTCGTATATGCGGTACCCAGATAAAGCACACTGTCTTATATATACATGAATGTTGAGTGGCAAGCAAGCTGTTTCAGACATTTGCGAGCTGTTGAATGGTATCAGAAAAAACAATAACTAACTGTTGCTGCTTGTTTTGATTGTAAATCACAGCTGATTGACTCATTCTGATGTCTCAGGACCTGCCTGAATAAAATAACTTACATGCGTGCTAACATACTGTAAGTTTTAACTCGTAGCATAAACATTCTATAATATGGAAAAATGGCCAAGTTTCAAAAAGAAACATAACATAGATTACTCATAAATAAATGTGTGTGCTTACAACAGTGTAACTACAAGAGATTGACATAATTGGTGTAACAGCAGGTATTGGACAAAAAACAGAAGATCAAACAAAGACCAGTTAAATGTTCTCTAGGTTTAATGTGTTGTTCCACCTTTTTTCACAATGATATCTTGTGGTGTACTCATTCATTGAACTCCTGTTTTCACTGTACTCCTATTTTCACTGTACTTCTATTTCGACTGTACTCCTATTTTCAATGTACTCCTTTTTCTACTATACTACTTTTTCAGTGTTATTAAACTGCATACAGGTAAGGCTTGAACCATCTATTGGTCCTCATCTTTGATTGTCCACTGTATTCCCATAGTCTAACTCTTCCATCACTGCTGGAGACATACAGTTTCTGAGAATCCTTGGTGAATGTCAAACTGAAAGAAAACAGCTACGAGTAATGAGGAATTCTAAAACAAATATACATATTTCACACAATGACCTACAAGGATAAGAAACCCAGAAGTCCCACAGACATCAAGGCTACATGATAACCAATATTTCAGTAACTAAAATGTAGACTTTTGAGTTGTGTAAGATATAAAAGACTGATTGTTAGAGAAAGATCATCACTACCACCGGAGGTTATAGCGAGTTACTACAGTAACTATTCCGTCTAGTTTAAATAACAGTGAACTTGACCTTAGCCCTTTTGACCCTAAATGCAGATCAAGACTCTCTCCCTATTTGGGAGCTATTGATGTGCCAAATTTAGTTACAATAGCGCACTCTTACCTAAAGCTATAGATTAAGAAAATGCAACAAAAAACATGTGACATGACAGTAAATATTTGACAGGATGCAACATTTTACATAAGACACAACAAGATAAAGTAACTCCTATAAATATGTAGCCCATACACCAAACCTTGTCTGGTGGGTGGTATAAAACTGTATGTTAGTCTTCAAATCACGTACCTTATCACAGGTGATGCAGGTATAACACCTGGAGCCAGGTCTCGAACAGGAGAGAGGTCCCAACTGCTCCACAACCTGAAATAAAAGTTCCTACTATAGTAACAAATGCCAATTTTTTTCAAGAAAGGGACACACTTGGCAGATGATAGGGGTGTCTAATAATATTTAAACTAATAAAATATGTTTGACGTGACATTATGGATCAACTGATGGAAATGTTAACCTTACTTTTAGTCTTTAACAATCACAGAAATATTTTTTTATCCCTGTAACTGTCCCCTGGTGGGTGGCGATTCTGCCTTTGTGGCCGCTCTAGATCGAGATCTGATCATGATCTACACTAAGTCTGCTTGCATTTCAGTCAGTAGATTTCATTGAGCATCTCTTCAGAAAAGTAATGGTAATTGTGCGAAATTGAAAGATGAACAAGTACATTTCAGAAAGAGTAGGGGCTAAGTTTTAAGGTCTTTAGTATTTATAGATGAAATAGTTTGTTTACCTAAAAGAAAATTTCCAGGTTGTTGTGACTAATAAATAGTACTTTTAGAACTGTTAGTACTTAGCAACTTTTCTAAATGATTGTTGAAACAAATAACCCCAACTATTTTGCATCGTGACAAATCCAAACTTCTTCTCAGCACCCCTATGAAAATAAATGTACATGGTTACAATCTATACTGGAATTGAGTCTGGCCCAGTTCATTTTAGAAGTTTGTGTATGTGGCACTGGCAAAATGGTAATTTATAATGGGAGCATCATTTTAATTTAGCTTCTTTATTTACCTTACAAGTCCAGAGCTCAGCCCTCCTGCTATAACATTGATAGACACACCTTCTGCGGCAGAAGAATAAGTCAAACAAGTGATAGTGTCTTCACAGGTAACCATGGCAACATATTCAGCATTCACAGTATGTAAGTACAGGTGACTTCCCATCCCTATGAAAGAAAGATGATTAAGTGTATTGTAATCTTTCATTTGACATATTATATTAACACTTACCCAGTTGGAGGCCAGTGAGACTGCGTCTGTGACCGTAACCTTACATTCTGACCACAGTATACATGTACATTGATTTACTTTATACATGTAGTTTTAAGTCAGTAAATTTTTAAAGAGTACCCATCAGAACAATTAGCAGAACTTTCCAAATTGAAATATAGACAATTCCATTTTAGATATGCAGTCTGATCATGATCAGCACTGTTTGTTGCCCAGTCAGTGAATTTTTACTTATCCCTTTTGAAAAATAATTACATCATCCAAACTGAGAGATGGACAAATCCTTTTTAGAAAGATAGCAAGATAAGGCTTAACAGACATGACAATAATAAAGATTATTAAGTGTTTTAAAGGGATGAATCACTTAGGTGTTTCATATTTCAAATACATGTATTTAATTTCTTTAAAGTGTGTCTGTAAACTTCAGTATTTCAATATTTGTCTTAGCTGGGTAAAGCAAAAGACTTCTGCAAGCCAGCTGGATCTTGCCTTAGTTTAAAAATAAAACTGGACTTTCGTGATCTCGAAATCTGTTGAGTCAATTTCCTGTTTATTTCAAAGTCATTTACTGGCCTTGCTAATGTATTTTCAAATAAAATTTACACTGTTTAAGTCAAATTCCTTTTCAATTGAGCTTTTTCTAAAGTTCCCATGGACTTGGTCTTAGAGAATTAGCTTACAGCCTGTTACAAGTGGTTGATACAAATGTGTAATTGACACAAACAAAAGCTCTGAAAACGCTAACAGTCATACTGTTACGGTGAAAGTTGACCTACCATGATGACTAGCGCTGGCAATGTCTCCTAGAGTTTCACTGACTGCCAAAACTTGAACCCCTGACTTGTGGCTTTTCACAGTTCGCACGTACGACAATCTAAAAATAAATTAACTGATTTTATAGTCATCCACTAAGACTGATAACTCTTACTAATCATATATAAATCATAGCCAGAGTTGTCTGTTCTTTTATGCACCCTTAAAGTATGAAAGTGAAGAACAGGTAACTCTCCCAAATTTTTCTAATGGTCATGCTCAGAGTTACTGTAACTGATCCTTAATCTGCACATCCACAATATTTGATCTGAATCCAAACTTTTACCTTATTCATTACATATCAGTGCGGGTAAGAATATAACAAACCTATACTACTAACAGCGATTTTTCACAATGGTTGTACATGTGCTCTTTCGTCTACTGTTTACAATCATGACTTAAGAAGTAAGGCACACTGCTTTTTGTCCTGTGTGGTTCAATTTATACTTCCAACAGAAAGACAAAGTTCAGACAACTCTTACAAATCACTCTAATAGTCACAGTGAGAGTTGTCTGTTATGAACGTTCAGGTATGTTAAGCAACTCTTGCAAATCTATTTTACCTTCATAGCCAGCACAGAGAAACATGTATGACAATTTAAGTAATTCAATGTGTTATAACTGTGTACATACCGGTTGAGATCCCAGATGATGCACGTAGCATCCTGACTGGCGCTGACCAGTATACTGTATGGTTTACACACCACCAGAGAATTTATAGAACCTTTATGTCCATACAGGCATCTCTTGTGTCCAAACACTTGTAACTCACTCTCCTGAAAAGTATTTCTCTCCTCTTAACATTTCAACACAAAATCTTACAGGTATAACTCTGGTGACAGAGTAACACCAGCGTACCCTTCAATAATGATAACAGTGTACCATGGTCAAGAAAGATGCTGGGAACACAATAAATGCATTAAATACCGAACACCATAAATGCATTAAATACCGGAACACAATAAATGCATTAAATACCGGAACACAATAAATGCATTAAATACCGAAACACAATAAATGCGTTAAATACCGAACACCATAAATGCATTAAATACCGGAACACAATAAATGCATTAAATACCGAACACCATAAATGCATTAAATACCGGAACACAATAAATGCATTAAATACAGTCAAACCTGTGTTAAAGACCATCTCCGATAAAAGGCAACTCTGTGAATAAAGACCAACAAGCAAATAACCTTGCACTCTTCCACTAATGTGTAAACACTTGTTAATAAAGACCACCTGCCAATAATGACTATTATAGCCACTTCCGGTCAGTGAAATGCATGCACGTATTAAAATCTCCCGCAAAAATTTTAAGGACAACTCTCCCTCATTTCTACCAAAAATGGTTCACAGGTATGTTCCATCTGAGTTTTCAAATCATTACCCACAGGACCCGTGTATTACATCATGCATACATGCAAGTTACCTACCTTTGCTGGGTTATGTTTTATGTTGTATATAGTTATCACCCCTGAAGTTCCTCCGAAGAATAAATGTCTACAATCTGGAACTGACACACAGCAAGTAATCTGGAAATATATAAGCAATATATCCTTTGAAACACATTAAAGTTGTATAGATTCAAGAAATAATAAATGTCTTGGCATGTTTTATTGGAACACATCATTGGAAGTTATTTGTCACAATAATTCACTTGGGCTACACTCTAATAAATTATTCCACATTAATTTACTTATTACTGTGAAATCATGAATTTCATGGGACGTTAATTTCTGTGGATTTCATTGGAGAATAAACCAATATTTGACATTCCCATACATACTATTTTTTCCATTTGTTTTCAATTATAGATACACTTAAGTAATTCACAAATTTGTGTGACAACAAAATTGATTTTAATTTAAACTAACAAAATTTCAAGCTCATAAAATCAAGTACATGCATTCAGAGAACATTATATTCTGTAAGCACATAGCTATTGGTCTGGTTGCTGGTACTTTTGTATGATCTGTGACCTTCTTGTTTGGACATGAACATAATATCATAAAAGTATAGAGACATCACAGAACCTTAAATGCCCTTCTAGCTCAGACATTTTTGTTCAACTTCAAATCCATTTTCATGGTATAATCTTTTAAATTTGACTGAAAATTTACTGTCATTTCCTTATTATTTCAGCTTAACAGCAAAAAGTTTCATCAGATTTTTTTCTCTTAATTGCTATATCTTGCTTCATTAGAGTTTTCATTTCTTTACCTTACCTTGTCAGCCTCTTAATTAATTCCTAAACCTTACCTCACAAGGCATTTTAATTCCTAAACCTTACCTCACCAGGCATTTTAATTCCTAAACCTTACCTCACCTGGCATTTTAATTTCTATACCTTACCTCACCAGGCATTTTAATTCCTAAACCTTACCTCAACCGGGCATTTTAATTCCTAAACCTTACCTCACCTGGCATTTTAATTCCTAAACCTTACCTCACCGGGCATTTTAATTCCTAAACCTTACCTCACCGGGCATTTTAATTCCTAAACCTTACCTCACCAGGCATTTTAATTCCAAACCACCCCCCCAAAAAAAAAAAAACCCCAAAAAAAAAAAAAAAAAAAAAAAAAAAAAAAAAAAAAAAAAAAAAAAAAAAAAAAAAAAAAAAAAAATATATCTTATCTCATCCATTTCTTCATTCATCAACCTGATCATTAATTACTACATTTGTATAATTATGTAACCTCATCAGTCAAAAGTATATCTCACCTCATCAGACTGGTTATATTTCAAGAAGTTGAGTTGAGGTTTGTTTGTACCATTTATCATGCGAACCAGTCCATCCTGTTGACCCCAGGTCAAAATGGCTGCCCACACAACTCCTGAAGTAGTCTCTGTTAGAGTGGCTGAAGATGAAGAATAAAACAAATTTGATTTTCACTAACAGAAAATATGGAAAAAACTTTTTCACTGTATTTCTCCACACAGCCAAAAGCAAGAGGGTTATGATGGCATTATATTGCTTACCAGAGTACTATTGTTATTATATGAAAAGGTCAAGCTCATAGACGCCAAACTGAAGTACATTACACTAAGAAATTAAGACATGAACTCATACAAGCTTCAGTTTCTGTGCAAGCTTTTAGTTACAATTATTGTTGAATCAAGAACATGTAACTCTTCAAGAAATAGCCATACCTCACTGAAAAATTAACACATTTGTAAAGAAATATTCTTTACTAAGTAATTGTATGATACAATGGAGCAAATCACTGAATCATGGGCACATAACTCTTGATGAATTGGTTTTATCAGGCCCCTTTATAGTACATGTACCATACTGATGTTACGCAAGACCACGCATTATGACCCAAGTTTCATTTAGTTTGACAAAAAAATGAAAATTATAAACCTCTTTGTTTTTCCTGACTGTGCTGAACCAGGAGACAGCTGTTAGCACTGATGCCAAACACCGTGGACCCACTGCTTCCTGCAGGCAGGGCAATCAGGGAAGCCACCTGGGATCTATGAACTTCCTCCCATACCATCTAGGCTCTGGCTTGTGCAGAGCCGTGGTTGAGCCCCATTTCAAACCAGACACAATGTCACAAAAAATGTGTAAATATTGAAATGTATTTTCTTTATATGATGCAGCACATATTTTTTTAATAACCTTTTCAAACTTTTTTCCCGTAATGTTCCTTTTTTTTTACCTCTTAAAATTCTTTTTTGCCAAAACAATGCAAAAAGGGCCTTTGAGTTCATGATCTGCACTAATCATACGAGCTGTCCATAACGCAGCTCGACTATTGTGGGTGTTTGATAACAAGGCAAAACTTTTATCAGTATAATAGCAAAACAAAATTCTGCTAACTATTAAGTATAAACTAGGAAAGTTGAACTCATAAAAAGTCTGAACACTATTGCAAGGTTTGAACTACCTAAGTGGTTACTGAGATATGTGCATGATAGTACCTAGCATGCAAGAACTTTAACCAAATTTTCAAAAGTCAAACAGGGCCATATTCACACTAAATTTAAACAAGAGTTATCTGTCTTGACTGTGTGACACCTCTTAAGACATTAAAAGTTTCAAGTCAATATCATATGGTTACTGAGATATGTGCATGATATACCTAGCAGGCAAAACTTTAACCAAATTTTCAAAGTCAAACAAGGGCCATGAATTGGTACTAATTTTTTTCAAGAGTTATCTGCCTTGATTGAATGACACCCCTAAAGACATGAACAAAGTTTCAGTCAATATCATGCGGTACTGAGATTGTGCTCATGATAGTACCTAGCAGGCAACTTTAACCAAATTTTCAAAGTCAAACAAGGGCCATAATTTGTACTAAACTTTTTTCAAGAGTTATCTGCCTTGATTGAATGACACCCTAAAGACATGAACAAAGTTTCAAGTCAATACTGAGTGGTTACTGAGATATGTGCATGATAGTACCTAGCAGGCAAAACTTTACCAATTTTCAAAAGTCAAACAAGGGCCATTTGTACAAATTTTCAAGAGTTATCCGCCTGGGATGTATGACACCCCTAACCCATACACTACAAGGCAATCTGGCTAAGTGTTCCGGAGATAGGTGCATGAAGCCCGCATTTCAAACCAGACACAATTTTCTGTCAAACAAGGGCATTTTTATAATTTTTGAAGATTTATTTCCTTGATATGATGCACACATATTATTTTAATAATCATGTTCAAACTGTTTTTCCTGATATTTTCTCTTTTTTTTACCTCTTTAAAATTCTTTTTGCCGAAACAATCTTGCATTAAAAGGTCTTTCTTTGAGTTGATGATCTACACTAATCATAAAAATGTTGAACATTACAGTTCAAAATATTAATCTATGGTAGTGTATAATATTTTAACTGAAATACATTGTATTAGCAGAAAGGAACAATGATATGCAGCTTTGTTAACTCTCATAGTTCTTCCATACAGTTTGAGTATTTACCTTGCTATCTGGGAACACAGTTTGTCTGTGTGTAATAGTTCTAGAAAAGTCCAGCTCCTGATGAGGATGTTGGTTCCTGAACAACTGTCTTGGTGTCTGTCCGTATGTCCGTACCATTGTTTGAATAGCTTTACGGTCCAGAGCATTCTTCACACTACTGACATCCAATCCAAAATAGGTCTGAAATTACAAATAGGATACAAAAATAGGTATGAAAGTATAAGTAAGATCCAAAATAGGTCTGAAAGTTGAAGTAAGATCCAAAATAGGTCTTAAAGTATGAACAGGATCCAAAATAATACATAATAATAAAAAAATATGAACACTAATCCATGGTTTATAAGACAATAGACCACACTAGATGGGTGTTCAGTAGAACACTTGTGTCGCCCTCTTACGCTTTGTCAGAATAACCAATAATCTAAGTATAAAAAGGGGCATAACTCTGTCAAATATGACCTTGACCTACAAAATTTGGCGGCATCATGACGTTTATGTCATAAGCAATACAATTTGAAAGTTTGATGAAGAAATCTTAAGAAATAGCAAAGTTATAGCCATCATAAAGTTTTCGTGATAAAATCTAAGTACAAAAAGGGAAGTAACTCTGTCAAATATGACCCTGACCTACAAAATTTGGTGGCATCACAACCATTTTGACATGAGCAATATAATTTGAAAGTTTGATAAAGAAATCTTAAGAAATGGCAAAGTTATAGCAAAAATCTAAGTATAAAAAGGGGCATAACTCTGTCAAATATGGCCTTGACCTACAAAATTTGGCGGCATCATGAAACTAATATCATAAGCAATGCAATTTGAAAGTAAGATGAAGAAATTTTAAGAAATGGCAAAGTTATAGCCAACGTTAAGTTTTCGTGACAAAATCTAAGTACAAAAAGGGGCATAACTCTGTCAAATATGACCTTGACCTACAGTCATAAGCAATACAATTGTAAAGTTTAATGAAGAAATCTTGAAATTGGCGTTATCCATGATCCTTTTGTCATACGCAATACAAGTGTTATAGGGGTTTCCATTGTGAAAGAGAGCCCTCTTAAATAGGAAGGACCACTAAGGACAGGACGGAATGAGACATCTTACCAGACGCGGACCGACGGACAAAGCGATCCCTATGTATCGCCTTTTCTCCGAAAGGGCGACACAAAAATGGCCATGTTTCTTTTCATTTAAACATACTCATAATGTGTTATAATCTAAATTATGTCAAATTACATCCATTTATGTAGTAATGAACCAAACATGATGCCCCACAGTCTGATAAGATTACCAGTATTGTCTCTCACGAGAGATTTTGTAATAGGCAAAGTAAGAGCGCCTTCAGCCATGGCAAAAACCCCTAAAAAGGTTGTACTAATAACCAATATCTAGGTGACTACTCTACATTCTACAACATAAGGTACAAGCACTTTATATTATAATGCATTAAACTTGTAAGAATGAAGTTTACAATCAACATAAAATACAGAAGTTTAAACTTAAACTTAGCGATCAATGACTTACAGCAGGATGGAAAACATTGATAGCCTTCACTGCAGCTTCACCTCGCTGTTTATATCCGAACACTAGATCTATCCAGTTACTGATAAACTCTGACACATACTCTGATTCTAGGGCCTGCCTATGAATCAGTGTAAACAGTCGTGGGCTTCCGCCGCACCATGGAGGTAAAACAACATTATTTACAGGCTCGCCATTCTGTCTTTTACCAAAATCAAAACCTGAAAAATAAAAAAAATTGAATTTAATATTGTTTACATTTAGATGTAGGTATTTATATTTTAATTAACCAAGGTAAGTTCACTGCAGTAATGTTTTTGATTAAGTCAACTATAAATAGTAACTATAACAAAACACTTAATGGTTATTGGAATAAAAGGATAAATTTCCTGAATTTTTGGACGAATGATTTTGGGTATAGAAACAAGGACCCTCTTTATTCCATAGCAATGAAACAAGTTTCAAGAATTAAATGACAAACCTTCTAAATTGACTAGAAATTCATGCATGCAGAAAAATTCAGGAATGAGTTCTTTCACATCAGTATTTGACTCGGCGCTAGAAAGTCGCCAAGACGTGTGAATGTTGTGGAATGTCCTGTCTGGGATGTCAAAGCTCTGATCTGAAATAGAGGTACCAAGTTCACTCAAAAGTCCCTTGAATAGTTCATATAAATTTGTTTTCGCTCAATTGTGACACAATATCTCTTAATATTGAATGCTCCTGAGACAACAACTTTCAAATTGATGGAAATTATGACAGGAAGAGCATCAGTGAATTTCCTTACTGGTACCGAATTACAACTGGGTGGGGTTTAGGCACATATGGCATTGCCCTTTTAGAGTGGCGTGACAAAGCTAAATAGTATACACTTAGTACATAACTCAACATTTTTTAAATATTTCTTTTTTCCTCAAACTCAAACTCATGGACTGCAAGAAAAAAATAATCTTTTATCATCTCCTTGTATCCAACATACTTTTCATGCCTCACTATAGATGTAAAAGTATTGCTTCAATAACTATTGTGGTACTTGTTCGATAATGAGTTCTTATGTCCAAATATTCTGAAAAATCACAGACCCAGTGTTTCAGCAAATGAGTTTTGATTGCATTTTCAAAAAGTGAATACCTTGGAACCCAAGAAACATCTTGGTAAAAGGAGGAATTCTGACCAGGAAGTGAAGGACACCACCGCTGTTGGAGTAATGGCTACCATAGTGATACGGTGCCACCCTGAGACCTGTGATCCCCTCTCGTCCAAACCTGTCATACTCTGTCTTCAAAATCTGTAAAATATATATATACATATATCAAACTTATTCAGTAACATGACAATTTCATTGGTTTAACTCTTAAACAGCCGCAAGCCCCAGAGGGGCCTCATTTCTGAATGGGTCAATTTTCTCTTAGCAAATATTGTTTTATTTGTACAAAGTTTAAGTTTGGCCACTGGTTTCAAATAGAAATTTCTATAAAGATCATACTGGGAAAATAGCTCTACCCAACACTGACCCAGATATTTAAGGGATCATGAACACTGACCCAAGGTTTTTAAGGGATCATGTTCATTTCTTAAATTTGTGTTAGGTAAGAATCATCTGATGATTATTTGTGCCTTCCAATAATCATTTCAAGAGAGCACACATTTTAATGTTTCAACACAAAAGGTATAAGAAAAGGTAATAAGAACATGACAAAAGCTATATACCTCCACCTCGGAAGGGGGATAAAAACAGAAATTGTTACCTCATAATTCATTTTAAATTTCTGTTCATTTTTTTGATCCTGCACTGACACTGGTTTCAACAAGTCCCGGTACACTGAAATATCTCGTAAATCTATCGTGTTACTCGTGTAGTCTCTGAGTATAAAAGGCATCACCGGGTATTGCATTAGATCATTGAAAGTCCTGCCAGCTTTCTTATTAAGATATGTAAGGTATTCAAAGTTTGTGATTTGTTTGCACTGCCAGCGATCGAGCACATCGAGGAGATTTCCTGTGTCACGACGATTAGGTAGTTCCAACAGCAAAAGATGTTGAAATATTTCATCTCTTTCCTGGAAAGTAAAATGATATTGTCGCCAAATGGATATATGGTTATAAATGCATTAAAAGTTTATATCAAGATTACCGTACCCTTTCTAAACTAAGCTTCTCTGTCTTTGAATTTGACAGGACCATTCACTGTTCAAAGGGGTGCTAACTAAAAATTTATTGACTGTATACTGAAAATATCAAATTTTTCGCTATTTTCACGAAACTCCCACTTTGCTTATTTAAAAATCTTGTGAAAAAATAATTTCACATAGAGTTACTATAAGAGAACTCTCCTTTCGCGAATTAAAAATTCTCAAATAAATCCGTCTGCAAACATATTGGGAAATTTTCGTCATGCGAAAACTACCCAACTTACAGTAGTAAAACATGCAGACTATGATCAATGACAATAGACAAACAGGCAGAATCACTTGCTACCAGCAGCAAGAAGTATTTTTTTCCTGGGATTTTTCGACCAGTTTCAACAGTACTTCTACTATTTACAGTCGGGCAGTTTCAATGACCAATGTTTCTGTAAGGACCAGTCCTTCATAAAAAACTGCCAACTTTCCCACAAGAAGAGTCTGGTAAATTTATTTCAATAACATTTAAAGATGTAAGAAAACAGTATGAAGAACATCAGTTTTATCAGCAGTCAAATTATATCACAAACAGAACTAGAGCTATCACTAAATGTGATTAATACCCCCAAAAGGATTGCTTTATAAACTGAAGAAGTGCGTAGTAACACAATACCTTGCAAACAAACTAAAAAGAGATATTGTTCTTAGCAGTTCCTCTCATTGTGCTTGACCATTGTATGAAGTTGTATTGAATTCCAACTTGTAGTTTTCGAAAAATGCTCCAGACAGGGAAAAGTAACAAAGGGCAATAACACTGTAATTAGTCAAGATGGAGTTATGGTTCCTGTGCACTGCACTTCCTCTCACTGTGCTTGACCACTGTATGAAGTTGTATTGAATTCCAACCAGAAGTTTTCAAGTTATGCTCCAGACAAGGAAAAGTAACAAAGGGCAATAACTCAGTAAATACTCAAGATAGAGTTATAGTTCTTGTACACTGCACTTCCTCTGAGTGTGCTTGATCATTGTATGAAGTTGTATTGAATTCCAACTAGTAGTTTTCAAGTTATGCTCCGGACAAGGAAAAGTAACAAAGGGCAATAACTCAGTAAATACTCAAGATAGAGTTATAGTTATTGTACACTGCACTTCCTCTGAGTGTGCTTGATCATTGTATGAAGTTGTATTGAATTCCAACTAGTAGTTTTCAAGTTATGCTCCAGACAAGGAAAAGTAACAAAGGGCAATAACTCTGTAATTAGTCAAGATGGAGTTATAGTTCTTGTGCACTGCACTTCCTCTCAATGTGCTTGACCATTGTATGAAGTTGTATTGAATTCCAACCAGTAGTTTTCAAGTTATGCTCCGGACAAGTAAAAGTAACAAAGGGCAATAACTCAGTAAATACTCAAGATAGAGTTATAGTTATTGTACACTGCACTTCCTCTGAGTGTGCTTGATCATTGTATGAAGTTGTATTGAATTCCAACTAGTAGTTTTCAAGTTATGCTCCGGACAAGGAAAAGTAACAAAGGGCAATAACTCTGTAATTAGTCAAGATGGAGTTATGGTTCTTGTGCACTGCACTTCCTCTCAATGTGCTTGACCATTGTATGAAGTTGTATTGAAGTCCAACCAGTAGTTTTCAAGTTATGCTCCCGGACAAGGAAAAGTAACAAAGGGCAATAACTCTGTAATTAGTCAAGATGGAGTTATAGTTCTTGTGCACTGCACTTCCTCTCAATGTGCTTGACCATTGTATGAAGTTGTATTGAATTCCAACCAGTAGTTTTCAAGTTATGCTCCGGACAAGGAAAATGCAACAGACCGCCCGACCGACCGACCAACCGACCGACCGACCGACCAACCGACCGACCGACCGACCGACCAACCACCGGGTGACTCCTATATACCCCCCTAAACTTCGTTTTGGGGGTTTAAAAAGTACCTTTGCTGTCTTGAACGCCAGTAAGCATGTTTTCCCATTAGTGAGGAAGATTTCAACCGCCGTGTCAGTGAGCTCGTACCATCTCTTGTGGATCTCAAGCACATCTTCAAAGGGCCAGGTCATCGACAACTGGTCTTTGTTCCCGAGCAAAACCTATTTCCAAGAAAATAAAACAATCAAACAAACTTTTCCCCACTCATTTTTTGGAAACCAACCATAGTACGGATTAACATGCAGATCCATCGGCAAACAACATGTGTAACGTTATACCACTTTGTAATAACAGTAGCGTGTGTTTCCAAAATTATAACATAACTTTTTTTTTCAATGACTGAAAATGTAAAAATGCTGGTTCTTTTGCCAGATGGACTCAAATGATATGTACATATACATGTAGTTGTAAAGGACACACAATATAATGCTATTGCAATCTTCTTGACATTCACTTTGGTCAGTTTGGTATCTATGGGTGTGGTAAGAGTTACCCAACATGACCAAGTTTGGTATCTATGGGTGTGGTAAGAGTTACCCAACATGACCAAGTTTGGTATCTACGGGTGTGGTAAGAGTTACCCAACATTTCCCAAATTTCAAACATTGGATACATTCTCAATGAATTGTCAGCATCAATGTCAGCGAGTTTCTTAATGTACATGTCCAAGCATCAATATCTCTATATATTGCATAGAGTATACACGTGGCTACTAAACCTTTTCGTGTGCGAAGTGAAGCAATTTCAAAATACATGCGCATGTATATGTATCATTAACCTACATATAGCAAGCATGTATACATCACATACTCCAAGTGTTAAAGCATCACCGTTACAGCAACTCTTAAGACATTATTAGCGACGCCCATTCTAACACAACTGCAATTTTTTCCTATATACATGTAGAGGAAAGAATCTGTGAATTAATTTGTATTCATTCACGATTAAATACATCACGTTTTAATGAAGCGTTTAAGTGATGCACAGCTTCCAACTGCAATCCATTTTTAAAAGTTACAACTAAATGATGTTAGTGTTGAAAAAAAGGTGGTCAGGATATTTTTCAAAGACAATGACGTGTTAGAAGCAAAATAATAAATTCCTTACTGTGATTTAACACGTATTAATTCATGGTAAGTCATTAAAATCTAATCCTAAATTAAAGCCCGGGTTCGTGATCTAATTACACACATTTGAACGACTAACCATGATTTAATACATGTTAATTCACAGTAAGGGATTTATTATTTTTTAGTTGAGCAGCGATAATGAACCATCTGTCCTCAGAAAAATGTTGCTATTTTTAGTAACATGAGTATTAATCAATATTTCCCAAAAAAAATGAAAAAAAAAAAAACCGAAAAAAAAATTTTTTCATACCCCCCAAAAAAAAAAAAATTAAAAAAAAGGGGAATAAAAAACACCCCCACAATTAACTAACTATGAATGTAAATGTGATTGTAACCCAGATACTCACACTGTCAGGTGTCACTGAACTCTGCAACATCAGTACAGTAATAGTATTCTAATCCCAAACAATGTGAAGTTAACGTATTTCTTCATAACATATTGTGTATGATATTAACACAATTCCTTATAAGTATTTCACATTAACTACCATTTTCTCAAAATTACACATTGAACAAAGTTTTAACTGTCCATCAATCGTCTTTCCAAGGCACACAACGCTCACTCTACCGGTACTTTAATAATCTGATCTTGCTCAAAGTCACATGTCTGAATGACTTATTCATAAATGCATACTGTATTAAAAATTAAATATGTCGTGTACATGTAGCAACTACGTCATGAAATCTGTTAACAAACAGAAGGGTTCACAACACAAACTGTGACAGAATACAACTGTTAAGCAACAGAACAGGCTATGTGCAAGGTAACATGACTCTGCAAGGCTATGATGGGTAAGCAGCAGAACTGTCTTGCATGTCTTATTCTTATATAAACGGAACACCTGGACCACTGCATAAAATAAAGTTTCTATCAGGACTATGTGAATTAAAGTTATTACAGTGAAATATGTCTAATCCAGTATTCTTTCGGACAACCTGTTTATGCTGGTTAAACCAGGTTGGTGGTTTAACCAGGTTTTCTATTATACATTATAAGCAGCAGAACTTAAGCGACTGTGCTGGAAAAGGCAATTTGCACCTAATAAAATAGGTTTTAAAGTACAAACAATTTAGCCTTTTACACTGTACAGTAAGTTGAAACAAAACTAATTTCTGCAACACGTTTTGTTTTGTTACCTGGGTGTAGTTGGCATCTGAGATAGCTTCATCCGCCACAAAGAACACACTGTCTTCGCCAATGAGTAATTCCCCTTTACTCTCGCCAACCGGTGACACTGCTCTACATGTACTTGTATATCTACATTAATAAAATTACCATTCATTGCTTCTATTGAATGCTAACTCAGTACAATGTATATTCATTAATTTGAAATATCAATCAAGTTACAAACATTTCCCCCTCCTCCCTCCCTTTAAAAAAAAAAAAAGCAATTATCTTTAATTTCTTTTCCACATTTACCTCACTTTTCTAGGAAAATTTACCATTTCAAAATTTATACTTATATAGTAATAAAAATGAAAAATCCAAAAAAACATAATATTAAACCTTTTTTTTTTTACTTAAATACTGGAGATGCATCGCAAACCAGATTTTGTAATATTCAAGAAATTTCATACACTATACCTATAATAATTTTCTAAAGCAAATCAGAGTGCTAAACTATAATTATTAAAGCATTCAGGAAGAAAAGCACAGCTTCAAATCACAAATTTATTTTTAAAATTTCTTAGAGACTGTTATCTGATTCTGTTTGGTTTAGACTGTGTCCGGTTTTGACAAAATAAGGTCTTTTTTCTTTACTTCCTGGAGACTGGTTCTTCTAATTTTCTACTAAAAAGTACAGAGGCAGTCAAATTAACCATTCTTCCTTGTTAGAACCAGTACTAGACACCTATCCTCTGTGAGGAACTACGAACTTTCTCACATACAAAATCAGGTGACTAAGGTCGGAAATGAGGCTTGAACCCATAACCCTTAGTCTGCAAGAGGATTCGGTGATTACAAGTCAGCAACCTCAACTTCTTTACCTAGGATGTGGGTCTAACAGTTTATTACAAAGCATTTATTTGATCGTCTATGTATATTACTTCATCTCTGTAGGTAAGCAGCAATGGCAGCAATGTACGTGATAAACAAGTCTCACCTTATTTTCTTGTTTTTGTGGAGTTGGTAAATGAGGGCCGCAGAGTCTGACATCTGATGATCATCTTCAAACAGGTAGATTAGGGGCGGGTCTACTGTCTCTGTAGCTGTCAATCAAACATGTACATTTCATAACACTTCAAGTAACTCCATAAATCTGGGCAAAACACATTCTCATTCAAATAAGCATACTGGTCTAGTATTGTATATGACAGTAGGTCTGTGACATTTACAGAGTTGTGTACACATGTATGCATGAAAAAGAAACAACACAAATATGTGCTTACACTAATAAAGCTGTTCATTGAGTTTCCGGTGTCAAATCTTTTTTTCTCCAAAATGATATACAAAATACATAAAAAATTGCTAGAATCCACAAAACTAGTAAAAATCTACATAGCAAATCCGACTTTTGCTGAAAATGTTGGTTAGCTTGGTTTGATGGGGCTGCTACGCTATATTTTAATATCTGAATTTCAAAAGTGTTTGCAACACTTTATAATTTGGTTGCGTATAATTTCAATAATACAGAAAAACTTTACAGGAATTGATACTGGAACATTTCATTTGATGATTCATTCTAAAATATGTTAATTTCAGACAGCTGAAAGAACCTTCTTGACAGTGAGCAGCTTGAACTCTTGTAAATATCTTTGGCAAACTTTTAAAGCATCGAAAACTATTCTTAGCATAAAACAAAAGAGTATGACACAAAATTCATTTGTATTTTTGTAATGACAGCCCAATAACCCCTTGAGGGATACTTGAGAGATACAGTAGTCGGAACGTAACAGTTGTCACACGGAGCGCACGATACCCCCCCCGATGTACGCCACGATACCCACGCACGCACCCGACGTTCCGCCCCCCTAAATCACGATGGCGATTCAGAACGATACACGATATACACGATGTTACGACCCCCCGCTACACGCTATACGATAAGCGGTTACGTTATACGGTCACTTTGGGATTTCACTTTTATCTAAATTTAGACCTTTTTAATCAGACCGAAAGTATCAGATCAATTAGAAGCTTCGTACCTTAACAATAAAAAATGGCATCGATAAGTGTCAAAGATCCACAGTTTTCATGTCACAGTATGTGTCAAATTTGAACACCTATCGGAGTGACTGGCAGGAAATTAATCCTGATGTGCGAGAAAATGGGCGTAATTAAAATTAATTGCCTCAACACTTTTCGTTAAATAAATTCTACATTAAAGACACTTTTTAGGACCGTGGCATATAAATGTTCAAATATAATAATCTTATACTGGAACCTTTGAATGGATATGTTGATGCGTGTCAAGTGGGTGGGGTAAATTGACATTGAAGAAACTGAAAGCTTGAAATGGCGTTTCGAATTAATCAGCATTAAGAACGCAGGTTTTTAATGTTATTTTGTAGTATTTATAGTTGTGATGATTATACGGCCCCTAATTTTTGACCAATGTTTTAATAGAAAAAAGTTTTGAACAATATTTAGGTTTTTTCTGGTAGCCCGAAAGTGAAACTTGTCCCTCCGGAAATCTAAGATTATTCTTAGAGAAGGGAAGATAATTAAGCGCAATGCAGTATTTATGTACTGTGGACTATGGTGATTATTTTTATATGAAGTTTTTATATCATGTTACTTTTATATTTTGTTTTAGTGGGCCTATTCTATAGGTGGGGTATATAAAAACACTTTGAAAAATGAACCTCTAGGAAACAGTAATATTTTCTAGAGTGAAAAAGGTTATTAAAGTTCATTTTTGTTTCAATGTAGTTTTAATTCTTGGCCTCAGTTCCATATACAGTATCCATTAAACAGACTGTTATGTATTATAACTTTTCTCACCCTTTTTGTAATAAAATTTGTAAAACTTTCTAGGATATGAACCAAAAACAGGTTAAAACTCATTTGCAAAATTATTTTGGACCCTCTGTAGAATAATGGAATGGTCCAATTGCATAACATAACTATGCATCTAGTGGTGGACAGCAGATTCAATTAGAACCCTGGAGAAGACACATCTCACAGCCTAGATTATACAGTCTCAAGATGCCATATATGGTGTTAACACATACATGTATGTACATGTAACATATATAATCTTATATGGAATTATATGTTTATTTGACATACTGATGATGAAGAAGATACAACTAACATCAATGGATGGTTAATTACTGGGCAGCAAAATGATGTACATTCCATATTTAATCTATCTGATGGCTTTTTTACATACGTAGTTTCATCAGTATAAAGGCTATGATACTATAGCATTTAGATGTACACATATTTCCAAGATTGATTTTGTTTGCTATCCTATGTACATAACTCTGCTGATATTATGAGGTGGTAATACATGTACTAACTATACATGTAGTAAATCATTTGGAAAAATTGTTCCTGGAAAACACTGTAGCAGTAGCAAATAAATTGATGAAAGACTGACAACAATATGAAAGAGCTAAGCACACTCTTTACTGTATTCATAAAAGGGAGTGTCACATCACATGTTTCAAAAACTCATAACTATGAGACTGCAGAATAGAGCTCAGCAATGATGGAATTTAGATAAGTAGAAAGATCTAAAAAGATCTATATTTGTTCAAATTAATGTAAGCTAGGCTTTAAGGAAACTAACGAGATGAGGAACAAATTTAATAAACCGGACAGAGTTCAGCAATGCCTCTGCCCCACCTTACAGGTAAAAGGCCCTTTGAAGGATTTCTAAAATGGATTCAATTTATGAAACTAACCAGAGGAGATCTGTCAAAGTACTATATGACTACATAACTATACAACCGGTCTACTGAGACCAGAGTAATTGTGACTTAGTTATAGATGTGATGTTCATATTATTTTCTTTATTAAGCTATTAAGATTACAAAATTCACACCATTTATATAAAGATGTCAAAAATAAAACTACTAAAAAATAGGTGTTAGCCGGTATCACTCAGGCTTTACGGGAAGTCAACACAAGCACAATTTTGCCATCTTAGCCTTAAAAGAAATCTAATTTTTTTAAATGTTTTATTCATTTTATACAAAATGATTATGTTACTTTTTTAATGATATCATACTATTGTATACTTAAATAATTAAGCTCTTTTGCAGAACTTACTACTTAATTTAATAAGGATCTACGTAAATGAACTACTTGTAATACTAAAATACAATTATTAATCAAGTGTGGGGGTTCTCACAAGACATATATATTACAAATCTAATAAAACCTATTTCAAGGTATACAACTTGATTAAAATCATTTTTTTCTATGTGCCTCCTTCTGAAGTAAGAGTCTGTTATAGTTAAACTGGTAAGAAAGATGCAGGTGATCGATGTAGAATCTGTATGACCAGTGGCCAGTCCAAACCTGCAAGGATCTACTTACTGATCTGATAAAAGGGTTGATGTTTCATTCAACTGGAAGTAGTAGGAGTAGGTTTGTAAGCAGAAACCGCCGCTTACATTTATCCTGAACCCGCCCCCTACCCCTCCATCCCCAACATATAACAGATAATGCCAGTGATATTTGTTTAATTATAATTATTATATGGTGCCATACAGACAGTGCAAACTACCATACAATATTAAATAATATATAAGATATAAGTTACAGTTACAGTATTTTATAACTGAAACAGGCTGTAACAGGTACAGTGGTTGGGCACCCCTACTAACATGTCACCCCGTCACTCCCTGCTAATTTCTGTTATGTGCAGACTATGATGTACTAAATAATAGCAAGATTGAATTTTTATGTTTTGGGTTGCCAATTTAAATCAACACCCACTAACCAGTGAAAAAGCATGTTTACTACTACAATTAAAATACTAAGTACTTATTAAATATAAAAATGCTTTATACAAGAATATTTAGGATTTTGACTAGTGACCTACAGGAAGGGGTCTGATAGCAACTGGAGTAAATTAGATAACTAATTTTATCAGTCATTTGACAGTCTACTATGTTATTCTCCAACAATCCTTATCACATTAACTTAGGGCTTTTTCTTAGACTGAGAATAATCATTAATAGTGAAACCATGCAAGTCCAAGCTTATCCATTTCTGGCTTGAATTTTAGTCTCTGTGTGGTAAAAGCTATGCAGTCAAATAGCCAGTGAGGGGTGTTACATTATACAATGCACTAGATGCAAACATGGTCAACCCAAAGTATGTACCAACCCGAGCTGGTTGGTAGTAAGTTTGCGCCCAGCCTAAGCGTGTGATTGATTTGTCCATTTTGTAATTTGTTGAGTATCCCATAGGACGGCCAGGTCGCACTGTTTTGCGGCAAAATGTGTTCTTTTTTAAGTTTCAATTCTCTACACAATCCATCCAGGATAGTGGTTTGAATCCTGGCATATATTTCTGTGGGTGAGTATGGTATGTCCTGGATCATGGCCCCCTAAACCAGGCCCCTTTTGTCTGCATCATCTGCCTCATTACCAGATATTATTATAAACCTACATGAGCTGGGCACTATGACATGGTAACTGGTAAGCCTGTTTTTAGGCATTGATAAAATTTATGAATAATAACAATGTTTTCAATAACTCTGGTCTAGAACAAGGTCTTTCAAATAGTATTTGAAAGACATTGTCTAGAATGACTGTTTTTTTTTATTTCATTGAGACAAGAGATGATAGTGAATCTGAAAATATATACAATATAGCAAGCTTTTTTAGGTTGATGATGTAAAAGACAGCTCAATGCAGTGTCTATTGTATCATTTCTGTTGTATAAATGCAGGAACATGTTATAGAGTATTCCTGATAAATGGAACAATAATTTGCCAATCTTCCTATCCTGTTTAGATGGATTACAACAGCTGAAGCTACTATACCAGAACCTGGATTTTTAGATCCATCTGTGTATATATGTAGATGTCCAGAGTAAAAATATCTGATATTCATTTGAGTTTCTAACTTTGCGAGATGCGGTATGTCAGATTTGTTCATTTTGTTTTCATAGAACACTAATTGTAGGAGGATCTTACAAAATAGCCGTGCTTTTATGATCTCACTGACCAAAACCTTGACTTTCGCTCAATATTTGAGAATCTGTTCCTTGCGCCCCAGTCTAAGGGGCGAACCCCAGCCTCAAGTTCAAACAGGTAGGCAGGAGTAGAGGACAACGCGCTACCCGCAGCGCCAGCTGGAGGCCTTTATTTTGGACAATATACAGACCCTGTTTTGAATGACATCGAGGCATTTGATGAGAATCAAACTAATTAATCAGTCAAAGACACTACCTAATTACCTTTTCTCTTTATGTCAGCTAACGGATGTATTATTCCAATCAGGCAGTATAGGGGACGTTTTGGTCATATAGGGGGGCCCCCCCCCCCGTTTTGGTCATATGGGGGACGTTTTGGTCAATGGGGGCGTTTTGGTTTGGGGACGTTTTGGATTGCTTCGGACTTTTAAATAATTTCGTAAAAGTGTAGTTGATTCGGCGTATTAATTATTTGCATCTAGCCAATAATAAACTTGTTAAAACATCATACCCACGATATTTTGCCTTGCATGCAGGCGTTACCTTGTCTGCTGCACTTTAAGGAATGCATTGACAACAGCGTTTAGATAAAAAGAAGGATGTCCATTCCGTTGCAAAAATAGACCTAAGTTTCGGATATGAGGTGAAAATGTCTTGACCTGTCCCGATAGTCTTTCTCGCCCCCCCAACTACACTAAATAATATAAACTGAAATCAGCACTTTTTGGGGGAGATGTGCACCTTAGAAAGCGATTAACTACGGAATACACCATCGAATCATAAGCACGTGGGATCGTATCGCGATACAAATCATCGTGTATAGTGTTAGTATATGGTGCACGTTGCACGAATACCGATATGATACCGATATACGATTGACAAAATACCCGATGAGTGCACGCCCCATAACCCCTGCAGGCCACCCGTTATACGCACGATATACGCAAATTTTGACAACTGTTACGTTCCGACTACTGTATAATTACCAAGTTTGTGCTGAAAATCCTTCTTCAGAAATTTTGGCAGTATGCCTAAATGTCCCCTCTGGAGCCTCTTTCTTACCCTACAAGGGCCCTCTGTGGGGTTAAGCTGCCAAGACTGGGGATATGACTTTTCATCGTACCACAGGGCTCTGAAAACAACAGAAACATCATCAAACTTGAGGTGTGTTTCCAAACGTAGGAATTATAGTCAAGATAAGTTTTTCCCAATGACTCTGCAGCCAGTTATGAAGAAGAAAAATATCTGTCATTCTCATTATTACAGTTTAAAGATGCTAATTCATTTTTCTTTTTCGGGGTAATGACTACCTGCTACCTGTAACCTTATAGTCTTGTTGCACAAATCTGATTTGCTGTACAGTGGATTTATTTTGCAGAGGTAAATATTTCGTGAATTTCTTATTACTGTTATTTTTGCTATATAAAAAAAATTTGGCTGAGAGGTAATTAAATTTGATCTTTGAATATTTCCAAACTAATGAAAGTACAGTCGACATTGTATTAAGCGACCACCCAAGGGGCCTTCAAAATCCAGTCTCTTAATAGAGTTGTCTCTCAACAGAATTTGTGATATTTCTCTAGACAGACATTTTTTGAACTGTTAATGAAATACATGTATATATACAATGTATGTTTGTTTGTTGTATTTTGTTCCTGTATGGCATCTTGTATTCAATTACAAAATTATTCTAAAAGAATTTTTATTTTTTTATGTACATAATTTTCGATAGCAAGTCATCATCAATCATCAACACAGTCATCATTTCCAATTATGACTTTAACGAGGTCAAATACAAACTTCTGCCTCAATTCAAACCGAAAGTAAAACCGGAAATGCGGCTGACTCTAATTTACTGACAAATATTTGAATCAAAATCAACATTAAACGTTAACATAAACTGTTCATTTGAAGTGCTATAAATGAAATTTCTATGAAAACTAAAGGATAGTTTGCTTATTTATCTTCATATCACCTCAAATATTGTTCAAAAAAGATTGTGAAAATGGTTAACACTTTTACCTATTCATGCACCAAGAAAATGGTTGCTTGCTTGATTGTTCGATCGTTACATTTAATTTCCATATTCAATGTATTTAGGTGAGAACTAACTCGCTAATTACCCGGGAGAAAAATACCCAAAGGTGTTATTCGTCAATTATTTAAAAAACGGTCGCTTAATACATATATTTAGAGTAATTGGGACCAATTTTTACTGGCCGCTGGTCGCACAATGAAATGAACGCCTAATGGAATGATTTTATATAGTGAAAACGGTCGGGAGGGATTTCAAGTGGTCGTTGAATAGAAAAGTCGCTTAATGCAGGTGGTCGCATGTACAATGTCGACTGTAGCTATTTTCATGTCTTGACCTTATGACTGGATAAAACTTACAAGTATAGAAAATATAAAGCCAAACAAATACAGTCTGATCCAGCTCACTGTGAAACCACTATGTCATGCCTGTTAAACAAGTTGCCAGTAAAAGCAACTTTATCATTAGCGGTATACATTTTATGTTACTGGTACCAACATACTGTGATGAGCTAGGTAAAACAGGAACCTGCTGCATGGCATGTGATAGATGTGTATCCCTGCTCTAACATGACCTACCTTTCATGAGTAAGGTTCTGCACTATTTCCTGCCATTGTTTCTTCACCTGTATGCTCTCTGTTTTCTTATGTTTGATGTACGTAATGAACTTGTTACGCTCCCTTGTCTGTAACTGGGTCACAGTCTGTGTCACCTCCATAGCACTGTCACTCAGACGAGCAGACTGGTGGTCAAACTTGTGAAATATTCTGCAATATATTAAACAGTGTTAAACAACCTGTTTCATAGTCAGTATCAACACTGACTTAGATTAGACTGATTATCAATTTTATGAAATATCCTGAAAAAAATCAAACTATGCTCCAAATACTGAATCACAGTCTGTATCACTTCTCAAAGTCAAATCACGAAATAACAAACTAAAACAAAACAAGACGAAGACCTAAGTCGGCTCTAAACTAGTGGAATAAATCAATCTTAAAACATATTCTAACACAAGCGGCTGCATTTCCTATATAAACATATAGGGAAAAGCCTGTATTTTATTTTACGATAAAAAACACCCCCTTTTCCCCAGGGCGCCGGGGGGACGCCCCCCCCGGTCCAATCGTGTTCGCGTTTTAAGGTTACCATGATGTACTACTACGCGTTAAATAAGTTCGGGTAATATTCAAAGAAAATAACGTATTAGATTTTTGTTCCCTTTTTTTTCGTTGAATGAAATCCAGTCAGTCGTTTGAATGCAAAAAATAAATCCCCCCCCCCCCCCCCCCCCCTTTTTTTTTTTGTTGCCAAACATGTTCTGGTCTGTTTTGTTAAGATCAAAACAGGAACATTTTTATTTCTTAAATATTTTTAACATGTAAACCCATAACTGCTAAAGGAGCATTCTCGTTTTATTTTCATCGACAGTGAAGTCTGTGTAAGCTGTCTACTGTACTAAACAATCACCTAACAACGGCTTGTATTACATCCAAGAAATACAGTTCACTACTAAATTCATCAATATTAAGCAGCAAGATTTTATCAACAGCCATATTTGGACATTCCTTTGGCCAGCTCCTTAAAACAGGTATCACTACCGTTATTCAAAACTTCATAACATAATTTTGGCTACAACAAAATTATCAAAAGTAGCCCATTCACAGTGCTTGACAGAAACGGCTAATGCCGCTTTTTGTACAGCTTAAATATTGATATAATTTCTGTTTATTGTAGGTACAGACCTGCTTAGTGATACCTCCTTCCTCTTCAACCACATGGTCTTGTGACTTTCAAATCTAGACATGATTAGTTTCTTTCTCTGAAGTGTAACAAAAAAACCAATATGAACTAGAGCTATCACTAAATGTGATTAATACCCCCAAAAGACTGCTTTATAAACTGAGAAAGTTCGTAGTAACAGAATACCTTGCAAACAAACTAAAAAGAGATATTGTTGTTGGCAATAACTCTGTAATTTGTCAAGATAGAGTTATGGTTCTTGTACACTGCACTTCCTCTCATTGTGCTTGACCATTGTATGAAGTTGTATTGAATTCCAACCAATAGTTTTTGAATAATGCTCCGGACAAGTAAAAGTAACAAAGGGCAATACTCTGAAATGAGTCAAGATAGAGTTATTGTTCTTTTTGCACTCACTTCCTGTCATTGTGCTTGACAATTTTATGAAGTTGTATTGAATTCCATCCAGAAGTTTTCGAATAATGCTCCGGACAAGGAAAAGTAACAAAGGGCAATAACTCTGTAATGAGTCAAGATTGAGTTATGGTTCTTGTGCACTGCACTTCCTCTCAATGTACTTGACCATTGTATGAGGTAATATTGAATTCCAACCAGTAGTTTTCAAGTAATGCTCTGGAGAAGAAAAATAACAAAGGACAATACTCTGAAAATCTCTAGATAGAGTTATGGTTCTTGTACCTGCACTTCCTCTCATTGTGCTTCATCATTGTATGAAATTGTATTGAATTCCAACCAGTAGTTTTCAAGTTATGCTCCGGACAAGGAAAAGCAACAAAGGGCAATAACTCTGTAATTAGTCAAGATGGAGTTATGGTTCTTCTGCCTGCCTTCCTCTTAATGTGCTTGACCATTGTATGAAGTTGTATTGAATTCCAACCAGTAGTTTTCAAGTTTGCTCCGGACAAGGAAAAGTAACAAGGGCAATAACTCTGTAATTGTCAAGATGGAGTTATAGTTTTTGTGCCTGCACTTCCTCTCAATGTGCTTGACCTTGTATGAAGTTGTATTGAATTCCAACCAGTAGTTTTCAAGTTATGCTCGGACAAGGAAAACTAACAAAGGGCAATACTCTGTAATTGTCAAGATGGGTTATAGTTCTTGTGCACTGCCTTCCTCTCAATGTGCTTGATCATTGTATGAAGTTGTATTGAATTCCAACACATAGTTTTCAAGTTATGCTCCGGACAAGGAAAATGCAACAGACCGACCGACCGACCGACCGACCGCCCGACCGACCGACCGACCGACCACCAACCGACCGACCAACCACGGGTGACTCCATATACCCTAAATACCTAACAATCTTACGGAACATTTTGTAATCATGGTGTAATGCTTAGTTATTTTACTCTACCATAACTATAAATCAATATACATGAACACATTTGTACCCAGTTTTTTACAATGGAACCTTCTGAGTTCTAATTTGAGCAAGTCTTTTTCTCTAAATAGGGGTGTTTTGCAGACTTGTGATTAAAATGCTTACAACTTAAATCCTGACCAGACGACATTGTGTGTGTCGTCTGCTTTGGTGCGTAGATGCTTGAAAAGATATATATATATATATATATATTTGAGAAGACACTAGGCACTGATGAGTGAATCCTTTCAGATGCTAGGTTGTTGCAACTAGACAAAGGCACAATAGAGGCAACCACAAAGCTCAGTTCCTGCAATGTTCATTTCAACCAATTTCAGTTATGCGCAAGCCGGCAGTTTTCTTCAAAATGGCTTCTGGGAAGGACCAGTACTAGACTCAAATCCTCAGTAACAAACTGCCAACTTTCTCTCATAAAGACTTGGTAACAGAGCTCAAACCTATGACCCTAAATAATACCAAGGTCTTTCAAATAGTACTATTTAAAAGACCTTCGTAAGACAGAGGATTAGTTATTGAAGTCAGCGATCTAAATCACCCGACAACAAAAGCAGTTCTGAAACACAAAGCTAATTCTCATACAATTCAGCATGCTTAACAATTGAATTATTTAGTTGCCCACCTCTTGTAGGCGATCTTGCACCGATGATGTGAGTTGCCCGCTCGGAGAAAACACTTCAAATCCTGCACCATGTAGATGATTTATAAACTTTGCTCCATCTGCATTCTGTTGCCTTGACAACCAACTCCTGCCTTGGGTCAAAAGGTCATAGATGAAGTAGCCAAGGTCATTACCCTGCAACAGTACAAATTTGTTTTCCTCAATCAAGCAAATGTATGAACAATCATACAAGTACAGGTAAAAAAGTTGCAAGTTTCAGCGCTGCATTTTAAGCCAATTCTAACAACTTTTAACAAATATTCAAGCAGGAGATTTCTTTGTTTTTTGCAAACATACATGGATATGTATTAATTGTTTAAATGTTTTGTGTATGACTGCATAACTGTTTATCAAAGTCACTATTTGGCAAAGGACATGCAATGTGATTATTAAGTGGAATAGTTTGTAAGACTTTTATGCAATATTTAAAACTTCATCCTCAATCATTTTAACTGCACTCCTGTATGAAAATGCTGTCTCACACTTTACCCACCTTTTAATTACGAGCACTTTAATTTTATTGTTACAGGAGTTATCAGAAAAAAACATTATATTATAAATACATCGTTTACCATTACAGACTTTTAAAAACATTACAAAATGTATATAACCTTACCACTTCTGGAGTCGGCACTATCATCTTGAGTAACTCAAAGCCACGCTGTTCATTGGACACGTATGACAGTGCAAAAGCTCGCTGATCAAAGTCCTGTCGACTGGATAACATAAAGCCAAGTAATCTACCAAGCTGAAAAACAAAGTAGAAAATGAAATCTATATCATCTAGGCATGTGAATGGCATCATGATCCAGAACATACTCGTATGCTCGTGAGTGATTCAGCATTTGCAACCAGTGTAGATTGTGATGTACGTAGTTTGGGCAATTTCTAAACTACCAGCTATTTGTGTATGAGGTTCTTCACATTTACCATGCTGGCAAAAAGTGTTTCAAGCTTTGTAACAAGTGTAGATCATGATCACGCTGCACATCCACACAGTCTGATCATGATATGCACTGCTTTGCTGTTTAGTCAGTAAATTTTCACTACATACCCCTCTGAACAATTAATGGTACGCTCCAAATTGAAAGATGGGCAAGTCCATTTTGGAAATTTTGCAGTGTAAGTGTCTGGAGCTTAGAAATGAAGTATTTTCTCTGTGATAAAGTATTTTCCCATTTTTTAGTTGAAAAATTATGACATCATTTCGAAATCTTTGTCCAGTATCTATTGAAAACTAACATTATCCAGCTAAACTCCAGAAAATGGACTTGTCCAGCTTCCAATTCGGACAGAGCCATTTTAAGTTCACAGGGGTGTCCAATGAAAAAAACCCAGGGTGAACAGCAAACAGTGGAGACCATTATCTCATGCCATGGATGTGTAGGTTCTCGTATCATGCAAAGACAGAAATAAATGTATCTTACAGAGGCACTATAAGGGATAATAAAGAAGCTATGGTAATAAGTTGGTTATAAAGTAGGGATGGGAACGAATATTCGAATATTCGAAAATCGGCCGAATATTCGAATGCGAAAATCAAATTCGAATATTCGTAAATTATTATTTTTTTTTTAAATAGGTAGCAATCTAAAGAATGCTAATTATGCCGAATAAAACCGTTTGTTCTGTATTGTTTGTTTAGAGCGTGTCAAAAATTTCCCAATTAACACGAAAATTGCAATGCATAATTGACAGGGGGGCATCGTTACGGATTAGCAGTTTACATCAGGTGTTATTGTGGTGACTTTTTATCATTTTAATTGTCGCCTGTTTTATTTAACAAATTTTAAAAGTTATTTCTCTCACAATGTTCCAGGATCAACGTCATGTTTACGGAAACGAATAACCATGCAATCACGCTTATACATGTTTTAACTCAACTGATATAACTCTTTCGTTGTCCAATCATTCAGAATAACTCAAATATTTTCCTTTAATAAATATGTTTGAAATTATTTTTAACATCCTTACTTTAAGTTTGATCTTCGCTAAACAAAATTGCATCCGCGGGTGTTTATTTGATGTACCATCGTTTAGAGACTTAACTGTGTCCACATGATTGTGTGTTGAGTTGATGCTTTGATAAATTGACGTGTGCTATATTTTATGTACTATGTACATGTTGATCTTTACGCATGTAAATAAAAATTATCAATGTTTATTTATTTATTTGTTTTCCCGTATCTTCCCTGGAAAAATTAATCCAGTTAAAGTAAACGCCAGTTTCAACAGTATTTCAGTTATGCCAGGCGTATTTAGTAGTTTTCTGCCACAAACTCCACGAACCCACAGCCCTCCATCAGCGAGAGAACACTGAGAAAAAAACCCAGTTTCAACAGTATTTCAGTTATGTCAGGCGTATACTTTCCTAACTTGACCACGGAGGCAGTCACAATGGATGAAAAAAAAAAACCAACAAAAAACAACCCAGCCCTGCACGATAATTAATGCACAGCATTCATCTACCTCTAAAATTGAAAAAGGAGATAATTACTTTTTCTTTAACTCAAATTAGTCGACTATCTAGAAAAATGCAAAATTCTTATTTTTAATTATTAAAAATTTATTAATATTATACACAAGAAAAATATAAAAACCGGTTGAAATATTATCCAAAGTTTTACCTGCGAAAATTATTTTTCTTTCCATATATATACAGTTAGACATTCATAGTTAATAGAAAAGGGAGGTAATCTCTTTTACTTTAATTCCATTTTAACGGCTATTCTGAAAGAATACAATTTTTTTTTTTTAAATCTTTATACATACAAATATTTTACGTAATACAAAGATAAAATCGTGAAATGTTAGCCAAACTTCTCCTTGTGGAAAATTAATAATTTGTTTCTTTATATACCGTTTTAAAGTAAACACTTTCATACTAAACATACTGTAGTAGCATATCCGTCATGTTAAGAAAATATGCATGGACACCACAAAACGAATATTCGAATATATTCGAATATGCCAAACCGAATATTCGAATATTGATTTTAGTATTCGTTCCCATCCCTATTATAAACACACCCACATACCTGAACTCTGAGAACATCTTTTGCTCCCCACATGATCATATTCTTGTTTCGTTTGTGATATGACCCCTTTTCCTGAAAATGGAATAATCAAAATGAAAACCTGACTTCAGTAGTCAAACTTTACAATAATTTTTTATGATCAATATCCAATCATCACTGTACACATTTTTATTTCAGTGCCAACAGAGACATAAAACATGATGTTAACTGATATGTAAAGCCCCAAACAGTAAATGAACAGACAGGTGAACAGACAGATATCCCAAAGTGTCATCCTGATGTATGCACTGTAACTATTTTTGAGTTTTACTGTTCTACCCTAAACCCATATGACCAATGCCCACAGAACAGGCTAGTTATATTAGGTTTCGGGGGACAGTGCAAGATACAGAAAGCATCCCGTACAAGAGACACACCCTGGTTCTTTAACAAGCCCAGTATACAGCACCAATACATCGGACCTCAATTATGGGTCTCATCCGAAAGACAATTAGTAATGTCATTTGAGGGGCGGGCAATCGAACCTGCGATCCCCGGATTACCAGTCCAGCGCGTCGACCACTAGACCACTGATTCACTCCTATTTTCTCCTGATTTGTATGTGTCACAATAATCACATCTCCATAGTAACAAGAAGTGTCACTGGTCTACGAGTAACAGGCCTTATCTATGTCACCATGGCAACAGTCAACATGAGGTAATGCACACAGCTGCTAGCTGAATGTAAAACTTACCTGCGGTAAGGTAACTTCAAACGCCTTGTACGTAAATGTGAACAGTTTTCTCATGTAGTCTCTCTCCACACTGACTGACTGAGGGGACATCTCTAACAATAACACAACACGGCGACCCTCGCATGGTTTACGATCTACAATTATACATGTGTTACAATGGAAACACTTTCATCAATAAATAAACATGTATTGCCATGGAAACAATATTATCTATCACAAGAGGTGTTTGTAAATCATGTATGCCCGTCTGATGGCAGCAAATTGGCCAACTCTGTTGAAGGTCATTGTGACCTTGACCTTTGAACTGTTGACATCAAAATTAACAGGAGTCTTTTACAGGTCATGACCAAACTGCCTACAAAGTTTGAGGACACCAGGCAAAGTGTTCTCTGGTTATTGATCATACAAGTTTTTTGTGTTCAGGGTCTCTGCTACCTTGACCTTTGACCAAAAAATGGATAGGGGTCATCTTTTTGTCATGACCAACCAACCTACCAAGTTTGAGGAACCTAGGCCAAAGAATTTATTTCTATAACAAACCATGGTAATTCATTTGGCCATAATGTCAAAGGTCAAGGTCAAGGACCAACCAACCTACCAAGTTTGAGGAACCAAGGCCAAAGATTTCTCTAGTTATTGACTGGACACCAGGTGGTCAAGGTGTTCTCTAGTCGCTGATTGGACAAGTTTTTTGTGTTCAAAGTCTCAAAATCAAAAGGGGTAATCTACTTTCCATGACCAACCAATCTACGAAGTTTGAGGAACCTAGGCCAAATCAACTTCTGACATGTGCAAACTAATTTACCACTCCATCTTTGATGAGGGGCATAATTACACATGCACATGTATTCCATGGAAACATTGTTTGTATTTGCTATTTAAAGTTAAACTTCAGATCTGAATATGACATTTTAAGTGTTTGGACTGACTATAAACCCAAGTAAAGGATAATGAAGGAGCATTTCATAAAAATGAAGTTTTTTATAAGTACAATCATGTAAGTATCCACTCTCGCTACAATAACAAGATGTCACAATATAATTGGTACTTAAACAGAAATAATAATTTGAGAGTTGCCAAAAAACATTTTCTTTGTGTACAGTAAACTCTGTATATAATGACTCCGGATGTAACGAAACTCAAGATACAAGGAACACATTTTCTTGGCCTGAAAATGTTTCTTTCTTTATTTTATATGAAACTGCTATGCTCTGGATATAAGGAACATATTTAAATGGTCCCGAAGTGTTTGCTATATACGATGTTTACTGTATATAAGAAACAGCTACAAAAATGTACTTAAGGATAGAATTGCAGACAACTCTAACACTGAGAAGAACAAGTGCTACTTGAAACCTTGGCGATGACATTTCAAATATTCATTTATGTATATATAGAGATGACTTAAATTCTATTCAAACCTGTAACTCACTCAGAAAACATAACAATGTCACCATCTTCATTTATCTCTAACTTTGCTGGTACAATGTGATTCTGTTTTTACGACAAGTGCAGATCATGATCAGCTAGTAAATCTATGCAGTCTGATCATGATCTGCACTGTTCAGAGTTCATTCAGTAAATTTTGCATAAACTACCCTTTGAACCAGTAATAGTTCTGTCCAAACTTTTAAGATGGTCAAGTCCATTTAAGAAAAATTAGCAGGTTCAGTATAAATACAAACTAATAATATATTGACCAATGGTCTTACCTGCAAACACAGCAGAATCTACAGCCAAGGTTATAACTTTCTTCAATCTTTCTATCAGTTCATTCTGTGATACAGGAATAGTTGATAGCTTTTTCCTCTTTCCAATGGAAAGAACTGTCTGCAGAAGGGAGTTACTTCTCATCAACCGACCATGACTGATATCAACCGACTTTGTCCTGCTGTATGACTGCTTGGTTACAGGCAAGTTCACAGTACGAGTGCTATAAAAGCTTCCAGACGCCCCAGAATCCTGGGAACTATCACTGTCTCCTGATCCGCTATTGGCTGATGCCTCAAGGTACGGGTGATCTGATTGGGCAAAATAACCTCCAGGTGATTTTTTACGGAAAGGCAATCTACCAAAGCTGCCACTGAGCGAAAAGTGCTGCGGTGACAGGGAAAGATTTCTGTGTGCAGGGAAGGATGGGAAGGAGCTGGTGTTGGTGTTGTTTGCTACAGAAAAATTAAAAGACAGTTGACATATCTATGAAACAATTTGACGTAAAATATGTAAGGAGGCATTTAAACAAGGCATATCAAATAGTCTTCTATACACAGGTTTGTTCAGAAAATGTCTGTCTTCAACTTGAACACAAGCAAAAAAAAAAAAAAAAAAAAAAAACTTGAACACAAGCTCTAACTGTACCATTCAGTCATCTATGCCAGGAATTATTAGTGATCAGAAATCTCGGAATATGGAAAAGAGATGTAAGCAATAGGGTATACATTTTAACTGAATCATACTTAAAGTTACATGACTACCCTACCAAGTGTGGTTGTCTTTCAACTTCATTTTAATTTTGTGATTGAGGAAAGTTATACAAGAGGCAAACAGGAAACATGTCCTATTGTCTAAGCAGTGTTACAGCAATTTATTTTGAATAATTTTGCACATGTCATTTGGATGGGTCTATATTTATGTACCCCTCCTACCATTATCTTTACATATATTAATTCCACATTGTTAATATCTATATCTACAATAAACCATGGTATAATATTTATTTTATTCTTATTACTTTACCCATAACTTATTCATCAACTTGTCAATAAAAAAACTATTCCACTTTACCATACACCGTGGACTGACTCCTGCTCGGAGCCGGTTTCGAGAAAAAGCTCAGAGAGGACTGCTGGCTGACTTCTTCACTTGTTTTCTCTACCAAGTCCATAATGGTGACAAAAATATGTTGCTGGAATGTCCGTAACATTTGCACATTCTTACTGTCTATGCCTGCAGTACAGAAAGTAGCATTGTGTCAAGCATTCAGCTGTTATCTAAGACCTTGTGGCCTGTTACAAAATCTATCTGCGCAAGTTTTTGAAGCTTTGACGAGCATAAGTTTTGTTAACATTGAAAGCTATATTAATCTGCAACAGTTACAAGAAAATGAAGAAAACTTTTGCTTAATAGTTCATAGTGATATAATAACAATCTCAAAGTGAACACATCTGCCATTACAGGCCACAATTCAGAGGTAACTTTTACATAATTTCAGAGTAACGTTTCAATAAGTTTTTATAAAATTGTAAGAACCACCTAAAACCAAATTGTATGCCAGTGCAAAACACAAGTAAACGTGAAAATTCAAACTTGCAGACGACATACATACCTTGTGTTTGTATCTCTGTTGATTCCATATCCTGTAGCAGCAACAGAATATCTTCAAAATGCTGATAGTGCTGAGGCCCACTGGCACTAGAATGATATAACAACATCTAGTAATGAAATGTCCTCATGCTAAAATATACGTTAAACAAGAAATACAAATTTCTACCCCAGTGTTTACCACATAGTAAGGTAATGACTTGGGGTAAAACTATTGTGGAGTCTAATACTATTTTTATCTTAGTGACCTCGAACTTTGACCTAGTGACCCAAAAACTGATATAAGTAACTATGCAAAGATACTGAATTTTCCTACAAAATTTCAATGAAATATGATAAGGGGTTTAAGAAATGAGTCACAGACAAACAGGTGAACGAAAAATGCATGTTTGGTTAGTTCACAGAGCTACTGCTGGAATTCGGATAAAAATGCTCCTATATTTTAACAACGTGTATAGCTGTGCACATGTGCTGCAAATCACAACAACCTAAGCAGTGTCTTCTCTTTTCACATTATCTTATAGTAATCTTAATAGTTTCAGGTCCTCTGGATTGCGAGGTGAAAACTGTAAATGCTCGACTGGGGTCAAAGTTTAATCTTTTTAAACACATACCAAAATCTTCATCATTAAAGCAGTTTACAACTTAAAATACAGAAGAAAAATGACTGACAGTTTATAATTAAATAGTCAGTCCTTGCACTTAACATTCCTGAGCCTATCTATAAAAGTTTTCTTCTTTAAGTGCCTAACACGTAATAATATACAAGCAACAAGCACAATAAACTGCTTCATCTGTTATTTTATACAATCGTCTTACACAACAAGGATCTAGTGACTATAAACATGCACAAGGCATATATTTGTGCGCTATTGACAATTTGCATAACTGCAATGTTAACACAAGAAGCATCTTGTTCTGACAGAAGACTTAAAAATAGGATAACCAATGCTGAAATCAAACTGGACACATTAAATAATGACATAGCTACTTTTAGGCTGGACATGCTAGACATCTGGGACAAAGTGGATGAGTTAAATAATTCAATGTGCAGTAAGACAACTCCAGTTTCCTTGACAACGACTGAACAAGCAACACAGCAAAAACAATCAGCACAGGAGACCGACATGATGCAAAAAATTTTCGGAGGACTTCAGTCAGAGAAGAAATATTTGCATGATAATATTGATGCTCTGAAGCAGGGGAATAAAGACATGGCAAATCTGATGGATAAACAGTCCGAAAACATTGATGAAGTTATTAAAGATATCACTGTTTTCAAAAATGAACAGGGAAAGGCAATTGGCCATACTGTCAATGAAATACAGAGTTTGGATAACAAATTCACAAATAGCATCACTGCAGTAGAAAACGGACTAGAAGATGTTTTGTCCAAAACGAGCGGGCTTGAAGAAAATTTAGAAAATATGCGAAAAGAACTTCATAGTTTGAATCAAAAGGTACAAGGTATTGAAAAACTAGAGCTATCACTAAATGTGATTAATACCCCCAAAAGACTGCTTTATAAACTGAGAAAGTTCGTAGTAACAGAATACCTTGCAAACAAACTAAAAAGGATATTGTTCTTGGCAAAACTCTGTATTTGTCAAGATAGAGTTATGGTTCTTGTACCTACACTTCCTCTCATTGTGCTTGACCATTGTATGAAGTTGTATTGAATTCCAACCAGTAGTTTTCAAATAATGTCCGGACAAGTAAAAGTAACAAAGGGCAATAACTCTGAAATGAGTCAAGATAGAGTTATTGTTCTTTTGCACTGCACTTCCTGTCATTGTGCTCGACTATTTTATGAAGTTGTATTGAATTCCAACCAGAAGTTTTCGAATAATGCTCCGGACAAGGAAAAGTAACAAAGGGCAATCACTCTGTAATGAGTCAAGATTAAGTTATGGTTCCTGTGCACTGCACTTCCTCTCATTGTGCTTGACCATTGTATGAAGTTGTTTTGAATTCCAATTAGTACTTTTCGAATTATGCTCCGGACAAGGAAAAGTAACAAAGGGCAATAACTCTGTAATGAGTCAAGATGGAGTTATGGTTCTTGTGCACTGCACTTCCTCTCAATGTACTTGACCATTGTATGAGGTTATATTGAATTCCAACCAGTAGTTTTCAAGTAATGCTCTGGAGAAGAAAAAAAACAAAGGGCAATAACTCTGAAAATATTCTAGATAGAGTTATGGTTCTTGTACACTGCACTTCCTCTCATTGTGCTTCATCATTGTATGAAATTGTTTGAATTCCAACTTGTAGTTTTCAAGTTATGCTCCGGACAAGGAAAAGTATCAAAGGGCAATACTCTGTAATTAGTCAAGATGGAGTTATGGTTCTTGTGCACTGCACTTCCTCTCAATGTGCTTGACCATTGTATAAAGTTGTATTGAATTCCAACCAGTAGTTTTCAAGTTATGCTCCGGACAAGGAAAAGTAACAAAGGGCAATAACTCTGTAATTAGTCAAGATGGGTTATAGTTCTTGTGCACTGCACTTCCTCTCAATGTGCTTGACCATTGTATGAAGTTGTATTGAATTCCAACCAGTAGTTTTCAAGTTATGCTCCGGACAAGGAAAACTAACAAAGGGCTAACTCTGTTTGTCAAGATGGAGTTATAGTTCTTGTGCCTGCACTTCCTCTCAATGTGCTTGATCATTGTAGAGTTGTATTGAATTCCAACAAGTAGTTTTCAGTTATGCTCGGACAAGGAAAATGCAAAGACCAACCGACCGACCGCCCACCGACCGACCACCAACCGACCGACCAACCACCGGTGACTCCTAACCCCCTAAACCGTTTGGGGTTAATTATACAACCAAAATCTCCAAACTATTGTCACACAGGTGAATTCAATTCAAACAGCCACTAATACCCTGAAAGAAAGAATGGCTTGTCCGCGATCCTGGCATGCCTACAAAGAATCTTGTTACTATTTGGGTACGTCAACCTTAACCTGGACCGAGGCCAAGAATGACTGCGAGCATAAAGGGGCATATCTTGTAGAACACAATGATGAAGAAGAAGCCAAGTATCTTGCTAAGTTACCATCATCTTACAGGATGTGGACTGATGTATTGGACATAACCAAGACATACTACTGGACTGGAGCATCCGATATATCCACAGAAGGAGCCTGGATATGGAGCGGATCAGGTACGAGAGTGAATTTTAGTTACTGGACAAGTAACAATCCTGACAACTACCACAATGAGGACTGTATGACAAGCTATATTGATATACAAGGAAAATGGAATGATCTAGACTGCAAAAATAAAATAAAATATATGTGTGAAATAGCAAAACTGTAGTTTACAGACATTCAAACCAGAGTGACTTAATCACATCACTGTATTATTTTCACCTGAATTTTGTTTAGTAAATATGCCAAACAACACAGAGAATGGCAAGTGACTCAACTCTGACTGTGATCTTTGCACAGTCAGTAAGTCTTCTTGTATAATGGCTATCTGCATATATCTACAGAAAATATCAGTATTTCTGATAATTTGCACTGTGTATGGGGGCTGAGCTTAACTGTGATCTATCTACAATAGAGAACAGGAGTTACAGTAGCCCAACAGAGCAAATTAGCAATAATACAAAATAGAGTACTGTTGACTCGAACAATTACGTCATTTCTCATAGGTAGCAGCTGTCTCCACATAACGTGATTATTCTCGTAAACAATTCTCTATTTAATACATGGAGCGCTCTCAAGGGTAAAATGACAAAGAAAAGAAAGCAACTTCAACATAAGTTTTAAGTTTAACTCTCACCTGAATTCTCTGATAGCAATGACCTTGTAGAACTCCAGGAGGTCACTTAGCAGGATCTCATTTTCATCCATACCCTCAACATCTGTATCTCTGAAAGTTAAATAACAATAAGTTACTACGCGTAGTGTATGTAGTGCTTGGATTGTATCTAATTTAGTTTAAACTTACTTATTCTACAGTATTTGTAGCTAAACAAATGTACTTGTATTATAAACTACCCTCGAAGACTGCTTAATGGGCTGCTGAGCAGTGCTCATGCCAAAAAGAAGGGATTGTGGGGGTCCCGTCAAATTCTGCTGATGGATTCAAACCCGCCACCTCTGATTAAGGATACTGATGCTCTACCCCAACATTGTGGCGCCTTCCCAGTGTCAAAGTTTAAGAATACCATAATCATTCCTCGTAACACTCAAAAACTGCTCCAAGTACTGCCCCAGAAACAGAAATTTCTTGTCATCATCATTTAGCAAGCCCTTCAACTAGGAGCGTCAATAGTTACGTATGTGATGTTTTATACTAACAATCAACTGTTCAAAAGTTTGAAAATTTTCAACAGTATTAACGTTTCTAATTGATGGATCCCTTCACATTAATTAATAATGGCAATGTTTTACAATGGCCGATTAAATGCTGTACAGCTGTAACTTATGTAAGGTAAACAACAGTTTTGCATAAAACTTTTACACTGTTATGAAAGACACATGCTTACCTTGATCCTGTTTTGATCACTTTGTGAAGCATGTTACACAGAACTTCTACAATGCCTTGCTCCACCATCACCGTGGCAACAACATCTGATGTCTCAAACAGTTTACAACAGAACTGTACTGAATTATGACAGAGGGCAAGGTCACCTAAACTGTTGCTTAGCAATGACAACATCAAAGGGATAGCAGACTGCTGGATTCTTGATAGATTTTCAATTATTTCATCTTGATGTAATCTGAAACCAAAAATCCAACATAAAGAAAAAGTACAGAGATGCTTTGAGCAAAGACATCTTTTATGCTATAGTGTTCCCTCTTTGTCCGTCTTGTAGTGCTTTGTCTTAAACTAGAGGTGTGGGATTTAATGCTGCTTAACCCTATCCCTACTAAAATTCTAAAATGGACTTGTCCATCTTTCAATTTGAGCAATACCATTAATTGTTTAAAGGGATGTCCAGTTGACTGAATAGTGAACATTGCAGATCATGATCAGACAGCATGGATTTGCAGGCTGATCATGATCTATACAGGTCGAAAAGGCTATTGCATTTACTGCCAGCAGGTCAAGGGTTAGAAAGAGAGATATAAATTCTAAGCATACTTATTTCCCATATCTAAATGATCATGTTTTACTTCCAAACGGATTCAAGATAGTATTAAGAAGCTCAATGACAAAAGCTCAATGATTTTTCTTTCTAACAAGTTCAAATGACTGATTGATTGATTGATTGATTGATTTGTGAATATATAAATCATACAGTGTGAACATTACAAATTTACATTAACATTAAATTATATCACAGATAAGTATCACATGCTAAAGTATCACACACTTGCATGCAACTCTATTTAGCCATAAATAACATGAATAAGTTACTGATAAAGTTCGAACTGTACCGACATCAAGACATATACCGGGGTATATAACTCTGAATAAGCTTATTACAGTGCAGATGATTTCTAGTAACTCCACTGCTTATACAATTACTTTAGCAAAAAAAATTTTTTTCTATAATACTTCAGTCTTTTAATATGTAAAATTTGATGTTAATATTAAAAAACATGTATCAAATATTATGGCACGTCCTTGCTCAAGATTTTTTTGTGGTCTGAGCTTAGTATTAAGGCAAAACAGGATGTTCTGACTCACCCGTCATCTATTTTGAATGGTCTCTGCATCACTATGGATACTGCAGCTTCCAGCTGATCTGGGTGGGTGGGGTACTGAAATAACTGGGCAGATAAGAGATGAAAACCCTCCATTTTGGAAAATTCCTCCAATTTCGGATTACTGCAACGTTCCAAATACACTGCAATCATCTGTGTAAGAAATAAAATAGTAGATATTTCTACCTTAATTATGGTAACATTTAAGTCAAAATATGGAAGTTTTGTGGCTTAATATGTTCAGCCTTAACTAGGAGAAACTCCCTTATTCATTCTGACATCATAACATACCCCCTTTCCCCCATTTTCCTTATGCCATTTAGAGAAAGTTTGAGAACAGAGAAATGCATACTTGGTAATTATAACATTTTCTCCATTTTTTGTTCAATATTTGTAATTACTTCAATCAGAATACATTGGAGTATGCACATTTAACCACAAATTACCTTTTTTCACTGCAAATAGTATCCCTCGGAGAAATTCTGAATTCAAGATTCTTTTCTTTTTTGGGATTACATAATTTTATTTTAGTTTGATGACATGGAAAGCTGTCTTGGGTCATTTTTCACTCTAAAACAGTCACATTACAGATGTTCTTACACTCATACAAGAGATAAAGTTTGTCATCTGCATCAGGTTTTGTACAAATATTGTTTTGGTAAGGCATAAGACCTCAAAGAGAATGCAGTTTTTCAATATTACACTTGCATGTTGTTTATGTAGGAGTTTTACGCCAGTTGCAACTGCATTTTTGTCATTTTAACAGGCCGCCAGTTTACCTAACCATCATTTCTGGGAAGAACCAGTGCTAGACTCTAATCCTCAGTGAAACTGCTAACTCTCTCACATAAAGAGACATGATCGTTAGCAGGGCTCAAACTCATGGCCCTCAATCAATGAGAGGTTACAGTGATTTCAAGTCAGCGACACAAAGGCGGACTTTCAATATACATTTAACAACGATAAACACGAAAACACGACACTTACCCTAATGACAGCCTCTCGTACCTCTGCCGAGCTGTTCTGAGCTAACACAATAAATGTTTGAGCATTGATTATAGATTTCTGGAATGTTTTGTCCACCAGTACATCTGGCATAGTTTGTATCACAGATGATAAAAGCCTCAACAGACCTGTTAAAAGTAACACAACAAACATTTGAGTGCTTATTTTCAATTTATGAAGACGTTTTAAAAAAACTCAGTTTAAATCATGCAATAATTTTACAGCATCAAAATAAACTAATTACATTTTGAATTTGTTATTTACAGTAATTCAAAATTTTACAAAAGTAAATAAAGCACAAAGTTTTAAATAAATAAAAATAAAAAAAACTTAATTCAAACACTGAAATCCTTATAACATTTACAATTACAGAGTATCTGATCTATCCACAACCAATGTTGTCAAATAAAAGTTACCAACAAGATGTAGTAAACGCTAAATACAGTGTTGCCTAGTAAAAAAACTTTGTTAAGGGTACACAAGATAATAGGAATTTCTAAGTACAAAAAAAAAGCTTTTCACAGAGTTATCTTCTCTTGCTTACAAATAGGATTTTTTTTTTTCATAAGTATAGCTTTCAAAGTAATATCTCAAATGGTTAAGTCAACAAGTGGACAAGAATGAAAATTTTAACTGAGTTTCTAAGTCAAAAGGGCCATAATTCAAATAAAATCCTTGACAGAATTACCTTTCCTGCCATGTTTTGGGATCATGATGGTAAACAAATATTTCAACTTTAAATTAATCATTTCAAACAGTTTAGGCAAAAATGGACTGGTACGAAAAGTTCTAAGTCAATAAAGGGCCTTAATTTTTAAAACAAACCCTGACAGAGTTACCTTCTCTTGCCTACGATGGGGGTAATGTTTTAACATTCATTCAAAGTTTGTAAATCAAAATCTCAAAAGGTTAAAAAAATATTTTTTTTTATCCCTATTCAATGTATTTTCTAAATAAAAGGGGGGTAATTTGTCAACAACCATTGAGGGTTATGACTCTTACTGTTGATGTAGGTCTGATGGTTCACAAGTATGGTTAGTTTCCAATTCATGGTTTTGAAAAGTGGAGCATTCTGAAATTAACAATCCATACACTTTTAAAAAAAAAAGGCCCCATTTTTTCCAAAAACCCCCCCAATTTTTGTACACCTTGTCTGTAGATGGAGGTTATGATGGTAACGTTGGTAAGTTTCAAACATCTTTCAAACATTTATGCAAATAGGCCCCCCCCCCCCCGTTAGCCCCCCCCCGTAGGTAATCCCCTTCTTATGGCAGCAAAAATCAAACTCGATATTTTTTTTTGTCTGCAACCTTCAATTAAGTTTGTATTCATTTATCAATGGTATTTATCAAGGATAATCCATATCTGCTAGCTATGTTTGAAAAAAACTTGCAAACAAACCATATTGCCATACAATCAATGAAGCTAAATAAAGGAAACAACAAATCTAATTTTCCTGAAATCTGCTAAAAAGGGACATGGTTAAACAAGTACTTTATGTGCAAAAAACAGCAACAACATTATATATACACACTTACCAACACAAAGGGCTGTTAATCCTTTCTCTAGTTTCAGTAATTCTGCATTATCTTCATCAAAATTCAGAGACAGGTTTTCTCTTGATACCGATGCTTCTTCGGTTACATCAGACTCTACATCATTTACTTGTTCTACTTCTCCATTCTCCACAGCCTTATCTACTTCTACCCGTACACTATCACCATACCCTGCCATATTCACATTTAAACCTAATCCAGCATTATCTATATTTTCGAATCCAACTGTCTTTTCAGTTTTGACATCTTCTTCAGGGTTATCTGTCTCTTTAACACTGTCGTCACTTAACTGAAATTTCACTGGTTCACTGTCATCACAAGAGGTAGTTTTCTTGTACAGACTTTCAAAGTTGTTTGGAATTTGAGTTGACACATGAAGATCTGCTGAAGTTGCAAGAAAAGGTTCCTCTCCATCATCATCACCATGAATAACATTTTCCTCATCCTCATCTACTTTAACCTCTTTGTTATCATCACTTCTAGATATAAACTGAGTTTCTTTCACTTTGTCTGTTTCTACTCTGTCAATTCCATTTATATTTTTCTCAAATTGAACACTATCAGTTGCTTTTCCAGTCTGTACCAAGTTATCTTCAAATGAGTTTCTAATCAACTTTTCTGATGATGTAAAATGCTGTTCATCTGAGATTTCAACATCAGGGTAATTTGGCTCTGGTACCTCCCTGATAAAACTATCTGATAGATTCTTTCTAATGTTACCCATCACTGAAAAGTGGAAAGAAAGATATTCAGTAATAACACAAACACTTTAAAACATCGTAAAATGCGACATAGTACAATAAAGGGTTTTTCAGTGAAAGAAGTATATGTCCAAAAACCACAATAAATCTAATCAAAGATAAACAAGTTTGCGTAATGTCTTTAACCTAACAGTGAGAAATAATTCCAATGATCTTTTATTGTGTTACAGAAGGATTGTGATCTCATACTAATCAGTAAAGGTAACTGACTATTGCTTCCTGTCAACCGGCTTTTACATGTGAAACTTATAACTGGGGTCTGCTGTGCAAGAAACATTTTTTTAACTTTATCTTGTTATACATGTAGGTTGAGAAATAAAAGCTATCAAGCTGGAACAAAACTATAATTACAAGTGCTATATTGTATCTCACGTTGTCAGATGTAGCTAAGCAAAAAGTAGGGATTCAGATCTGATTGCAGAGATACAGACATAATTAACTGTATCCATACTGTTGCTGGTTTCCCCAGTGAAGGGATAATTCATTTCATTTTTCTAAATTAACATTTTCTGATAGCATCAATTGAATTTTAAAAAATAAATTCCATGTGTGGTTTATTTCTAATTCAGTCAAGGAAACTTACTTCTTTCAGCTATATTATATGTCATCTTCACTGGTATACTGGAAGCAAGTCCCTGTCCAAGCCCTATTTTCCACTTGGTAAGTGGGGATGGGGGCTGACCCCATGGAAGGTTAAAGTAGAACAGGGATCTTGAATGATTGATGTACGTATTTGCAGCCGGATGCACAAGTAACAGGAAGTCACATATTTCCAGTATGAGATGATAGTCAGGAGGGGAACCAGCCATGTTCTGTATGATAGAGACAACACTGGCTCCTACTGACACGGACATTGATGGAAAGCCTTCTTGGATTCTCTCCTAAAACATTTTGAAATACAATACAAATGCAAGTATAAATTTCACCATTTCATAAAATTTTGTACAAAAGATTACCCTCCTGGCAGCCAGTGTTTCTGCATTTTGTCATCAGTGCAGATCAAGAACAGCCTGTAAATCCATGCAGCCCCCTCCCCCTCCCCACATGGGCAAATTATGGAAACATTGAAAGAAGACAGTGTCCATTAAAATTTTGTGAATTAAGGGGTAGATTAGACTAAACTTCGTAACAATTCTCATATTAACCATAAATAATGAATAGCTAAAATTATGAAATCAAGAAAAGAGTGTAGGCAAATGTATGTTACCTGTTTACGGTTTTGCAATGTCGACCTGGCGCCAGTATTCTCAGTATTGACATTATAAAATAATATCCATCCTGACTGTAAATGAGTCTCTAAAGGGATAATTATGTCAAAATCCTTATACAGCTCCCTCCTCCCTGTACACAGGTTCGGATCATGATGATGAACAAGTGTGCAAAGTTTGAGGCATATGTCAATAGACTTTGAAAATATCTGAGGTAGTACACAAATTTACGTAAGTTCTAAGTAAGGGCATATATTGTAAAAGCTTGATACGTGACCCCCTCCTCTACACAGGTTGCAAATAATGTGAAACATTTAAAGCCATAAAGACAGAGTCCATTACAATTTTCGAATTAAAAGGGATAATTTGCAGGTTGTCAGCCGTGTACAGGTTGGGTAATGGTGTACAAGTGTTCATAAACCAGATGACATAATTGTAATTATTTGAATATAACCATCAAAGGAATGAATAGCTGTAAAATTGCATGAAACATTAAGACCCCCCCAAGGAAAAAAAAAGAGTGTCAATGCATGAATGTATTTTAGCTGTACTTACTTTAACGTTTATCGAAAAATAATTTTGTCATGCTTGATAGAGTTACCTCCTCCTGTGTAAGGTGGGGGGAAAATGGGCAAACCTTGTCAGGACTTTGAAATAACAATATTGTTCAAGGAAAAATAGAACAAATGGTTTTCATTGATTAGCTATATAAATCCCTGTCTATAATTGCCCCCATATTTCACATACACAAAGTATTAAAATCTAACCTGATAGATTTTGAAGACCTTGTTGACAATATTGATCGCTTGGTACTGTTTGATGTTAAACAGCTGATGCGGGTGCTCCTCCTGTACAAGGCATGCCAATCCTGCAAATAACATCTCCATCACCTCTTGGTCACACCTCTCCCAAATAAACCAATGAAGAATCAGCTGCTCTATAATGGTGATGTCACGAATTACGGCATCAGTTCTCTGTTTCAGCGTCATTTCGGTTGAGCCGGCAGAAAACCGGTAGATTGATTCTGTGGTTGCTGCATCCATGATCACCTGCAATTCATTTTCTCAATAAGTTGACAATCACTATCTAAAATGCTTAATGTTATTCAGGTGCTTGCGATGGATACATGTAACATCGGTTATTTTCATGTGTAGAATATTTTGCAATTTGATATCAGACAAACTTAATCCCGAATTCTAAATTCGCGACAAAATGAGACAATGATTCATGTTGAATATTATCCTATTTATAATAAGCAGACAGTACAGATTTAGACCAGACTGCTCATATGTGCAAATCTCATCTTGATCCACAAGGGTCCCAAGTGCCTGACTCAGCTTCTCCCACACCGCTCAGTTGAGTCATCAAACAGAAATATTCATTATAATCGTCAACTGTTTAATAAACAACCTGACCATTAGATGTTCTAGAACTCTTTAACTTGTAGCATCATCATTTCTCACACGAAAATGACAGCAGACGTTAACTAATGCACATGTAAATCAATGCCCACCTTTAGCGTGAGTGAACTTGGGACGCTTCTACTACTGGTCAGAACTTTACACAGTAAGGCATGGCCTCCAATGTTGAGGTACTCCTCATGTAACTGGGAAGAGTGATGCATCACTGTCATGAGAATCTTTAGCACCTCTGACTGTATCTTCTCAGCATCTGTGGTCTCCATACTCTCTGGACATCGCTCATACACCTATAATACATGTAAATATCATGTCTTAACTTACATTCACTGTGTTCTGGTAAATATCTATCTTAATTTTGTTAAAACTAGATTGGTTTGAAAAAACTGAAGCCAGTCGGAAATGCAAACCACATTATATCATGTTAAATTAAAACAGTCAAGGTAACTGTAAAATATGACTAAGCACAACTGGTACCTTGGCAACACGAAATAATATTGAAACTGTTACTTTGGCAACACAAAATAATATTGAAACTGTGACCTTGGCAACAAAAAATAATATTGAAACTGTGACCTTCGCAACAAAAAGTAATATTGAAACTGTTACCTTGGCAACAAGAAATAATATTGAAACAGTTTGAGGCCGAGTGTTACCTTTGCAACAAGAAATAATATTGCCGCAATGCCTCCTGATTCTTCTATCGCCATTTCAAGACTTGTGTTACTGTTACTATGAAGATGACCTTGAAGCACCGGAGTGATGACCTTTGGCAGCTGTGTCAACAGTACATCCGGTGTTGCCAGGTTACCTGGGCTCTGATTCTGCATCATTTTGGAAACCGGTGGATATTCTGAGATCTCCTTGCATGTGCTTGGATGATATGACAGTAAAAGATTATGCTGAAAAGGAAGAGGAAACTTTAGTTTGGAAGTTTATCTGGATACACATAAGCTTACTATAAGCTTAATACCTGAGGAAGAAGCAAAATTTATTTCCTTCACAATATTATAAGGAAATATTAACTTGATCTTCTTGAGCTCTGTCAGCCTAACTTCACAGCCAATCAATTGTCTATATTTATCTTTGGCTTCCATTTCATGAACACACAGAATAGATAACCTTTCATAGTCTGAGCACTTATCTTGTTTTTAATCTCACTGATCTAGATTCATCATGCTTATATACTAGTATTAATAATCATTAACACCCCCTCCCCTCTCCTATACAATGTATATGTTCCTATACCTCTAAATAATCATTACCCCACCCCTACCCAGCCCAACATATGTTACGGTAAACATTTTAATATTTGAACAGATCAGTAATAATGTTTCTGTCTTTAATGTGATAACTGGGCATCAGGAAAGAGACAAAGTGAATCTAACATGTTCATGAGTTGTGGATAAGGAAATCCCACCCGAAGGTTGAGATATGTCCAAAAAACTCGGCACAGCCTCGTTTTTTGGACATATCTCAACCCGAGGGTGGGATTTCCTTATCCACAACTCAATGGACATGGTAGATTTATTTTCTCACCGTTTAAATCGCATTTTCACACAAGTAAGAAGAAATTAGTGCAAATACAGGATGGGGATGAAAAAATGAAAATCAACTTTTTCTCGAATTTTACTTCAAACTGCTATAGATGGATAGAAAATGATCTAAGAAAATGAATACCAACAACCCTATTATGTTTATTTAAAAAAAAAACAATTTTACAGCCATTTTTCGATTTTTATGTCTGCTTACAATTAACGTAAAAATAGTCCGGCAGCGATGTGAGATAAGCGATGTGAGATAAGTTTATCTCACATGGGTAAATGCGTGGAAATGTGTATCCCATAGGTGAGAAAGAAGTGTCTAACAAATCAAATTCCATGTACCTACCCTAAGATCTGAGAGGTTTGGTTTCTTAAGACCAACAAGTGTATCGTATTGTATCTTGGAATGCAGCACTGTGTTTTTGTGTAGGTGTGGAGCATAAACGATGGACTCCGTACTCGAATCACACTTGAGAATTGATCTACTGTTGGGTCCAAGAGTAAACAAATGAAAACACAAGTCCTTTGATATGTCAGATCCTGTAACAGATTACTATACATGTCAGAACAAGGTTTAACTTTGTTTGCCGGTGTAAGTCTTACTTATTCTACATTTAGATCTTGCAACTAATATCGCCGACTGTTTCCTCGTGTTCTGACCAGTTCTCATGTTGAAAGAAAAAGGGACTGTATGCATCTGTGTTGAAATCTACTGCAGGGATTTGAACCTAAAGCCTCACAGGCCAGAGTCTGAACCTATACAAAGTCATGATATGGCAGTATGTCTGTTGCTTTCAACATTTAACATGCCAAATAACAAACTAGGAGTAAATCAGAAATTTCACTTTAGAAATGTTGACACAAAATAAGTCTTATGAGAACAAAATGTTCCGTCAACAATTTAAAAGTAACGCAGAAATTCCCGATCACTACAACAGAGCAAAATAGGTCTTAAAACCTTAACGAATGATCACTACTCCTCCCTGTCAACACGCAAATTAAAGAAGAGGCTACAAGGGTAAAACGCACGCTGCTCAGACTGAAGGATGTAGGTTCAAGTCTCCTCAAAGTCATGCACCTCACCTCTTTAAAGTCAAATTTTCAACATTTTGTCAAAGATAGTTATTTTTAGTGTCACATTATACGTTTAAAGCTTTTGTCATTATCAAGCGTCAATAAAACCTGAATAAGCTAAACATAAATACACATGTACCTTTAAATAGCATCATGTTACCAAGGTGCCATTTTCCTAGCTGGGAGGTTTGGAGGTTCCCGAATGTATGACCTAGACACAACTGAGGCTGTAGCTGTGAAGATTTGTGGCGGGACCGGACCGACGAGTGAGAATGGTCGAGAATAAAGCTGTGACTCTGCCAACCATCTATTACAAGATTTACCTGGGGAAAATGAAAAAAGTCAGAATTTTATAATTTTTGCATGAAAATGAGCCATGCTGTGTGCAAACCATTGTTTTTTATGTTTCGAGTCATTGTAAAATGGAGAGAAAAAGTGTCACCATTATGGAACGTAACTATTATTATAAGTTCTTGATTGCTAGTCTGTGTTATATAAGCAAGCAGTATTGATTCAGATTGGATTGTATCACACTGGGTGTGCAGGCTGATGCGGACCCATATTGTTTACGAAGGCCTAGTAAATGTTTGTTTTTCTAACAGCTGGGCTCAATGATCTCTTTATGTCAATCCTACCTACATAACTGTATTTATAAGGTTTACCAATGTACATAGCTTAATCATCACAAAACTATTAATTTATTAAGCACAAACTTTAGTACGTGTCTCTTTACTTGAAGTGCTATCCATTAGCCTACTAGCCTGCTACTAAAGAAAACTCTTCCAAGAAAAACAGTCTGTGACTTACAAATTGCCCAAACAACATGATTTTTTATGTAAATTGCTTATGTAATTTTACGAACACTAAAAAGGAACAAAATCCACTAAAAAATGTTTAATTTTCATGTTAATTGTGTTCAGACACTAGAAATGTCCAATACAAAGAAATTTCTAATGTAATTTGCATACAGATGCTCAAATAAAAGACTACAAATCAATATAGTTTTATGAAGCAAGCTCAGTTATTACAGAGGTATATTACATAATTATAACTAGATAAATTGCTTATCAGTTGAAAGGAAGAGATGAAATAAAGAGATATAAGACAAGGCCTAGTTGAAATCAAATTTACAATGTTCTGAACATCTGTGAGACAGTTAAATGATAGTAACTGAACATTTTCAACTTATTGATCTTATTTAAGTTGATTATTTTTCCCCGAGGACAGTAATACATTCTCCCAACTTGTATAATTTACTACCTGATGACTGCTTCCTAGGATCAGCCAAAAGAAATGATAATGATGGACAAAGTCCAATTCTGTTGGTATTTGACCCTATGACTTCTGGGTAAGGAGTTTGATGCCCATTAACACTTTGGCGCCTCGCTGATAAGTAAGTTTTTAACCTGAAGCCACTCTCTTACAACAACGGTTACCATGGAAACAAGCTTCTGAATCAGTTTTACTGATGGCAACTGATTCTGACTTCTGATTCTGACCTGTGCAGATCATGATCAGCCAGAACATTTATGCAATAAAATTTAGTCACCACCCCTTTGAACTAAGCCTTCCCCAAAATTGATTTATTCCCCCCAAAAACCTTTTTTTAAACTGAGAAGTTTGTATAACAAAACTCAAAAAACTAAAAAGGGTTTTCTTGACATAACTTGTAATTTGTCAAGTGGAGCAGAGTTCACTTCATAAATTCATTGTGTTTACCTTAAAGTGGTATGAATTAAAATTTTGAACTTACTCAATTAGAATTCTACAGCCTTAGGGACAAGAAATTCTTTTAAAAATTGTATTCAATATAAATGTTACCAATCTCTCTGCAGAGAATGAAGTGTAACCAATCAACCGTTTGGCCTTGACCAGAGAAATAGACATCAACAAATAGACAGACAGACAGATGGATTATATTTTGTGCACCGCTCTTCCTCTCAAGTTGTTGAAGTTGTATTGAATTACAACCAGTAGTTTTCAAGTTATTACCTGAAGGAAAAGTAAAGGGCAATAACTGTTATTAGTCAAAGGAGATAGTTCTTTGCATGCATTCCTCATGTGCTTAATCTTCTATCAGTGGTATTGAATTCCAACAGGTTTAAGGCTCAAATAGACAAACAGACAAGATAAATCCAATTTCCCTACCCCCTACTTCCTTTTGGGGCCTAAAAACACCTGGTGAACTGTGATATTAATTGATAGCAACATTAAATTTTATACCAAAAAAAAAAATGCAAATGTTACCAACCCCTGCTGGTGGTGATTATCAAGGGCTACGTCAGTCATAGGCGACAATTTCCTATTTCTTATTAACAAATAACAAATCCGTCTGACAAAGCATTAATACACAAGTCTTTCTCTATTCACTGGATTTATGAAAATATGTACATACATTGCCCATCACTGTGCTACCATCATATCCTTCTTTGTAGCTAATCACCAGATGCTGCCATCTGTCAGGGGACATCACTCCTGCTAACTTATTCTCCTGCACAACCAGACCTGTATCACTCACTTCACTTGTCAGTCTAAAAATGTGAACAAGTAAAGTTTTAAAGCCATGCTATCAGAGCATTATATCAACTTCCAAACCCAGCTTAGCAAAACCCAACATCTGACAGCTGTGACAACTAAGGACCCAGACAAGCTTTCATATCCCCACAGTTTGATCTGTTCCCTTATCCATTAAAAACAACCTGAGTAACATAAACAGGACCAGTACTGGAACAGGACCCAGTTGTTTGAAACTTAAACTGGCTGTTAGTAATAGTACAAGTACAGGCTTTCCATTTCTAGGAAAATTGTAGAGTCCACTTTGGATATGTTCCAAATGATAAGTTATCTATTTACAATCTTAAAATAAGAAATTTAATAAAGTCACTTAACCTTTAACTTCTCTATAACTGTGTACAGCTTATTTACTGCCAAAGTTTACACGGAATATTAGTGAGAACAGTCTGCACTAAATTTGAATTAAAGATTTAAATATGAGCTGATCAAATGCGACACCCTGGAATTAAGTGTAACTATAACTTAATGCAAAGCAACCATAAAAAGGAGAAAAGCTGCCATAAAGTCATGCAACATACTCCAATACTGTCAGCTGACAATTAAGCCGCACTATAAAAGCAAGCAAAAAATCAATGCAAATAGTAAAATTACTGACAAATTGCAATCATTTCATCATTTAAACATATGAAACTGTCCGAATATTTTTTTCTTTGTGTTGGACAATCCATTTCAACAGTACTTCAGTTAAGTCCAGACAGGCACTTTACCCAACCATTATTCCTAAGCAGAACAAGTACTGAGCTCCCACTCTCTACAAAAAGCATGATGGCCATAAATCAATGACGAGATTAGCGATTACATGTCAGTCGCCTTTAACCACTTAACTGCCTTTACAGATGAGTCTGTCTGGACATTTAAAGTACTATAGCCACAACCTATTTTACCTAAATATCAATGAGCTTGTGTAAGTTTCCATCCAGATCTCGAGAAGTTTTTCCCTGGTTCCCATAGAAACCACGTGTAAGCATCCTACCACTGAGCTGTCCACTGTCTTTGCTGTCTCATGCTGGCAACTCCTTATTTCACCTTAAAGCAGAAAATTAAAATTAAATCATTCACTACCCATATATGTATTACCTTTCCCTCTAATCACCATGTTGTGTGAGGTCATCTAAGTGGCAACATAACCCTGATGGGTCACAAAAGATTCTGCCTCTGGAACCAGTGTAGATCATGATCAGCCTTCACATCTATTATGTCTGATCATGATCTGCACTGTCAAAAAACATTCTCAGTGATTACCCCTTAGTGAACAAAATAATGGTGCTGTCCAAATTAAAGATGGACGGGATCAATAAAGAATGGTATGGCACAACAACTCTACTATGATATTGAAACACATATACAAACTTGACAACCTGTGTCCCTACTGACTACAGCTGCTGTATCCTATTTATTCCTAACTCTGGCTTTGCTAAATTTCTAACAACTTTATACTTTCCTATTCAGACAGTGCCAGCAAAAGTTCCTATAAGCACTCTATAATTACAATGTAATTGCCCCATAGGGAGATCATAGACAGACTGTGTGTATTTTATTGCACAAGCAAAATTGTTGTCCGTAATAAATACCTCAAACTTACAATGGATCACTTCCTAACAAATGAAGTGAAAGCATTTAACTTTCAAGCTACTCAGCGGGGGCACACATTCAAATTACCTAATTTTTCCAATATATAACAAAAACATATTTGCAAAGAACATCACAAGGCCTAAAACATTGATTCTAACATGCCTCATTTCACCTGATAGTTAAACACAGAGAGAAATCAGTTATTGTAAATCATGCAATAAACAATGTTGCAAGAACTTGTGATGTAATCAATGACATCATCATATATTGCCCTTCGACATACCAGTTAATGTCTGCGTAAAATAATTATATCCCGTTGCATGTCTATCTTTTCTGTAATATTTAGTCATATTAGAATCAAAATAATATTCTTTAAGCATTTTTCATTGTCTAATAAACAATGGTATGTCATTCAGCTGCTTATTTATAAACCACTCATATCTATGGCATTCATTCACCTGTTTCAATATCATAGATGGGCACTTTCTGCAGACATCTTGGACTCTGTTCCTTCTCCAGACAGATCCACATGGTCACTGTCACTCCTATTTGTAAAGGAGGCCAGGAAACAGCATCTTTCAGGCCACTCTGCAGGGCACAAGTATCCCAAACTTCCTGTCGAGCTTTCACCTGACTGACGTCTGCAAAATGTAATACATTCACTTCATTAAATCAACGAGAGAAAACCAATGAGGGTACAAGTACACTATTTTCACAAAGTTTTGATTAATATCATTGGCTGTTTGTCTCGGTATAATAACATCTTGCATGTAGAATTCTCGATAATGTAGTGCGGTTTAAAAAGTAATTTCATGTTTATCGTAACATTATTTACAGTTCGACCCCGATTATTCAACAACCTATTATTCGTATACCCGGTGTAATCCGAAGACAATATTCGGTCCCGAAATGTTTTATATATAAATGTATATAAAAATAAGCGGGTTATTCGAAATGGATTTTCGAATACCTGGTGTTTTCAAGTGTTTTTTCAGTCCGATTGACAATGTTTGTACGAATTTCACACCCATTATTCGAAATGCTTCCAATGAAACCAATAATTGCTGACACGCCCAACTGAACTTGTGAAAACCAACCGGTCGCGTTATATGTGCTAAGGTGTGAAAATTACATACTCGATTTAACCTTGTTTGTTTAATACCAAAGGAACACTTTTGTTTTTGTTTGAAGTCGGTTAAAGATGTTCTCCTTTAATTTCGAATAACAAACTCGTGACTACCAAACTACCATGCCTATTTAAAGCATGACTTTTAATTTAACTGTCAGAAGAAAAATGACTTCTACGTGTGCAAAAGTAATTTGGGTTGAGCTCTGCCTAGGACCCGGGAACGGGAGATACCCAGATCAGCTGATATCTTCATTTCCATTCGTACTGAGCATCTGGCAAGGCCCCGGCCCCGTGGGGATACCTAGATCAGCACGAGTAGAAAGGGTTTAAAAGGAAAAATAAATTAAACCGTTGATATGATTTATTTCTGTTTCCTTTTCCTTTCATCTAAATGATATCGCAATGTATATTCGTTAGCGTCCGTGAAGCTATATACATGTATATATACACAATTTACATAACAATCAGCTGGCCATCTTCGGGACTTGGATTATTCGAACCCATGGATTATTCGAAGTAAAATCTTGGTCCCCGGCACTTCGAATAATCGAGACTCGACTGTATCTAAAATCATATTAAAAATTGAGCATGAAACCAAGTAAAATGGATGGTGAAAAAAAGTATCATTTTCAACAAATTTTCAATGTACACATAAAAATTACCCACAATTTATGTTAGGTAACTCTTACTTTAAATGGATATGCTTTGGAAATTTGTGATATTCAGTTTCAGTTGTGTTTAAAGCGGTGTTCTTAGTTCCACTAATCAGCACTTTGATTATGTGTGAACATGCTGAACCACTACTGACATAATACTACTGAGATAGTTTTTAAACTAAATACACTTGTATTAAAGCAACTACTAACTTTAGAACTAGTTTTGTTTCATCAGTTGGCGTGCTGCCTTTAGCAGGCTGACACTGTACTTGACAATGTATATTTCATCAGTAAAATCAGGATAAATAATTTCTAACATGAGGGCCAAGTTGGCCTTTAAGTCGCTCATCTCAGCAATCTAGATTTCAAGTAGTCAAAAAGCAGTTTAAACATTTTTCTGGTTCCCTGTGTTCAGAAAACCTGAACCAGTTTCTATCCTTTATCCATTCCTATCTTTAAAATAGGTCTATTATTTATCAATTATTCTAAATTAATTTAACTGAGCTGCCTTGGTGCAGTGGTAGCCCGTTCACCTCGGGAATCAAAAGGTCCCTGGTTCGATCCCCATCAGTGCCAAAGTAGTGGTAGTGTCTGTTTCTCTCTGGCTCTTTGAAGTTGATTCCATCTGGAGTGAGTCTTGAGAGCAAGTAATATAACTTGTAAGAACTTGTTTCGCAATCGAGATTAACTAAACTAGTATAAATACAAATCAGCTTCATTAAACTTATTAACCTGTTTTGTCAGTCTTCAGTGGATTAAACATCCAAAGGTTGGTCACTGTGTTTGATACTGTCTTTATCAGAGGGCTGATTCCCACAGGTGATGATGGTTCGAAGGATCCACTCTCCAGAAAGTCTTCCTCCACTATCTTGTGTGACCTTTCACACGCAAGCACTGGGAACTTTACACTATGGTGGGAAACTGGCTGAGATTTTTCCAGAATTGTTTGGAAGACACTGAGGAGCTTTTCCTGAAACACAAACATGATCTGGTGAGTGAGAAACATTTGAGTCTTGCATTGTGTAAACCCTGGTTTTTTCATGTAATTTCATTGTGTATAAGAAGAGAACTAGAACTGTCACAAGAGTGACGAATTATACCCCCACAATACAGCTTTGTCACAGAAGTATGGCAACCATAAGAAAGGAATGGCCACAAGGACATAGAGTTGAGTTATTATACATTATGACCTTTGACCTACTGACCCCAAAGTAATTAGTTTAAAAGAAAGCGCCTAGACAAGCGTAAAAAATTGCGCCCGGACAAGCGTAAGAAATAGAAACCATTCAAATGTTCCAAGTAAACCGTTTGTAAACCATTTTACTGTTCAGGCTCACTGTGACCTTGACCTTTGACCTACTGACCCCAAAGTCGAACTTGACCTGTATTTCATGATGTTACAGCTGTGTACCGAAAATTATTTAAATCAGTCAAGCCTTTCATGAGTTATCATCCGGAAACTGTTTTACATTACAGTTCAGAGTCACTGTGATCTTGACCTTTGACCTACTGACCCCAAAGTCGAACTTGACCTGTATTTCATAAAGTTGCACGTGTGTACCAAAATTATTTAACTCGGTCAAGCCTTTCATGAGTTATCATCCGGAAACTGTTTTACAGTTCAGAGTCACTGTGACCTTGACCTTTGACCTACCGTCCCCAAAGTTGAACTTGACCTGTCTTTCATGAAGTTGCACAAGTGTACCAAAAATTATTCAAAAGGGTAAAGTCATTCATGAGTTATCATCCAGAAACCATGAAAACCAACAGACCGACCGACAAACAAACCGACAAGTTCACTCCTATATACCCCCCCCCAAACTTCGTTTTGTGGGGGTATAACTAGAGGTTTTCTTTCACAAAAACGTATATCTCCCACCACTTTACATTGTAGGATAGATAGGTATGTGTGTCATGAATCACAAATACTTCAAAACATAACTTATTTTCATATGGTCTTCAAAAGAAAGCAAAAATCTGCTAAGAATCACTGAACCATAAAATGCTGACAATATGCACAACTAGACTAGGCACTGATCATTCATGTGACCTTTGGTTGAAATCTACCTAGCGGTGTAAAAGGAGCTGTGCTGACAGACAGACAGCAACAATTCAAGCAATGTAAGGATTAAAGTAAAGATGGCCTAAAACAGGTTGTTTTAACTGAACCTTGAAAACATCTACTGGCAAAGTTGTCTTACATCAAGAAATTTGCTGCTACTCACCATGGGTATATCTGAATGCTGGAACAGTTGAAGAATCTTCTGTAGGTCATGTGACTCCAGTCTGTGCTGGCCAAGCTGTTCTAACAATCCCAGTAGATTCTCTGAAACTTGATTTAAAGACAGCATTACATGATACTATTGAGTATTGAATGGGTGCATCATGTTTACTACAAGTAGGTGTGTAACTTTTGTCAGTTCCACCTAGATAAAGTAAACAACTGCTCCCTAGAATTTCTATGCGGAGAAATGCTATTTTAACTTTTCCGTATGCTCTCAGTTTAAAGTTTCAGTGTAACAGACAGACTGAAAGGTGGCAAATGACAGAGAGTAATTTGCACCTGACGCCAAATATAATTATGCATCACACAAAATTTAAAGGAAAGAGAATAGAGACAGTTAAAATGAGATATTAATTGATGTCTTTATAGTTCTGACTGGGTTTTTTGGTATGCAAGGAGAAATAAAGTAGTCTGCTGGCATTTAAATTGCCACAATATTTCAAGTCAAAGAAAAGGGAATGTTTGCAATGTCAATAAATTTCCCTACTAAATCATTATTCAATGCCACTTAAAGAGAGTAAACTGCTAGCAAAACATTATATAATTGATAGACCAGACAGACAAGATTCTGCCTATCCTCTGTTATTTGGTTCTTCCAGGTTTGCTAAAAATGGACAAAATTTAATTTATCTCCTCTGAACTTATTTTTAATCTGAAAATCACAGCACACTGTGAATCACATTCTATATGGATATAACATACTCCAAATATAAAGAACATGTATGTGGAGTTTTAGTGTACATGTACATGTATCAATTAAGCCATGATTATGAAATAAACTTGGTAATAAAGTTGAATTTGTGGGTATGAAATTTTGTTTTCAGAAAAAACGTAGCAAACTCCTTTGGTCATGGGTTTGTACTAATAAAATCTGTAAGATCGAGCATATAGCAAAAATGCTTTGAATGGAGATCTTGATACTGCATCCACAAAATTCACGTCAATAACCATCCCATGAACAGGAGTGTTCACAGAATAAGCTGATAAAATATGTAAAGTTTGTTGCGAAACAGACATAAGTCCCTCTTTATATTTATGTGAGTTATGTCTCTATTGCAACGGTTCCTCAAAACTTCAACTATTTTATAGTGCCAGACAGAACAAAATACCTGTCCCTTCTGTTTCACTCTCCAACAAACTTTCCCAGAATCCTTTATCTCCGAGAATCACTGATAACACATCCTGAAACATGACAAATTCTGTGAATCTTTGTTTATTTTGATATTGAAGAAGAAGTGACAAGATGAGATTATTCTTCTTATAATATAAAACAAGAGGTGCAAAAGGGCCAGTATTGCTCTACTCAACTGACTAGACTGTTCTGAGAAAGTTTGTGAAAATATAACCTAGGTCTCTGTGACCTTGACCTTTGACCCACTTATCATTTGTTGTAGGAGTTTAACGCCTGTTCAAACCCTGCTTTTTGTAATTTTAACAGGTGGGCAGTTTACTTAACAAATGTTCCTGGGAAGAACCAGTACTAAACTCCTATCTTCTGTAAGAAACTGCCACTTTTCTCACATAAATAGACATTGCCGGTAGCACGGCTCGAACCCATGTCCCTAAATCTATGAGAGCTTACAGTGAATTCAAGTCAGGAACTCTAACCACTTAACCAGGGAGGCTGACTTCACTGCTAACATACAACTTTTCCGCTTCTGCTAGCAGTGATGACCTTGTGTCCTATATATACATCCCGTGTGTTCACTTCTATTTCTTTCCCTAATCACAAGGCATCCCCCAGAAATAAATAGTAATGCCTTTATCAGGTAGATTGTTTTAATCCCTTGACTATATGCATCATGAATTAAGTATGTGTAATGAATACAATAGGCTTATTAGTATAGTAATCTGTTCCAGAATGCCGGATTTGCTCGAGTATGTGTCAACTGAATGCACTCATTGTGTGGATTGCATGCTTTTCTGTCAGGACATATTTTACAGTGAACTAAAGGCGGTATTTATAGGTAAGGTCAACCCTGCTCTTGCAACCACCTGAGTTAAGCAACAACCTGACATATTCAACCCCTTATATTCCTCCCTTTATAATTTAAGATGATAGCAGTTTATCCTGTGTTAAGAGACCACCTGTCTTTAGAGACCACAATTTCAGCTTCCCATATGTGGCCGTTTAAGACAGGTTTGACTGTATATAATAAACTGGGACATCCAATGTAGATTTAAGGAGTAAATTCTGGTATAAAGGAAACCTGGCATTAAAGAAATGAAAAACTTACTGACCTGTTCAGAGAGGGCCTTTGTAAGATTCACGTCCATTCTTACATTCTGTAGAAGTTTGTACAACACACCACTAATCACAGATTCATTGTTTTCCTGTCCCCGTAGCAACACAAGTAGGTCAAACAGCAAGCCAAAGGTTGTAGGGAAGTAAATTTTGTACGGATTTCTGGACTTCAGCACACTGCATCTAATCCTCCTGTCTGAAAGTGAATTAATCCGAACTATAACTTAATAAGTACTGGACCTGTGTCCACAGACTATGATCTAATAAAAGGTGCACGCAAGGATTTACCGAACGAATATCAAAGTTAATTTACCAAGTCTGGGATCTAGTTTTCTCATATTAGTTTTGTCTGTTTTATTTGTTAGGAGAGATGCAGGCTTACAAAGTAGTTCTCAAGCACACTTTTGGGAAATGTTAAGCAATGGTGATTTCATGCATAGTACAGTTTAATCCGTGTGGTACATAATTTCTCACTTACTTAAAGAGTTATGTCAAATTAAGAAATATAGGTAAAATGAAGATACAGAGCAACCTCTCAGGAGTAAACACCCTAGAGAACATGGAAATGTGTCTGTTGTTGAGAGGTGTTGATCCAATGGTTGATTCCTTATATATATTAAACACAATAGAAATGAAAATGTGCGTCCTTAAGGAAAGTTATAGCTCTAGGGAGGTATTGTTCTGGGAGGTTGGACAGTATTCAAGTAAAAATTAACTAGTTTAGGTGAGTCCATAGACTTTACGGCGCAGCCATCTCATTTTAAAGTGAACTAGAGCTATCACTAAATGTGATTAATACCCCCAAAAGACTGCTTTATAAACTGAGAAAGTTCGTAGTAACAGAATACCTTGCAAACAAACTAAAAAGAGATATTGTTCTTGGCAATAACTCTGTATTTGTCAAGATAGAGTTATGGTTCTTGTACACTGCCTTCCTCTCATTGTGCTTGACCATTGTATGAAGTTGTATTGAATTCCAACCAATAGTTTTCAAGTAATGTCGGACAAGTAAAAGTAACAAAGGGCAATAACTCTGAAATGAGTCAAGATAGAGTTATGGTTCTTGTACAATGCACTTCCTCTCATTGTGCTTCATCATTGTATGAAATTGTATTGAATTCCAACCAGTAGTTTTCAAGTTATGCTCGGACAAGGAAAACTAACAAAGGGCATAACTCTTGTAATTAGTCAAAATGGAGTTATAGTTTTGTGCACTGCACTTCCTCTAAATGTGTTGATCATTGTATGAAGTTGTTTTGAATTCCAACCAGTAGTTTTCAAGTTATGCTCCGGACAAGGAAAACTAACAAAGGGCAATAACTCTGTAATTAGTCAAGATGGAGTTTAGTTCTTGTGCACTGCACTTCCTCTCAATGTGTTGACCATTGTATGACTTGTATTAATTCCAACCAGTAGTTTTCAAGTAATGCTCGGACAAGGAAAACTAACAAAGGGCAATCTCTGTAATTAGTCAAGATGGAGTTATAGTTCTTGTGCACTGCCTTCCTCTCAATGTGCTTGATCTTGTATGAAGTTGTATTGAATTCCAACAAGTAGTTTTCAGTTATGCTTCGGACAAGGAAAAGCACAAAGGGCAATAACTCTGTAATTAGTCAGATGGGTTATGGTTCTTCTGCACTGCACTTCCTCTCAATTGTGACCATTGTATGAAGTTGTATTGAATTCCAACCAGTAGTTTTCAAGTTATGTCGGACAAGGAAAACTAACAAAGGGCATAACTCTGTAATTAGTCAAGATGGGTTATAGTTCTTGTGCACTGCACTTCCTCTCAATGTGCTTGATCTTGTATGAAGTTGTTTGAATTCCAACCAGTAGTTTTCAGTTATGCTCGGACAATGAAAACTAACAAAGGGCAATAACTCTGTAATTAGTCAAGATGGGTTATAGTTCTTGTGCACTGCACTTCCTCTCAATGTGCTTGATCATTGTATGAAGTTGTATTGAATTCCAACAAGAGTTTTCAAGTTATGCTCGGACAAGGAAAATGCAACAGACCGACCGACCGACCGACCACCGACCGACCGACCACCACGGACCAACCACCGGGTGACCACCGGGTGACTCCTATATACCCCCCTAACCTTGTAAAAAACTTAAAACTAACTGAATTTCTCTTGCAGGTGCTCAATTGGGCTTGAAAAGGACAACAATATTAGCTGACAAAGAGCAAATAGTTGCATGTAGACAACAAGGCTGCAGTGCCTCTAAGCAAGTTCTACCAGATATTAATTACAGTGTCTAGGAAGATCTGATTGTCTGTAAATGGAGATTAAATGCCCTAACAGACAACAAAACACAATATATCTCTGAAGTGCTGAAGATGATGGACCTAATTTAGCAAAGAAAATATAATCTGCGAAATAATCAACCTCTCAAGTAAAAAGTTGTCATAAACAAAGTAATATAGACCTAATAAACACATTCTGTAGCCATACAAAATATTCCGGTGTGGCGGGGGTGGGGGAGGGGGTGAGTGCAGACTAAGTGTGACGTCTGCTACAGAGTGTATACAAGTGTGTAAATACGGCATATTCTGGTTGTCACTGTTTAGTAAAGGTATATGATAAAACGTGTGTTGCATGAGCATATTGTTGCGAAGTGTTGTTCTTTTGCTCTGGTTCATTGTGGAAACACTCCATTTTTCACAATCAACCAGACCAATAAAACCTATCTGGACAGTAGTGTCATGTTATATTCTCTGTACATCAATCATCAGAATTTAATTGCTGTGACCAGTGTGATATTATAAAATGTGAATGCAGAGAGAGACTCTTCAAAATCCACAGACAATATTGACTTACAAATAAAAAAAAAGAATTTACTTATCTTATAAATGGCAATCAAATGATCTCATCACCATTCTTGAGAAGGACTGTCCCTTGTGCTAGACCCCTATCCCCCATAACATACATTTCATTTTCTCAAATAATGTGTACGGTCCTAGCTATACGACCCTCGACTCAATGACAGAAAACAGTAGTTTACGCATCAACCATCTTAGCCACCTGATAAATAAGGCCCTCCGCTATCTAATAAATAACGAAGCAGACATCTAACTTACAACTTCAAGGAAATAAATCTTCATCTTACTAAACCTTTAATTTTACATCAAGAAACCAAACCAAATACATAAATGGATAATTTCCTACTATATCTGAAACTAGATAAACAGAAATAGATTTTAAGATCAATTCTGACCTTTGTCTGAATCACCCACATGAGTTTCTTCACTGTCAGCATCATAACCAATCTCTGTGAGAATTTCACTGTCTTCATCGCTACCCGACTGCAGTAACTGACGCACTTCATCCTCGTCGTAGATGTCATCATCACGTACATGCTGAAATCAACAGAATAGCTTAACATTTTTTTCTGCCTTTGCATTTAACACCGGTTTCAGCAGCATTTCAGTTATTTACATGCGGGCAGTTTACGCAATCATCTTTCGTAACATATAACAAGGACCAGTATACTAGACTCCCACTCTGTTTAAGAAAATATTATAGAAAGATTCAGGCCAGTATCATAGTTTGAATCCACGACCCTTAATCACTAAGAGGATTAGGGATTTTAAGTTAGAGACTTTAACCAAGTGGAACATGAGAGTGGGTCAACCATTTTAGTTATTGTAAAATTAATGTCTTTTTTTTTTGCAATGTGTTTGTTTTCGCTAATGTTCGCAAATGAAGCACTTCACTAATTCATTAAACTCACCAAAATAACAAAACAATGATTACATATAAAAAAAGTGCTCGCTCGCGAATACAAAAACTCGCAACTAAATAGAAAATGGGAAAACCGCGAAATAAACAACTTGCAAATATAAAGACTTACAGTTCATTAGCTGGTACGTGTTGATATACAGCCAAACCACTGACTGTGACTGCTTTGGAATTCAATGGAAGCAGTCATTTAAACATTACGGTTGCTTAATTATGAAAGATGACAATTATTCTTTAACCCTTTACTCGGCTAATTTTTCAAATGGACTTGGCTATTTTTCAATAAAAGACTGTACCATTTATTTTTCAAAGGGCTGTTCACTGAAAATTTTCTGACTAAATATTGACCAGTGCAGATCATGATCAGACTCCAAGAATCAGCTGTATGATCATGATCTGCACTGATCACAAAAGCAAAATCCTTTCCACCTGCAGGATTACGGTCTAAAATTTAGATGACTCATATTTTGTTGTCACAAGACCTTTAAATAAATTAAACAACACAACCTGATTCATACTCATGTAAATTACTTCTAACAATCACATGATGTTGAATTCATACAGGTATAAAAGGTTTGAAAGTGTTAACATGTACAAATTTATTTATTCTCGATTGTGAAACAAGTTCTTACAACTTTGATTAATAGCTCTTGGGACTCAATCCAGATGAAATCAACCTTGAAGAGAGGGAGGCAATGTGGAAATATTCTGTGTCTTGCCTAAGGACAAAGCTGCTGTGGCACTGGTGGGGAATCGAACCCGGGACCCTCTGATACTGAGGCGAACTTGCTACACCTTTATGTAACACTATAGACTCCTGAACAGAATATGTTTCACATAATATTTTAATAGTACCAACTAAAATTTAATTTTTATCCCAATAGAATTCACACTTTATATATTCCATAGCTTCCATTTAGTTCTGCACCTTATGAAATACTATTCCAATTAGTGAGTCTTTATAAAGTCTCCAAAGGTCCAAACCACAATGCCACTATTTAACTGATTGATACTACTGTATAAGAACCGGATTATCGATGTTTCAACACTTAGTCCTTTTAGAATATCTACCCAATAAATCTCATCTAATTTCCATCTATTTCTACTATTTTGGAAATGTTTCCCCCACTGTATTACCAGTAACTGCCGTTCTCAATTCCCCAATAACTTACACCAATAAGGCCAAATAAGAAATAAATGTGGTTTTAAGTAACATGGCCCGAAATAAGAATTGTTTGGTCAGAAAATATGTAAGGATTTTATTAGATAAATTTTCATACCATGCTTTTCTTTTTGAGGTTTTAATACCCTTTTTTTTTTAAACAATACTTCAATTATTTACAGGTGAGCAGTTCCTGACAAGGCCCAATGCAACACACTAGAGCCTTACCCTCCAAGTCAGCAAACCTGACTCTACCATCGTGTCTGGCCTTTTATATTTATATAAATACATTAAATGGTTGAAATGAACTGTAAAACAGTTTACTTCCTTGTTTCAGTCACTGCAGGAAAGAATCCTTATTGTTTAAAATTCATGATAAAAAACATGGTGAGTCAACACAGAAACACTACACTTGGTCAGGTGACCCACGCCACACATATTTTTTTATTTAGCCTAATTCTGAGTAATTTTTTATTTAGCCTAATTCTGAGTAGTCCTGGATGGTGAAAGCAAGAGTGACGGTATAATGACCATGGTGGCTGATTTCCCCCATCTAGTGTTGACAAGCTGGCGGGTTGGCAACAAATAAAAAATGATAAATTTCTTATTTTGTCTTATTAACATGTCTTATTTGCTATTTTTGCATTCTGGTGCCACAGAAGTACATCAAACACACCAGAATGACAAAACCGAGGCACCTATACAACATTTATAAATCCTCCAGAATTACAACACAGGATCGAAGTATGTGTGCTGTTTTGGCGCCCTAAAAGGCTAAAAATCTCGTGTTTGTGCCTCAATTTTGTCATTCTGGTGTCACCAAACATGTCAGAACAACAAAATGATATATGACAATATGACAAGTAAGAAATCTTCCACTTCGACATGTTGACGCCTTTCTAGCATGCCAACACAAGAGAAAAACATCTTCATAATATGGGAAATAGAGTATCACCAGTTTAAAATCAATTTCTCTAGAAGAAACAATCTGGCCCCCAAAAAGTATTATCTAGAGATCTAAAATGTAATTTACTGTGTTCACTTGCAGTGCCTGGAGAAAAATCTGCGGTCTCAAATCCCTATCCAAATATCTACATCATTATCTTAATACGCTAAACGCTATAAATAGCTCAGAAGACGAATGGTGCGAAGAAATAAAGGAGACCCTTTGGCAGTATTTTCTGTGCAAATAACGGGGAAAATTATAGAATATAAAACATCTTGCCACAGAGAGAGGACTATACAAAGACTTTATTTAACCCTGATCTAGCTAAATTTCCATAATGGACTTGTCTATCTTTATATTAAGACAGTGCCATTAATTTTTGAAAGGGGTGCTAGCAGAATAATTCCTGTCTGAGTAAATGAGTGATCCCTGCTGCACCTGTTGTTCCATGGCAGATTCTCTGGCCTACAGCAAGGGAAGGTTTAATGGAAGTGCTGCTTTTTTTCTGCCTAATTGTGGGCAGACATCTGAACCAAGATCTTTATTAGAGGAAATGATCTGATTTTAGTTTCTTCCTCCGAGCTTTAAAGTGCAGCTATACTGCATAAAGCAAATTACTCATGCAAACGTGCGAAAGACTAGTACATAGATACTATGGAAAAAGTTTGATGAATTTCTATTTCCATACTTACATACAATTTCCCTTTAAATTTTCAATTTTTCCTCTTTTCAGTTCTTCTAGCCTTATATATATTTTTAAGAGGAAACAGTGAGACACGTCAATGCGCATATTTATGCAAACTGTTGGCCTTCCTGCACTGTGAGAGCTAGAACATTAGTATAAACATGCAATAGGGCAATGAAACAATGCTTACAGAACAATTCTAGTGAAAAATAATGACTGTTTGAGAAATTTATGTCTCTGATTTCATTTCTGGCAGCCATTTTGTGCAGCAGAACAAAATCATGAGTGTAAATTTGACAGAAGTAGATGCAAAAAAACTACAAGTTTTGTGAATTGGCCCTTTCTTTGTCCCATTTTGGTGGTCATTCTTGGTAACGGACTGAAACCATTTCTACAAATTTTAGAAAGGTTAAACAAGGAAGCTGCTGGAAGAAAATTAGTACAAATCTACCAAGTGACTAGCAGGAAGATGCTATATGGACAAACAGGACAGGACAAGACTGGACCGGACCAGACCAGCCCTAACTGGAGACTACCAGACCGAACCGGGCGGACAGACAAGAACTGACAAGGACAGACCAGAGGTACAGACACATACATTAACATATGAACAAACACAAACAGACAATACAACAGGGGATACAACAACTGAATTATAGGACAGTGTTGACCAGATCTACATGACAGCTGAAAACTCATGCTACGCTTCTGGCCTGGATGCACTAATAATGATTACATATTATTTCAATTAAAATCAAATATCAAAGCAATACAACTCAAAACAAAACTGTGGATGAATAATTAATACAAAATATCCCAATGTTACAAAAAACAAAACTATTGTCCATGTACTGTGTGAAAATAACTTCAAACGACCAAATTAATTTAATTTCATGAATTATGTAGACTAGAGCAGTAAACTGTAAACTACTTTATGTATGTGAGATGTTAATTCTGTATTTTTTTCATTTTTATTTGATTCAAGAATTTTACATCCATCAGCAAGACGTTTAGAGCAAAAGAATGTTATAATTGCATCTGAAGATAGAAATTTTAGCCAGATTGGTAACATCCTTACCCTGCATCTGCTAAATGTTTAAAATGGACTTTTCTATCTTACAATTTGGACAGTACCATTAACTGTTGATAGGGGTGCTTGCTGAAAATCTACTGACTAATTAGCGAGCAGTGTAGATCATGATCAGAGCTCATATATCTTTGCAGGCTGATCATGATCTGCACTTGTCACAAACAAAGAATCATTTGCCGCAAGTAGTGTATGCGTTAAAGTAATTATGAAAATATCACAAATAAAACAACATTTACCATACTGCAGAAATGAAGAGACAATATCTACAATTCCTGCCAGGGTTGCTTCCAAAATTATCAGCACTATGACAGGTGATTTATTACTCTAATCCTGTACAGGAAGCTTTCAGGAAATTATGCCCATGGTACTTGGCAAATAAATGAAATTGTTTGCAACTGGATACTGGTAATTTTTAGCATAAGACACTTTATCATCCATAGATAGGACCATCGAGTCTGAGACCAGATCAATTGCTAGACGTAGATCAATTTCGTGTTAAGGCAGTTTTTTTGTAGAAGCTTATTTATCAAAGAATGCCATAATGTTCTATTTTTATTTTGAAAAGCCTTCTATTCTAGACTCAATTTGAGGTACCATAAATTGGATAAATATTGTCAACAATTTAATTTTTGTGATTTTTCATGGATCCCAGATTTTTCACTTATTAAAATATTGTGAGAAAAATTAATTCCACATCAAGAGTGTATCAATTTTATGTTTTTTTAAGTTGCAAATTATTAAAATTGGTTTGTTTTCCTCACAGTGCAAACTACACAACTGACAGCAGACTATGCAAATGTTTCAGTGACAAAACACATTTTATCTGATAAAAGACAGAAAACCATCTACAGTCAAACCTGTGAACAAAGATACAAATGAGGTCTCTGTTTGAAGGTGGTCCTTATTCACAGGTGTGTCTACTATGAATGAACAGTGTGCTGGTTTTTATTTGCTAGGTGGTAAATTCAGAGGTGGTTTTTGACACAGGTTGGACTGTATCAAAATATTTCAGACCAATGTGATACAAAAATGTTTATATGCCCCATACATTTTGACATTCTTTATTACTTCAAAGTCTCGAAAGCTGATTATAGAAACTAATCAAATTTTCTGCAGCAGTATTTATCCAAGAAAGGATAATTTACTTACAAACCAATTCTACTACCATATGTATCCAAGAAGTTAATCTACCACCAGAGCAATCTTCCTACAGTAAAGTATACAACACATAACAAGAAGTGCCTTCTAGGAATAATTTTCTAGAAGTGACCTCCCTACCACTAAAGCAATGTTCCTGCTTGAGGAGTGATCCAGAAATGACACCTTACACTATCATATCGTATATTTGGGCGTTATCGTTGGTACCGGTTTCCCATATGACCAACGCCCCCAGAAGAGGTTAGTTATTTTAGGTTTCTGAGGATAGTGCAAGATACAGAAAGCAACCCGATTCCAGAGACACCCCTGGTTCTTATACATGCCAGGTGTATAGCACCCATACATGGGACCTCAGTTTTAGCCTCATCCAAAAGACTGTTAGTAATTTTAGATGGTCAACCCCGGGAATGGAACCCGCTACCCCGAGATTACAAGTCTCGTGCTCTACCGATTGAGCTATCCGGGCTGCTAACCTTACACTTAAACAATGTAAATGTCTAAGGAGAGTTCTGGAAAGTACACCTTACACTAAAACAGTGTTAATGTCTAAGGATAGTTCTGGAAATGACACCTTACACTAAAACAGTGTTAATGTCTAAGGATAGTTCTGGAAATGACACCTTACACTAAAACAGTGTTAATGTCTAAGGCGAATTCTGGAAATGACACCTTACACTAAAACAGTGTTAATGTCTAAGGACTGTTCTGGAAATAACACCTTTTAATACACTAAAGAAATGTTCCTGCTTTAGGAGTATTCTAGAGATGACATCCATCACTAGAACAATCTTCCTGCCTTAGGGGAATTCTAGAAACAAATGACACCTACCACTAAAGCAATGTTCCTGCTGTAGGAGTATTCTAGAAGTGATACGAATTGAGGCATAGCTGCATTCATCACCGCATCGAGTAAGATTTTCAGTTTAGTAGGTGGAAGTCTTACAGCTGTGGTGAACCTCTCCCTCACTTTCTGCCACGCCTTCAGCTGAATATATTGCTGCAATACAATAGTACATGATGTTTTAATGCAAACAATGTATTCTTTACATATATCACTTCTTGAATAAGTGATTATTACGTAACAAGAGGGCCATCATGGCCCATATCCCTCACCTGAGTGAACAGAGAACATCTGCAATACATGAAGTTTGGTTGAAATTGAATCAGATATTCAAGAGATGTCATGTAGAAGTTTTTCTATTTTTAACTCTGGCGACCATTATAGGCAGCTGTAGAGAGGAACCATTTGAGCAATTTTGGTAGAAGATCACCATCCAAGCAACAATCCTGTTATAGTTTAAGTTTGTTGAAATTGACCCAGATGTTCAAGAGATATCGTTTAGAAGTTTTTCTATTTTTAGCTATGGTGGCCATTACGGGCAGCGGAATGGAACAGGTGGAGCAATTTTTAAAGAGGACCATCCAAGGAACAATCCGATGAAGTTTGATGGAAATTGGCCAGGAGGTTCAGATGTTGTTTAAAGGTTTTCCTATTTTTAGCTCTGGTGGCCATATTGTGCAGCGGAAAGGAACCATTTCAGCAATTTGTACTGAGGAGATGTTAGAAGCAATCACTGACGATGGAAGACTGACGACGGACATCATGCCATCACAATAGCTCACCATGAGCACTTTGTGCTTGCGTTAGCTTAAAACCTGTCTTATAAACACCTGATCACGCTTTGTCTGGCGCAATCCTATTAACATCCAATTTATATTGGAAAACCTGGCTTAACTGACAACCTGCTTTAAGGCATTGGTTTCACTGTACTGATAAACAAAACTTCGCTCTTCGAAGGCAGACTAATAAAAAGACTCATAAAGACTTTACAAGAAAAACATTTGAGACTAATCAGTATCATAAACTAAAGCCATAATAGCTTCCTTATGGCAGAGAACGGATTTATTTCTGTAAATTAATTTACTTCTTTCTAAAACAATTTCCAAGCTGATCATCCTGGCAGTTGTAATTAACGTCAACTTCTACAATTTCCAATAATTCTAATTTTCAACAATCTATTAAATTCAATTTCCTTTTGTAAGCAAGATAAATCCCTAATAAGGAGGCAGATGAAAGCTATCTCAACAGGAAGTTCTGTTTAAAATATCTTCTTTTTTTTATATTCCATATACTGTAAATTGGGTTATTTTCACGTAACAAAGATTTCACGATTTGTGTGCAGACGGACTTACTCACAAATTTTATATTCCCAACAGGATAATTCTGTAACAGTAACTTTATCCGAAATTTATCTTTCACGAGAGTTTTAAATCAGCAAAGTGGGAAATTAGCGAAAATAGTGAAAATTAAATCATTACAAATTATACCCAATTTACAGGAGTCAGTCAGCAGACTTTATACACAACCCTCACAATCCTTTTTTTCAGCATGAGAATAAGTCAGGACTAACTTCTCAACGTGTATATACACAAATATAAACAAGGAAGCAGTCATCAAGAGTAGTTAATGTATAGAACCAGAACTTATAATCTTAGTAAAATTAACCAGAACTGTCATTGAAAACCTCATTCAATTCCAGTTTAAACGTTAACATATTGAATATGACAGCCTAAACATTTAAGTTCTTGTTGAATGAATTAGTCTGGTTAATGCCTAGAGATTTGCAGAGAAATTAACCAGCTTAGAGTATGACTACAAATCAACACCAACAAGCCAACAACAGGTATCAACATTTCCAAACCTGGTGACATAATAAATTTGTAATTGGATTTCATTTCAATGAATAATTTTCAGGTAATTTACATGATATATCTTACCTTGACACCTTGGTACTTGTGCCCGGCTCCAGTTACAACTACCAGTGACTCAAATAGTGACAATCTCTGGAAGAAGCTGGCTTGGTCCCCTCTCTCCAATTCTGCAGAGGATTCACCTTCTAAACCAGAATCCTCAGCTTCCAAACTGCCATGTGACTTTAACTGACCAATCAGGTCTGGACTTAAAATGATATCCAAAGTTTCCAGTAACAAGGCTTCGGTTTTAAGGAAGCTTTGCGTTTCATTGAACTGAGAGACAAAATTATGACTATGTAGACAAAGTTTGGCACACGTTTCCCATAAGTCGACCAGCACCGGTAGAGAGAATTTTGATATCACAACACTATCACGTCTAATTCGACCTTTGAACCCGGTTTCCGATTCATCCTGGTACATGTCATTATTACTGAACGAGCGCCTTGATAGTTCATCAATGAACGCATCTATGACTCTTCCACCACTGTACGGACAAGGGCAGTCTTCGGCACCTCCGGGAGTTCGGTCATCCGACTTGTGACCGTCCAGCACAACCAAGGCTTCAAATATTCTCAAAACGGGGGTTCTAAGGCTGTTGTCCTCTAACAATTCACAAAGTTTGCGAACTCCTTTTTTTGACAGGAAGACCTTTGTAACACAGTTTGCTTGTAACAGGTAGGGCAAAGCTGACAGGCAGTGGACTTGAACTGATTTTGACAACCTCTGGACTCCCTTTTCTAAAGTTCCCTCGGTTTTCCTTACAGAATCTAAAGCATGGCTATAGAGACTGAAAAAGAGTTCAGCTTTCAAGTACGGGTTGCCCTTAATTGCTAAAACTAACAGATGTTTTGCTATAGAAACTGCTACTGTTTCGTCATCAGAATACAACAAGTTCTTCAACTGAGAAATTGACCTCCATTTGGAGAGTTTATGAAGAGCGGACAACTTTGCCTCTCTGTTTACATCACTGCTATCTATTCCACTGTCCATGGCTTTCCCCTCAGGGTCCATGTCTTTCAAATATGATGGGCAAGTACTTTTCCCTTTGTGCTCAGAGGGAACTAAAGCATTCTTTTCACAAAATGAACATGACAGATTCTGATTGTCTCCCCTGAAATAGGTTATTCCTCCGGAGAAATGCTCCAATAAAATTTTATTCAATATATCAATACTGAATACTCTAACGGCTGGAGAAAACTTCCCTATTCCTGCTACAAATGCTGACATTATGCCTTCTAAATTCATGCAACAACAAACACCAGAGCTATAAATAGTCTTCAAAAGATCCAGTCTTGTGACCTTTGTGCTGACCTTGTTCAAAAGGTCAAGAAGAAATTGAGTGCAAGATGACACAATGCAGATGACCTTTGAACTGTGCTGAGAAGCCAAACTAGAAACAGAAGACTGGGACTGTCTTCTTCTAGTCAGTGACAAGTTTTCAAAAGTGTCGTCTGCTTTTCCAGAAGCAGCCACGCCCAGAATGTCATGGTGATGATCAAAGTATTGTGAGTAAGAACACTGCTGATGTTTTCTCTTTACACATTTCATGGAATGCACATAATTTACCCTGACAACCTTGAGTGTGTTTAAGAATGTCCCAATAATTTTCACAGGTTCATCATCTAGCCAATAAGAACCATTGGCTGTATCTGATGGAAGACTTTTCAACCAATCGCTAAAGAGGACACACTGTTCCAGCATTTGGAAACCTTTGTGTTCATCAAACTCCTCTAAAAGGCGCACAGCCGTTTTTATTAAGCTCAGATTGAATGGCAAATTTTCGAATACCACAGTCAAACACAAAAGCATTCCTACAACAATATCCGACATCAAGCTTACTTCATTTCTCGAGTTGTGAAAGAGATCGGCATTTGACATACATGTATAATCTAACTGAAATACTTCTGTATGTACACCACAACTCAACACTTGTTCTATCACTCTGTGCCCTAACAAAATATTTATTCCGTTCTGCTGAGCAGCTGTAATGCCGCTACATGTTAAAACAACCCTGACTAAGTGCCTTTTTATCACAGTTCTTGCATTGCATACATCTACTGTTTCCTTTTCTATATGTTCCGTATCACTTTCCAAGTTGACTAGACATTGTAACACACCTGGCAATATCATTGGCGAGATCATTTTTCCACTCGGCGTTTCGCCCAGATCAGTTAATGTAAGCTCTTGGAGAAGTTCTAAAATTAGAACACACAACTCAAAACCTGATGTCACATTTTTATCAGCAATATTCATGCTTTTTATCAGCGTCTCAATATCATCATCATCTGACTCAGAATCTGCTTTCAGCTGCGTTTGTCCGTCACCGTAGCTACGAACATTACAATAACGATACTTCTTCCGCAGTTTCCCCTTCGATCTGTCATCTTTTGTTTCAGAACTCTCCTCTTCCGAGTCAACTTCCGCTTCCTTGCTGTCGTATGATTTTCGTTTTGAATATTTACGTTTTTCTGTCGAACTTCCATTCTTTGCAGCTTTTTCTTTTGAGGAAAGCCCGTGCAGTCTTGTTGCAGGCACTGACTGGTTCCGCGACTGGCCTTGTTTTGAGTGACATGTTTTAAGAATATTCTGGAAGCAGACGCTGACGGGTGGAATATTTGAACTGTTGGATAGATCTGAAATATTCAAAGATCATATTAACAAAGAAATGTGTCTCTGAGAAAGACTTAAGTTTGAAGCTGCCAGGACTTTGTTTAGAAAGAAATGCAATCCTGACAGAAAAATATCCCTAATGTGTGAAACAACAATCAAATTATTTTGTAAAAATATTATCAGATGTAGGACGTCATATTAAAGGTTCTTTAACTGCCATGGCAGATATGACTTGTTTGATAAGAAACTCAATCAATCTAAGGTAAATTATATGTTGCATCTTTTAAACCAGAATACAATGTAATACAAATGTGTCTTGTACTTAAGGTCACAAGAGTGCCTTCAAGATCATCAAAGTCAAGAAAAGTTTCTGATTTAAAACTTAAAAGTTTAAAACTCAGACAGCGCTTAGTACAGAACATGGCCATTTAAAGGAAAAGGTATTAGCAATTTGTTTTCAGACCCCCCCTAACAACAGCCAATTAGTTGTTTTGCAGTAAAGGTCACTGTCCCATCTTGGTTGGGTGGGGGGGGGGGAGTATAATAAAAATGGTACTGCCAGATAATTTTACATTGGGAACACAAAACTGTGGATTGACCCACCTATAAAATCAACAAAACTTAGAGTAGCACAAACATCAATGGTTTAACAACAGTACCCAATAATAACCTATCATATATAAGACGATAATGGTACTTTAAGGTCATATAACCTATACTAAAATAGAATAATCAAACATACATTGTTTCATGTATGTACTTCGAAATTGATAACATTCTAATCAAAATGAATTTATCTTTAACCCTAAATAGGTCAATAGGTCAAGTGTAGTGTAACTTCACTGATAATTGTTACACACACGAGCACATTTTCAGCTAAAACATAACATAAACATAAACATATTTCAACATAAACATAAGCCTCCGGTTGTCGACATTTTAGGTAACTCGTGAGATGGCAACCTAGAATTTGTCCAGCTTCTTTTAAATTATTGAATCAATTTCACTGTAGGGTAACGCTTTTTCGGCAACATCTGCGAAACCCGGGGGGTTTTGTTTCCCCCCCCCCCCTGGCAAGGGCACATATCCCGAGGGTTTGTGCAGGTGTTAAAAAATAAAAAATCCCCCTTATTCTGCATAAATAACAAAAAATGAAATAAAAATGAAACCCCTCTTATGATACCCCCTTCAATAATCGCGGGACATGTCCGTGTTGTTTACGCCATATTTATGACGCTCACCAGCGTTTTTAAGCCCGCCTGTTGCGCCTACATGATGTAAGACTTAAGACAGGTCCATTGTTCAAGGCCCTGTATGCATAAATAACGGGTTACGGCGCTGTTCCCCGTTAACCCTTTTCTCCTGTAAAACACCGCAGGGCCAATAAATCAAAAAAGACACTGAGACAAATGATCTCAGAATGAAAATCAACAACAGTTACCTGTAATACTGCCATCAGCAGTTTGGAGAGGGAATTTCAAGCACCAAGGTAACAGTGACACAAGCAGGTTGGCAAAGTCCCTGTATCCAGTTAACGACTGAAATAATACAATTGAAAATAGACATAATACTAAATTACATAATAGCAATCATAAATCATACTGAACTCCTGCTACAGTCTTCTTAAAGCAGAAAAACGACAGACTGATTAATTCAGGCATTACAGAATTTTCTTATCAATCTGACAAGTGAAAACATAAGAACTGTACCCAGAGACAAAAATGACGTCAGCATACAAGATAAATATTGTGGCACTTTTGTAACTATGTTTGATAACATTCTTCAAAACAAGATCAAAGTACTGTTTAGATAAATGGATATTTTACAGTTTTTTTCTTAACTATCAATGTGAGAAATGTGCCAACACTTTCACAATATATATAATTTATATGAGTACTATCCTGATCTCCCAAAATTCTAAAATGGACTTGTCCATCTTTCTATTTGGACAGTTACCATTAGATGTCCTTAGGGGTGGTATCAGACAATTAACTGACAGAAAAATTTAACAGTGAATATCATGATCAAGAGTGCACAGCTATGCAGACAAATCAATTATCTCCACTGCTCATAAAGGCAGGATCATTTGTCACCAGTAGAGTCAAAAGTTAAACGTAGCTAAAAAGACTGCACTGCAGACGCAATGTTTTACCTGTATGCCTTCGTTATGAATGACTTGAAGCAGGATCCAGCCCCGCCCCTTGAGGAGGTAGTTCTGTAACGGTGTGACATCATCGTCCTCTGACCTGTTAGTGATGTGTAGAATGTCACTCATAAACTCCTTACATAACTGACTGCATACACTCTTCATGTCACTGAAACAACATTAGAATATCACCAATTTAGTTCAACCAAATTGAAGACATTATCCCCGGACCTTATCCCCTTACTAGCTCAATTCGGCACAGGAGGACATTAGCCCATTCATTATTTTGCAAAGGCAGATATTATCCCCTTTATTTTTCAAAGTTTAAAATCATGCAATTTATAAAGATAATTGGATGAAGAGGCTAATGTCTACTGTTGCAAAATCAAAAAGGGGCTAATGTCCTCCTGTGGAAAATTGAACTAAGGGGATGATATCCTAGGGAAAAATGTCTGTTTACCAGTCCAACTACAGTGGAACTTCTTAACTGCAACTTCCAAATACCAGAAACTTCCATAAAATGGATAATTTTCTCGGTCCCAAAATCTCCTCTTCTATTTTCAATATAAATCGTCCTTCGAAATACTATTACTTCCAAATTCCGAAAACCAGATATTTTTGTAAATTTTTAGATCCAACATTTCTTCTAAAAAATGGACACTACAAACAATCAGATCATGACTGTAAATGCAGGTGGCAAAATGTCTGTCTTTAAATGATTACATTATTTGGCCAATTAACTGTTCTCGTTCATTTTGACACGCATAAGAATCACAACCTGTCAATCAAAGGATTAAAGAAAACAATCGAAGATGGTATGATTTAGATTTTGATAATGAATCCAAATTAAAGACAATTAATGATCAGCAGATTAAGGTTTGACATTCAACATAGCCAACTTTTGATTTTAATCTTCAAGACTGCATTATATTATTAAACATCAAATAAACAAAACTTTCAAAGTTTCACGTGTGTATATGACTATATTAGACTGCCATTACTATGGGAATTATTTTACATAAATAAGAAAATGACATGAGTATGTATTTACTAATCTTTATGAAGATAAATATGCTAGGACATTGTCAAACGTGCTTTATTTATACTTGATAGATTTTGTTCAATAAATCATAAAATGTGTTTAATTATTTTTGCATAATATTATGTTCACAAACTGGCAAAGGGTTACAAACAGTCAATAACAACTATGCATTAGAACCTCTGACTCTATGCCCCACTGGTATACCCTGCCCAAGGACTGGTCAACAAACTTTTCTGCAGGTCCAGTGGGTGTGTTTTTTTGGAAATTCACCTGTAGAAATTAACTTCAGAGTGGGTCAAGATCAGCCTGCAGATCTTGTTTTTTCTTCTTATAAGTAAAAATGCAACAAAAATCTGTTGACAGTCCTTCACAACATGTCCTTTTTTAATTTAAAGTCCCATTTCTTTTAAGACAAATAAATCTTACGTTTCATTGTTCCTAAACAAACTATAAACAAAATTAGTTTAAACTGACTTATTTAACACCAACAGTAGATCTAAGTTCTTGCATTCAAATCCTCATAATTTTTTTATAGGTATTAACTATTTATTGACTGTTTCCAGGGTATCTAGCATTATTCAAAGCAAGAGCACTGTGCTGATGGGATTTGAACCAGAGACCTCAGAGCAAGGAGCCTAATGCACTCACCCTACACAAAATGATCAAAACACATTTTACCTACTCAATTATACTCTTGAAATAATCAAGAAACAGGCAGATAGAAAAAAACATGAAAATTCTTATAATTTTTTTCTAAACACAACATTAAATTTTCTGCCTTACTAACTTACTGCAAGAAAACAATTATAAGAAATACCTCATCTTTTCATCCCCAAATAATCTTTCCAGTGAAAATGTTCCATCTAAATTCATGCTGACATACACATGTTTAATTCAGTCGAGTCTCAAATACACTTGACTGTGATTAGACATTATCATTTGCTTTATCAAACAGATTTCAACGAATTTAAGTCCTAATGCCATCCATCAACAACAATAAACATAAACTAATTAATATCGTACTGAAATTATCAAAACCGGGACTGATACGGCAATCACTGAGATACTTGACAGACTTAAGCTTTCATAATACCATACTGATAACTGATTTAACATACAAGTACAAATAATAATTAAGTTGTTATCTTTGATAATCAGTTTTTACGATTATGATTTGACTCATTGTAGTCATTTTTAAAATTGAGTTTATTTAAGGTTTAAAATGCTGTTGTCATTTCAGTCTTTTTGAACTAGGAAAGCTAGGCAGATTTACCTCCCTTGGTGCTCAGTTTAATGTGAATCAAGTGATTTCAATACCAATCAAAATTGAACTTTACCTACGACAAATAAATGCACCTGTAAAAGGTTTGAATGAATTCTTTTGTTATATATACTCCGACATCAACGAAGGGGCAAGATTATAGCATTATTGCCGTCATGTTAATTAGAAGTTAATTTAGAAGTTTCAAGCAGACGTAAACTTTCACTTTACAGATCTTGTGTTTTAACTGATCGTTACTGATACAACTGGATCCTTTGCAGATATTTTCATCTACTAAAAAAAATGATGATCTCAACAATCTGGATATACATGTACCTGATTCTGTTTAATTTCTTTGCAGCAGCAGAAATACATGTACATGTAAGATAAGCAAAATAAGTCACAAACTAGCAAAAGAAGTTTTTTAATCTTTGAAAATAAAATCATCTATATTAAGTGAATGATGTTGTTTCAAATTAAAGTGTTCCTGAATTCAGGAAGTTGATGTGATTTCCTGAAATATGCAAAGTTTTTTTCAATTTCTCTCAAGTATTTCAAGATGCAGAAGGGCTCAAATTGGATTTAGACTGTTCCATAATTATCTTCATTGTACAATAAAAAGTTAAATTTCTGTATCAAAACATGTTAGAAAACTTAGAAGGTTACATTTAGATATACTCGGATGTTCAGAAAATACACACTGTAAATCACGTTGAATTCACGTGACAAAAAGTTAGCGAATTTCGATCATCAGGTCAATTCACGAAGCCATGAATTCGTGAACAAGCAATTCCCCAGGTTCACAATGTTGTAACGATATAGATCATTTCCGGAGAATTTTGAATTGAGTGAAAAAATGAATGTGTGAAGGGAAGCTCCTGTGAAAAAACATGAAAATAAAGTTCTCACAAACATTTCATAATTTACAGTTTTCTTGGATATTTCTTCTGCAATCAGTGTTTATCGTTCTGGTCTTCTGAGGTGGTCTTTAACGCAGGTCTGACTGTACTAAAAATGTCAACCAGTTTTTTGTGGATACACAAGCTGGTTCCCTGTTCCAAATGTTAATGACTGGTTTCCAACACAGATGACAAGTACATAGTTACCTGAAGTTTGTTAATGGTCCCCTTCTCAATTCACTTGCACAGAGCTTCAGCAGAACATTCAGCAAGTAGGACTGTTTCTGTAACAGAGAGGGAATCATATATCAACAATTGATAAAAATAATGTACAACAAAAGTGCCCCACCCATTGTTGCAATTGGTACTAAGTAAAACTGATGGACAAAATTGCAGCACAAGTATATTACTGTCAACTTGGATGGATGCTGGAGGGATCAACCTTACTAATACATGAGCTTTGGTCAGGTGAGCTAAAAACCGACCGACAGACCATAATTTTTTGGGCATTGAGATGCGAAACACACATATTTTTTTGTTTGGCCTTATAATAATGCAGATACAGTGGTTTCACAATCAACCCCCTCAATTTTGAAATTCTGTCATTTTTTAAAACATTGCCCTGCACTAAAGTATGTAATGAAGTCTTGTGTTATAATATTTACTTAATAAAGGATTTCAATGAAACAAAGTTTACATTCTGAAGAACACCCATGCATAAAATCTTCCACTATCTGTAAGTCGTAAGGAATTTAAAATTGCTGCTTCTGAAAAAATGTCAAAATTGCTTCACCTCAACATTATCTGCCGACTTGTCCTGGCTTTTCACTGCTTTGATATAAATTTCCCAGACTTCCCTCAGGCTTAAAGCTCTCGGTGCAGAAAGGTCAACGCTAGATCTGCTACTCGGTGTCAGCATTGTACCTGATACGGAAATGGAAGATAAAATTTAACAGACATCTCTAGACATAATCATAATATGTAATTTAAAAAAAGAAAGAAAAATAAACAACACTATATGTCATTGAGTTCTAGCAAATAGAAATCACAAAAACGCATTAATTATAGTGTCTTTATTTTTCATTTTAATAATTTATACAATTTACTTATTCCGCTTACCATTTGACATTTTACATGTCATTTTTATAGACATTATATACATGTATACATAAATAGTGCCATTTCCTTTACTGCCAGAACAGATTTACAAATCTGAGATACTCTGGTAGCTTGGTAAATGTTGTTACACTAAGTGTACAATATAAGCAAATAGTTTGGTAAATGTCATTATATCAAGTGAAGAGAATGATCAAATAACTTGGTAAATGTCATTATATTAAGTTTACAGTATAATCAGACAGCTTGATAAATGTCATTATACTCAGTTTACAGTATAATCAGACAGCTTGGTAAATGTCATTATACTCAGTTTACAGTATAATCAGACAGCTTGGTAAATGTCATTGTACTAAGTGTACAGTATAAGCAGACAGCTTGGTAAATGTCATTATAGTTAAAGTGCAAGTAATCAAATTAAGTAAAAGTGCTAATATGTTTGTGTGTAAGGAGATGATCTGCTGCTCCTACTTGCATCTGACCAATGTTAGCAATTCTAGTACCACATGTGACTGAGGTTTTGTCTAATATTTAATCACTACCTTTATTTCATCATTTTTAAATGATCAAATTCTGAAATATATAACTCTGAAGCAATTTCATTTAAATCCCACTGTTTTTTTTAAAAAGATTGTATGCTTAAGATACTAAATATGTATGTTAAAGTCCCACATCACTTTGAATTTACTGATATAGTAAGATTTATTTACTGATATATGATGTCATACTTCTGCCACCACATAATCACTTAATTATCCCATTATGTAACTAGATAGTCATTTAACTATCATGATAAATATCTTATATTATGTCAACACAAAAAAGGGGCATAGCTAGGGACACAATCGAAGTACTCCCAGTTTTCTGTAAGCGGGGTGTGGGGGGCCCACCCATGATTTTTTTCAAGCCAAATATAATGTAAATAATTAGGATGTTTGAAACTTATTTTATTGCATTTATCAAACACAAGTTTACCATTTGTTATTTAAAATAAACTGATACTGTTAGTGTACCTGAGTGGACATGTATCCCCCTTAGACACAAGTTTAACATCATTTTTAGGCCATTTAAATTTTTCATTTTTGAAATTCGAAGTACTCCTGTGAGTATGGGAGTATGCCTGGCTATGGGCCAGGTTACTGCCCAGTGCTCACTACTGCCAACAGATACCTACATAATGATATATTAGCTATCTACTAAGTGGTTAACGTGTTATGTAATAAGTACCTCAGATAAATATTGTGATCATTATGTGGTTAACTAGTTAGTCAGAAAAGTATCTGATGATTATATGGTAAACGTGTTATGTAACTAGTTAGTCAGGTAAGTATTGTGATAATTATGTGGTTCGTTGTAACTAGTTAGTCAGGTAAGTATGTGATATTATGTGGTTACGTGTTTGTATAGTTAGTCGGTGTATTGTGATAATTATGTGGTTAACGTGTTATGTAACTAATAAGTCAGGCATACTTATTGTGATTATATGGTTAATATGTCATGCAACTAAGTCCGATATCTTGTTAATTATCTGATTAACTAGTTACATAACATGTTAATCACTTAACAGATATCTTAATTTTCTCATACAGTAGGTAACATGATAAATAACAAGTAAATCACATAAATATCACAATAATTATGTGGTTAACTAGTTAGTCAGCTAAGTATCGTGATAATTTTGTGGTTAACGTGTTATGTAACTAGTTTGTCAGATAATTGTCTGTTGATGGATGTTATGGTGGTGAATAAGTATTGTCAGTTTTAATTTCAAAGTAATATCTCTACTGGTTTTGAAATGAAGTGGGATGGTACGAAAAACTTAACCAAGGTGTGAAACTAGGACTTGTTAGGAATGTTTTTGGTACAAACAAAGGTCATTTTAGCTGATTGGACATCTTTCTTGGTAAAATAAGAGTAACTGTACAGAAATTCCTCTCACCTTATTGTGCTTCTGGGACTTAAATTTGACAATCTGTCAACAAAGTTTTAAATAATTCATTCCTACATCCATTGTAGAGTGAAGTTTTATTAACTTAAATTAACCACTTCTGATGACTTACTTCACATAGTTCTGAACAATTCTCATGTGAAATAGGCAAAGCAGCCTGTAAAGTTAAATTTCCCACCTAAGTACAGTACACTTACCTTTTAAGAAACAAAACCTTTAAGTATTACACAAATAAACTTTTACGAGTCAGTTTTCACATTTTAATCTTTAATTTCCCTCGGTCACTAAGAATACACAAACGATTTAGTAAATACATGAACATTAATTTTTCTGGCAAAGAAACAATTGTATTTAGTACTTCATGAAATTCAGTAACAATATTCATTGGCACATCCAAGTGTCAATATTATGCACAAACATGATAAACATTGCAGTATCAGTTTACAGACCATTCTTGTTTAGCCTATATACAGATGCACTAACTGCTAGTATGCTTCACCGGGTTAAATTTTAAAATATTTTATTGAAAGTCATGTGAAATCTGTGATGTTTGTCAAACAAATTTACATGGATTTTATGTATGGGTGGTTTATCCATGAATTTACATGCATTCTACGGCGGGTATATTCATGAATTTCCATGGCTTCTACATATAAAATTATCAATGAATTTACATGGCTTCTACATATAAGATTATCCATGAATTTACATGGATTCTATGACGGGTATATTCATGAATTTACATATATATTTGTCTGTTTATCCACAAATTTACATTGAATTCATGTATAGGTTAATCCAGGAATTTATGTGTTTATCCATGAATTTACATGGATTCTATATGTAAGTTTATCCATTACTTTACATGAATTCTATGGTGGGTATATTCATGAATTTACATGGATTCTATGTATAGGCCTATCCGTGAACCTACATGCATTCTATGTGTAGGTTTATCTATGAATTTACACATATATGTCCATTTATCCACAAATTTGCAATGATTACATGTGTAGGATTATACATGAAATAACATGGATTTATGCGTGGCTTTATCAATGAATCTACATGGATTCTATGAGTAGGTTTATCCATGATTTTTCATGGATTCTTTGTGTCGGTTAATTTATCCACAAATTTACCATTCAAACAAACAGTTGTCTGGCATTACCTATTTCTGTAAACAAAAGGTCCATTATGGCCCTTAGTAATAGCGCTCATCAGAGTTCCATAGCAGCACCTGGACACCTTCACTGGACTGTAATCGTTTGAGAGATGAAGTTCTTTTTTTAAGAAACAATATTTAGCTACTTGAGGAAATTACCAGTCGCTCTGCATGGAACAGAATTCTTTGAAATTCAGACTTTGAACAACATTTACATCACTGTTAGATATTGATCAATATACCATTCAAACAGTAACCAATTTTACTCTCAATTTGGAGAAACCTCATCATCATGAACCTGTTTGTGTTAGCATTACCCTGACATTTTACTTTTTAATAAAACTACACATTCAAATTTGACTCCCTTACTATTTTTTCTCAGCATTTCCATGTTACATGTAGCTGAAACAGAAGTTACGTCCCGGAACTAGCCATTCAATAAGAGGATAACTGTAATCTGCTATTATTGATTGATACAAACTGGCTTTGTTTGCTTCGTGAAAAATCCTAACTGTCATAGCAGATGAAGAATTAACCTCTGGGGAATGAACTTGTTTCTTTCTTTAATAAAACTCAGTGCCAGCCGAAAACATGCCTACATATTCCTCAGGATATCCATTTCTTCCTAAAAAATCACATGTTTCTGTCACCGAAGCTGTATAAATATTCATTAACGCCTTTATCAACAGTGCGGCAGACAGTTTACCGAACCATTATTCCTTGGATTTCAATATGGACAACTTTCTCACATACCATATTAGCCCCATTTAGGGCTCACACCCCTATAAGCCCCTACTACATGTATTTTGCTTTGCAAATGAATAAGTGACCAATAAATAAATTGCAACAGAGAAATTCCATTCACCTACTTTAATTAAACTTATGAATCTTTCTACAACTTCAGTTAAACCGGAAAATACCATTTTGCACAGGATTTTTAAACCTCCTGCCTGACCAGAATGTCTGTATTTATGTCACTATGCAATTGCACGTTGTTTTTCACTGGTTTTGTAACAGCCTCGGTACAGGAAAGTGTCCCTTTAACCATCCACTTTTACCACTTGACAATTAATGGACATGGGTGTTTAATTACTACAGTTAACTCCCTGAAAATTGGACTCCCAGAAAACCGGAATCCTAAGAAAATCGGATGATTTTCGCAGTCCCTTAATTTCTTCTATTAAATTCATTGTATAAAACTCTCAGTATACTGAACTCTCAGATTTCCGGATTCCAGATGACTTTTACCGACTTCTTAAAGATTTTGAGCGATATTTTATTCCTGAAAACCGGAAGCTTCATGTCATACTCAAGTGTCAAAATTTTTTCTGTGTATTCAGAGATCCGGCCATATGGAAGGATATCAATAACTCAACACACTGGTGTCATTTTCAATTGTTTACCATTGTCCTTCGCGTATGTAATCTTTAAGGTGTGAAAAATACCTGTAGGTGTGATAGTAAAATTTGCCAACTACTATTAATGTTCAGTGTTTTTTTTTCGGGCCATTTTGGGGCCAAAATTTGGCCCCATTCCCCTCCAAAATTAATATATATTTTTCCCCATTTTTGGCAAAAAATTCCCCTCAAAATGTTGAAAAAATCTTTGATTTATTTAATCAGGAGTTGGCCAAACTTGTTATAAAAACATAAGTTTTCATCAATTGAAACGCTTCAGAGTCACTTCTTGCATCTACTTGATACCTCACATGAGAAATAGTGGTCGAAAATTGATTTTTCTTTTGTCATATATTTTCACGACCCCGATTTTTGTTATTTTTTCAACGAAAACGCTGTTCCAAAGATTAAAAAAGATACTAATACAATGTTTTCAGTTGAAAATAGCAGTATTACTTATAATTCACTTGTGTTTTAACATCAATGCTGCTAACTTATGGTTCTGACGCTAGTATTTTTATATAAAAATTTGTTATTTGAAGTTCTTAATATATTTTCTCTTTATATTTGGCAAAAGAATAATGTCATTTGCATACTTGATGGTTTTGGTTCTTTATTACATTTTTAAACAGTATACTTTATACATTTAAAAAAAATTCCCCTTTTCTGGCAAAATGACTGAAAATATCCCTCCAGACGAGCCCCGCCACCTTTCCCCTCAGACTGAAAAAAAACACTGATATTGCTTGCATATTTGCATAATTACCCAACTCATTTAATCTGGCCAGTAGTTTTAATATTTTGTTGTAGGGATATATTTTACAACATTCCCATGAATAAAGCAAAATATCCGCATCTCAACACAGTTTAATTACTGCAACAATAGATCATATTTAGTTACTTTGCATGTTATAAGCGCCAATTTACTTGCCCAGGTTTGTATTTACTTAATTGAGTTCTTCATTCAACATACCATTGGGCATATCCAAAAATCTTAAAAAAAGTCTGAACCTTTTTCTAAGCGTAGGATATTGTTTCCTAAAATAAAATATATAGCTGTTTACACTCTGAACATTGTTTATGTTCCTGGTTTAAACTAAACAGTCAAAAAGTCCGATTCTGATGTTGATAAGTTTCCTGAAAACCGGAACTCTCTGAAAACCGGACTTTTCCCCCTCAGGGAGTTTACGGTAACCAAATTGTATCTAACATTGTCTAAAAACTTAACTGTCACATTATGAATTGAAAGTCTAGTGAAATTTTCACAAAATGACAAAGAAAGCTCTGTCATTTTATCTAATGTCCCTTATTCATTTCTTATTCAAAGAATTTTTCACTTACCTGTTGAAACAGTTTCCATTTCTTTTGCAGGAAGGGAAGTAACTGAAGATGTCTGACTGAAAGGGGAAATCACTCTTACATCATTTTCCATCTTCTTTTCTTCCTCCTTCCTCAATTATGCAAAGATTATGTTGTAACTAAATACACATCATCTTTTATCACAATTACCTGAAAAGATAAATGTTTTTTCTTTTCTATTTCAATTGTGATGTACCGTAATTACCCTAATACTGAAACAAACGAGTCCTAATACTGAAACAAACGAGTCCTCCTAATACTGAAACAAACGAGTCCTAATACTGAAACAAACGAGCATGCTTGGCTATAAGAAACACTTTGATATTAGGTTTAAAACATTTCTATCAAAAAAGGCTTCAATTTTTCAAATTTAATTCATGTTACTCTATGGCCATTTCTTATTATCAAGTCTGATACCTGTCACTTGTGTCTTTCTGGTAGTTTCAAATGAATCAAATAGATGATTTCTGAGATATGAGCATAAAACTTTAGCATGTTTAGCAAAGTTTTCAAGTTAAAACATTCATAACTTGCATTAATTTCAATCAAGATCTATTTTTCAACTTGAATGTTCAATAGCCCTGAAGGCTTTACTGAAGTTTCAAATCAATCCAACTTAATATGTTACTCAAGATTTTGTCTCTATTACAAAGAGTAGAATAATTATTTTATTGACCATATACAAGGTGTATTATCACATGCTGTAAATTTCACCAGTAGAATCGAAAAAAATTGCTCCAGCGGTGTATATTTTCTACCAGACACACAATTGCCACAGAGTTGAAAAATTGTGTTATTTAAGCCACTTAACAACACGGGAACCTATGGTGTTAAACATAGTGATATTGCGCTCATGCAATGATATTACATCGAAACTAACATTTTTGCTATTCACCTTTTTTAATATCTTGAACTGTTGAATTGAAATAACATTGTTTACATTGAAATCGTCAAACAATAATTTGTCGTAGATGACGTAACATCGCTGTCTAATGTGGTTTCAGTACTCCAAATCTTGTTCATTAAGAACGCCCGGCTACTGTATTTATAAATATCTTAATAAGATATTCGTGGATAATAATTGTTGATTACAGTGTAGTATTGTAATTTAAGTGGCAAAGGATATATTTCACGAGCGCCCCCCCCCCCCCCAAAAAAACTTTATATTCCAAGAATTTATCAGAAATAATATTTTCGTTTTTTTATATCTGAGGTTTGTTTAAATAAAGCTAACATTAGGAAATGTAATCGTGTTTCTTAAGCATTCATTAAGCTGGTATTTCACTAATCGGGTAGAAAGTTTGGACAGTGAGTATCATTGGGCCGTTATATTTCACACAAGAAAATAATTAATCACTCAGAGCAGAATAAGAGATTTCTAAAAGTTGAAAGCTAAGTAATATATGTACTACTGTCACACAAGGTAATAATGGTCTAATGACAGTGAAATCAATGTAATGATAAATGAAGGGATGACTGTGAAACTGTAGAAACTTAGACATGTATAAAATAAAGAAGGCTTTACAATAGTTTTGGGGTCAACCTCCGAAATGTAATTCCAATCTTAATGAGTGACAGAGAAATGTCAGTGCATAATTACGTAATGATAAAAATTCATCAAAAAATACATGCAGCAACATTCTATATTCACCTATTAGTCACCAAAAATGCAATCCAAAATTAATAATTTACATATACAATATATGTAAGCAACCAGGTACCTATAAACCAGGTTCTATAGAGTAATTCTTGCTAAACTAAACTACTGTAGATGATATTCCGTCCCAGCTAGTATTATAGTTTGGTTTTGTCACTTCTAGAAACTTTATTTCTGCTTCACCCTGCCTTTGATCCCATATGCACAAAATTCTTTTTCCATTTCTTACACAGCACGTTCATACATTTGTCATAGTTTACATCTTAATATACTTAATCTTTCATTTTATGCATTTACACATCTACATGGCTACGTGGTTTGCCATTGAATTTGTTTATTTGTTTATGCAGAAAAAAATCGTCCTACTTCTTAGCTGTAGCAACAATTTATATACATTAATTAGTAAGATATTATTTGTACATACAATAATCATGGTCCCTGTTCTGCTTGAAATGGGCTTGAATCAGATTATGAAATAAAGTTCCTCATAAGCCTACAAAATTACCCCATACAGCAGTCTGGATACTGTATTGTAATTAGTAGGTAGCCGCTGACCCTCTGGCTGGGATACCTATCCAGGCACTGGCCACACTAAGCAGTGCTTAACTTCAGAACATTTTCATGGATTCTAACCAAATTGTTGCTGAAGAGTTACCTCAACAGCAAGCCTGTTGAATTACCCACGTATCTGGCATTCACTACCCACCTCCTCCTTTGTTCTTTCTGAAGCCAGGCTTCAACTGTTCCAATTTCATCAGAGTTTAGCCCTTTACTGCTTCCATATAATGCTGCTAATACACTTATTATCAAGAGGTGGTGCATAAGTTTGGGAATTCTGGGAGAAGTTTGGAAAATATTGATTTTAATCATTTTTTGCCCCCCTCTGTAATTACTTCTGTTTGATAAGCTGCAAAGTGTTCAGCAGGCTTTTGAAACTCAAGGGTCATTGACTCTTCAGCTAAAATGTCAAGGGTCAAAATCAAAATTTCAAAAGTCAAGATCAGAATTTTAAGGGTTGACCCATGGGTTGGTCATAGGGTTCCACTCATACTCTCTAGGCATGCATATAATTTTTCTGCTTCTGTCCTGCAGCTTTGAAGAACTTTGTATTTCATAATTTTTCTTAAATTGGCTAGCTGCTCATCTGTTTCCTAGACTCCTTCAGTTCAAAAGTATATTGTTCCCAATTTGTTACATATTTTTGCGACCTTGTATGTCCATGAATTTGTCATTTTTTTCGCAATTTTAACTATTCATGGCGAGTAAAAGAAATATGCCAATAACAAATTGCAAGTAAAATTTCGAAACGTAAGACAATAATTTAAATGAACCAATGCTCTAATTATCTTCAGATTAATATGAACTCACAATGATTTACACAAACATCAGAACAGGTCAAGTTTGAATAAGTTTTAAATCAAGAAAGAATGTGATTAATAACATGTGATAATCAGAAAAACGGTTAAACATTAATTGTTTTTCGATGGCCAGCAATCTGTGAATTACACTACACAGAGTCATGTCAGACAAGCCACTCATGGATCCGTGTTAAAAATACTGTCATAGAAATTTGAGGTCTGATCATTTTCAGTTTGATGATTGTTAATCAATTAACACCTTCGACTTCCACGTGCTGCTTGACAAGTAGTGACTAATTGACTCTGCCTGCTTTCTAATATTAACCAACAGATGCTATTTGATTTTCTGACAGACGGCGAAATTGCCGAGATTTATTACAATGCTCCACCTACTTTTGTATGTTATCCAATAGACGACCGACAGATTTTGATTGACATGGCAAAATTGCAAAGGCTCGTGACTCTTAGGAGAAAATTCCCAAGATTTACCATATACATGCTAATTAGCAGCTTACTGTCGGTGAATCCTTCACAAGAAATTACGTTGTTATGGACATGTTTAGTGAGTAGATTATGATCTATGTATTGTGTTTTGACATCAACAATTATCCCTGTGGCGTTTTCGATAGATTGCCAAACAGATACTTGGATAATTACCTTAGTCTATCTACACCAAAAACACCGGGCAACTTGAACTTCCCTTTTACGGCAGAGGAGTGCGAAATCAAATGTTATACGAAGAAGTTATCGCCCTAGTTGTAGTCCCCTGCATAACGAGCCTCAATATTTCAACTGCAAGACCGACCAATTTTACAAACTGATATTATATCCCCGCGGCATCAGTTTCGGAAGTACTTCCGTTTCGGACGATTTCTTTTAATGATACCGTTTAACCTTGCGAGACGAGATTTCACGCGTGGCTTGTGCGCAGTTGGACAAGAGGGGAGTCTTGTCGTTTGGCACATTTGTAAACAAAATTGAAATAAGACATGTATAATACAAGACACTGATTTAATCTTACCTCCATTTCACTCATTTTCACTATCCCTTTTTATTCCTTATAATTCATCCCCTAAAAATACTTTTCCAGTAAGTTTTTGTCCGTCAAACTTTGATGACAGTAAAATTCCTCCATCTAGTTTAGGAATGACGTAATAGCCTGTCTCTAGTACAGTGTGTTTGCAAAATTTATTTCATACAAATGAAGTTCAGCACTTACATGGTCATTTCAGGTTCGACCTAGAGATAAACGAAAGTACAGGGCTGTATGCAACAGGCACACTCCTGAACAGCTAAGATACTGTCTCAGTCTTACTACTGTTACTTTGGGGTGCTGTGATGTCTGTTATAGGTGGGTTTACTTGAAATGTTGCTCCCCAGTGAGAGTTCTTAGGAGAGGGGACACTTTTTAATGCCCTAGTCTCAAAATTCAAGCAGAATAAACAATTTATCAATCACAAATAACTGTAACAGTTTTATTATTTTTATGGTAAAAGGGAAAAACATGTTTCATGTAAACTTTGTGTAACTGTTAAAAAATGTTAGAACTGTTTTTATGTGCCTCACCTGTACATCGTCCGAAACTGATGACGTCATACACAAATAATAGCAAAGTGTGTTACGCCATGTTGAACTGTGTTTTGAGGGAATAAAATTATTTGAAAGAATGCAATTACTGCAAATTGTTTAGAGAAGGAATGAACTTTTATAACTAGGTTAGATTTTATTCAGTTCTTATTTAGTTTATTAGCGATTCGGGTATTTAATGCTACACCGTCCGAAACTGATGCCACCGGGATATAGATGTCTGCCAGAGCAGCCATCGTATATAGCAAAAAGCCCTGGCGCACAATTAGTTGGGCTACTGCATAACTTACAGGCTTCATTAGGCTATACATAGAACAAAAATCAGAACAGCTGATCCAAAGATCAAGTGCTTCAGTGTTAAATAACCCCACCCTTAATGAAGTAACCATCGTTCCTTTTATTGCATAGCGAGAAAAATAATAACTTGAAATTGTTGACATCGTTCAAACCACTTATGACGATCGTTTAACGTGCCGTAATAATTAAAATTAGATACCCCGATTCTGGACGTTTGACAGCTCCATCTCTTCTTTGAGTATTCAAAGGGAGATAATTTTCGCAGAATTCAACTTATTATAATGAACCCAAAGAAAATCAAAGGACTGAAAGTACCGGCAGATCAACACAGACTGTACGCATACATGTGTAAATATCAGGATGACCCTTACACGAGTAAAGTAAACCAACTTCGGTTCCTCACTTTTTGTTTACTTCTAAAAATAGTTTTAGCTCACAAATGAGACCGGACAATGAGGTCACCAAGGGAGGTAATTTTTATAATTCGGAAAGAGTTATCTGCTTGCTTTTTTCTCCTCTTCATCCCTTGTTTTTTATTCTAAACTGAAAAAATAAATCAGCAAGTATTCTATAATTTGCCGACTCAAAATCAATAAATTTACATTCCGGGTTCAACAAATTTTAGGCCCTACTATTATCGAATAAAATGTATACAGTATGTCTTAATTTTTCATTGCCATTATAAAAGTTACAGATGCAGATGCCTTTACCAATTACCATGGACGCCGATTACATTGAGGATGGAAAACGTTTTTTCCTATTTTTCTGTCCAAGTGGTTCGTTCGCGCATTAATAGTGTTTACGATAAAAATGAACAACAACAAAAAATATTATGCTATTCTGAAATTATTTAGATCTATTACTATATAATTTTGAAAACAAAACACAGTATAATGCCTAACAATTCTTCTTTATTCACTGAATATATGGAAATACTTGTTTGTATACGACAATATACTTCCGTTCGGTCCGCCGTAAGGAACTCCTACTCTGTTAACATTGGATCGAATGTGAGTTATGAGCGATACATCCACTTGGTTAGATTGGCCGCCACAAACTATAAACAATCTGAACATGTACAGAAATTATTTTGAATATGACATGACGATGACCGAGCTTGGGGGTGACAATGAACAAATAGGCAGATTTTTGGAATTTAACCTACGGAAATCATAGCATTAGCTTAAAGACAATTGAACAGGAATGTGAAATATTCACCTTAGGGGCCCAGTCAGCCATGCGTTTTCACAGCAGGGGTCAATTAACAAGACTGGTCACTGGTAGAATAGCTTCTGTTTATCATATTCAGCTGCTGTATAACTGCCGTACATTATGTGCAAACGAAAAGGACGATAAAGCATAAAGTATTCATCAAACACGATCAAACGCAACACCCTCTTAAAGTCCAATACAATACAAAAATGAAATGGTGTGGTCATAAGTACAAGCTATTCATAACGTTTGACCGACTTACACGCTAAGACTGTAAGAAAACAATCGGAACATCATTCGGCCATTTCCGTAGAAATAACTACGGAAATGGCCGAGTAATGTTCCGATTGCTGTGAGAAATGGCAGAAGACGAGGTACACGCTGCAATTTATACATCAACTACATGTATATAGAGGCAACGCTTTTGCCAAGTGCACAGTCACGTAAACATATACAGGCTACATAATGCACAATTAGACACAATACACAAGTAGACACAATGCAAAGCACTTTAAAACAAGCATACAGAAGTACAAAGTAATCAGAGATTGCCAGTTACCAGAAATATAGGAAACGTGGGGTTTAAACCGGTTTGTAGCACGACGACTTCACACTTTCCTGGACTCGAAAGAAAATTGTGTACATAAAATACATACTCGCCTAGTTAATTTTCAATATATAGTATCGCAGTGTCTGAATATAAAGTTGAAATAAAAACTTAGCCTGGGCGTTCGGAGTCGCTCCCCAAGCGTCTCCTTTGTGGCGGTTTTCTTTTCGCCCAGTTTTGAAAAGAATCTTTGTCATTACATTGTTATGGTATTTTCAATAATAAATACCCTTTTTCAAACTCATGTGGTGCGTATTGATCTTTTACAAACAGAGCTATACAGCAGGGTGTGGTCTTCAGTTGCCCGTGTCCAGAAAACCCATACAGTTGAAATAAAAGCAAACTTGTAAAATCTGAGGAATAAAGCCAGAGCACAAAGAGCCATTGTTTAATAAGAAGATGGCACAATTGTAAATTCCCGGTCCAAACTAACCATTTGACGAGGAAAACAAACCTGGTTACCCTATAGGGGCTTCAAACGGAAAAAAAGTTTGTATACATGCTTTCGGCTTTTTCTCTATTCTCCTTATTTGATTTTATTTTCAGTCAACCACATTTTGCATGACATACATGTAGTCTCAAAACTACTTCTTTAAGTACGGGATATCCGTAAGCATTTAAGTAACTGTGAGCCGGCAACACCTCTCGAAAAAGTAGTTCTTTCAAAAGGGTAACACTATTGCGATTATCAGTAGGAATATTGATTCAAAAACAAGTCCGTTATATAACAAATACAGATATTCTAAAAGGAAATATTTGTATAAATTTTGTAAATTTTCAATTTAATCTGCTATAAAAAATCCTGTTAGAGATATAAAACGAGCAATATACTGAAGTTTTCACGCTACGACCTCATGCAAAAGCCTTTATCTACTATCAAGTTTAGTAGATTTGTTTCGGTATATGTAAAGGTGAATTTTCACTCTGACATATTTTGATTTTAGTCAAAATGCAACATAGCATTAGCGTAGGAATGATATTGGAAGTAATCCAATTATCTATCATAACCCAAGACTTTCCATGTTGACATATAATTCCATTTGCTTAGTTTGCTATGTTTTGTTTTTGATATACTGTAAATGTTCTCTATAATTTTCTATTTAGGCTGACCAAATATAATCTAGTTCTTATTAAGATTCCATGCACATCTACAACACTATTCTGATTTTGAAGGGTCATCTAAATGCAATGAAAATAGATGAAAACGTCTTTTTTTACCACAATGAGACCCAAATTAGGTCAAGTGACCAAGTGACTAAGACAACAGACCCAATTTAGACCAAATGGTCATTCCTGGTGTGATATGTGTGATATAATGAAGCAGACACATATGAAAGTTACAAACACATTTTTTTTCATAAACTATAGATTTTAAAGATTGAAAGAAGAAACTTAATAATTATAATAGTTATTAAAAATAATTTGTAATAAAATCATCCAAAAGCAATAATCAAATTGTCAAATATTGCATTTATATTCCTATTGACAAACCCCAGCGTTGTATTAAATGCTTTCAGCGTTTTGATTTATTACTAGCAATTGCATCCCCAAAAGCAAATTTAAAGGATATGAACATTCAAAAGGATATGGTTCTAACACTTTAAACATTCATTGGGGTTTAAGCATCTATCAGTACCTTGTTCAAGCTTGTTGTCAGTTATTTCTGGTCCTTTTAAGACATAAAATGCCAGTATCTTTAAGTACTTCTTCTTAAATTAATGATTTACTTTACATTTATCACAGGTTTTTACCTTTTCAAGGATTTTATTTGGCATAGTTACACATTTGTTCAGCCAAAAGTGACGTAAAAAGATGACAAACCAGTGGCGTAGCTAGACCTATTTGTAATGTACGCAAAGGTTTTGCTGGGGCCATGGGGCCGCAGGTCACACGATGGGTCCAGGGCAAAGCGACCGAGGTCCCCGGAAGCTCTGTGGTTTTAGCAATTTCTGAACAATTCAGATGCGTTTCCAAGAACCTATGTATCTATTGTAGACGAAACAAAAGTTGATATGAAATGATATTACAAAACTGTCAAACTTTAAAAAGTTCTCTCTCCCAGTCTGTGTGATGTGAAAACTGTTTCAATTTGGAAAACCATGGCCCTTATAAAAACTCTCTAGAAGCCCGCTCCCCCTACTAGTAACTGTTAGTGTGACCATTCTTCGTTTTATGAATTGTTATAAATCATAAGGGATATAAACATGTTGAAAAAGTTAAAAGCTATCAAGGCGTTTATTCAAATAATTTTAAATCATATTCTACGCATACATAGTCTTGCATGTCCTGAAAACGTAATACATTTTGTATATTAAGACCAAACGCTAGACTCTTTCTTTTCTTGAATATGTCCACAATCATCACTGCATTAACTCAATGTCCATATGAATGTTCACTAGTCCAATTCGCCCTGTAGTCAGACAGGCTCTCTGGTACGTCTTCAACCGTCTCGTGCTATAATTACTGACGATGTACGCAGAGTTCTAGTACATGTATAGTCTTTTATATGATTTCTTTTGGAGTTTAAATACAGTCCATGCATACAGTAGTTGGTTCACAGACGAGTTTGGTTTTGAGACGATTAAGAAACCTTTATACATTTTCATTTTTGCTGAACTCCAATAAAAGATCGAGTTTCAACTTCTTTAAGCGTTTAAGCGACAAGAGGTCTGTTAACTAATATACGATAAGGCAATGTAACAAAACTGTACAATATAATTTATTATGTTTCCGCAATATTGTCCAGGCGTAAAAGTGTGAATTAAAAAGTGACGGTAATATTTCATATTTGTTTAACTTACATGTACAGATCTTTTTTAAAGGCATATGCAAAGGTTGTAATGTCTATGGTATATTTAAGTTCAAATAGATTTCATTAAATATTCTGATATTTTTTGTTCAATATCTTATCAATCTCGTTATTTGGAGTAATTTAGAGCTGTTTATCTAGTAGAGGAGAAGGTCCGTTCGTAATAAACGGTTAAGACCGATTACTCCAAGTGTTTTAGCGTTTACAGCGCTTTGGTGAAATATTGTACATACTTGATCCCCTTGTCACAATATGTTTGAAACTAACGTAAAATAATATTCAGACAAAGTTTACGACTTTCAGCGATAACGTATGTGGCATAATAAAGTACTGTATTATAATTATATTTCATATTCTATAAAATATTTCAGCGCTCATGGTCTAATGATTTTCTGAATTTTCTTTAGTATTTGTGGACAACGTTACACCATTAGACTGGGTATAATTAAGTCATTAACGTCTTTTTTTAAAATTAAAACTAACTACTGAAATCACTTAATTTATTAAAAGTTCACTCTTAATAGAAAACACTTTAGCTCCGCCCAAAATTCATGTCGGTGGCTATGCAAACACTAAGTAAGGGTTTCTTAATTGTTAAAATTTGACTTAATAATCACTTAATCTTATATGCCGTGACCAAATATGAGGTTCGAAAGGAAAACCACAGCCATCTTGGGTCTCTGGTAGCTATCTTCTTTAACAAGACCAACTTGTATCGCTGCCTGTTAAACAAAACATTGTAGATAATCATTGAAGAGCGTTCCATTCAGTCACTAAGATTTTATTCAGACATAACAAAAGTGCTCAATTCACACCTTTCTTTCACATTCGTTGTACTTTTGAATTGGTTCGATGTAACATGTATATTGTCATTTGTATACGATGTAAAGTGTTATTTGCTAGCTAAAACGTACACGATACGTACAAGAATAACAAAAAACTATGAGTGTTTAAAAACACTTTCTTCTTTCACATTTAAAAAATTTAATTGGCGCAATTCTATTTAAAAATAAAAACATAAGATAATGTTAAGTTCAATCTGTTGATATTTTGAAATTTATTTACTGTTTGAAATATTATAAAATTCTGCTATATAAGCTGTTGTAAAAGTTTCGAAGTTACATATGTAAAAGTTGACTTATTAACCAGTTTGCAAATCCCCACCGGGGAGGCTTGACAGGTTACTAAAGTTAGCATTTGTTTCCCGATTCCTTCGGAAATCGGGAGTTTCCTTTGTGATGCGTGTATGTGGTCGCACGGTCGCAAAACTGTCCCATTTTCTCAAAAACTATAAAATGATTTGTATTCATTAAGTTATTCATTATTTATTAAGTATACACCCTTTTTGACAACGCCATCTTTATTTTTTGTTAGTTTTGCTCAATGAGCATTGTTCACTGAGTACTGTTCTGTGAGCACTTCTCACGGTGAGCATTGTTCAGTGAGCACTACTCACGGTGAGTATTGTTCAGTGAGCACTACTCACATTGAGTATTGTTTAGTGAGCACTTCTCACAGTGAACATTGTTCAGTGAGCATTACTAAGTCAGTACTTCTCATGGTGAGTATTGTTCAGTGAGCACTACTCACATTGAGTATTGTTCAGTGAGCACTTCTCACGGTGAGCATTGTTCAGTGAGCACTATTCACGCTGAGCATTGTTCAGTGAGCACTACTCACATTGAGCATTGTTCAGTGAGCACTATTCACGCTGAGCATTGTTCAGTGAGCACTACTTACATTGAGCATTGTTCAGTGAGCACTACTCACATTGAGTATTGTTTAGTGAGCACTTCTCACAGTGAACATTGTTCAGTGAGCATTACTAAGTCAGTACTTCTCATGGTGAGTATTGGTCAGTGAGCACTACTCACATTGAGTATTGTTCAGTGAGCACTTCTCACGGAGAGCATTGTTCAGTGAGCACTATTCACGCTGAGCATTGTTCAGTGAGCACTACTCACATTGAGCATTGTTCAGTGAGCACTACTCACGCTGAGTATTGTTCAGTGAGCACTACTCACGCTGAGCATTGTTCAGAAGCACTAATCACGGTGAGCATTGTTCAGTGAGCACTTCTCACGGTGAGCATTGTTCAGTGAGCACTAAACACATTGAGTATTGTTCAGTGAGCACTTCTCACGGTGAGCATTGTTCAGTGAGAACTTCTCACAGTGTGTATTGTTCAGTGAGCACTATTCACATTGAGTATTGTTCAGTGAGCACTTCTCACGGTGAGCATTGTTCAGTGAGCACTATTCACGCTGAGCATTGTTCAGTGAGCACTACTCACATTGAGCATTGTTCAGTGAGCACAACTCACATTGAGTATTGTTTAGTGAGCACTTCTCACAGTGAACATTGTTCAGTGAGCATTACTAAGTCAGTACTTCTCATGGTGAGTATTGTTCAGTGAGCACTACTCACATTGAGTATTGTTCAGTGAGCACTTCTCACGGTGAGCATTGTTCAGTGAGCACTATTCACGCTGAGCATTGTTCAGTGAGCACTACTCACATTGAGCATTGTTCAGTGAGCACTACTCACGCTGAGTATTGTTCAGTGAGCACTACTCACTTTGAGAATTGTTCAGAAGCACTATTCACGCTGAGTATTGGTGAGCATTGTTCAGTGAGCACTACTCACGGTGAGCATTGTTCAGTGAGCACTGAACACATTGAGTATTGTTCAGTGAGCACTACTCACATTGAGCATTGTTCAGTGAGCACTACTCACGTTGAGTATTGTTCAGTGATCACTTCTCACGGTGAGCATTGTTCAGTGAGCACTACTCACATTGAGCATTGTTCAGTGAGCACTACTCACATTGAGTATTGTTCAGTGAGGACTGCTCACGGTGAGCATTGTTCAGTGAGCACTTCTCGCGGTGAGCATTGTTCAGTGAGTACTTCTCACGGTGAGCATTGTTCAGTGAGTACTTCTGGCGGTGAGCATTGTTCAGTGAGCACTTCTCACGGTGAGCATTGTTCAGTGAGCACTTCTCACGGTGAGTATTGTTCAGTGAGCACTTCTCGCGGTGAGCATTGTTCAGTGAGTACTTCTCACGGTGAGCATTGTTCAGTGAGTACTTCTCACGGTGAGCATTGTTCAGTGAGCACTTCTCACGGTGAGCATTGTTCAGTGAGCACTTCTCACGGTGAGTATTGTTCAGTGAGCACTTCTCATGGTGAGCATTGTTCAGTGAGCACTGAACACATTGAGTATTGTTCAGTGAGCACTTCTCACGGTGAGCATTGTTCAGTGAGAACTTCTCACAGTGTGTATTGTTCAGTGAGCAGTATTCACATTGAGTATTGTTCAGTGAGCACTTCTCACGGTGAGCATTGTTCAGTGAGCACTACTCACGCTGAGTATTGTTCAGTGAGTACTACTCACATTGAGCATTGTTCAGTGAGCACTACTCATGCTGAGTATTGTTCAGTGAGAACTTCTCACAGTGTGTATTGTTCAGTGAGCAGTATTCACATTGAGTATTGTTCAGTGAGCACTTCTCACGGTGAGCATTGTTCAGTGAGCACTACTCACGCTGAGTATTGTTCAGTGAGTACTACTCACATTGAGCATTGTTCAGTGAGCACTACTCATGCTGAGTATTGTTCAGTGAGCACTACTCACATTGAGTATTGTTCAGTGAGCACTACTCACATTGAGTATTATTCAGTGATGACTTCTCACGGTGAGCTTTGTTCAGTGAGCACTTCTCACGGTGAGCATTGTTCAGTGAGCACTACTCACATTGAGTATTGTTCAGTGAGGACTGCTCACGGTGAGCATTGTTCAGTGACCACTTCTCACGGTGAGCATTGTTCAGTGAGCACTACTCACATTGAGTATTGTTCAGTGAGCACTTCTCACGGTGAGCATTGTTCAGTGAGCACTTCTCACGTAGAGTGTTGTTCAGTGAGCACTTATCACGGTGAGTATTGTTCAGTGAGCACTTCTAATGGTGAGCATTGTTCAGTGAGCGCTACTGACTGTGAGCATTGTGTAATAAGCACTTCTCACGGTGAGCATTGTTTAGTGAGCACTTCTCACGGTGAGTGTTGTTCAGTCAGCACTTCTCACAGTGAGTGTTGTTCAGTGAGTGCTACTCACATTGAGCCTTGTTTAGTTAGCACTTCTCACAGTGAGCATTATTCAGTGAGCACTTCTCATAGTGAGCATTGTTGACTGAGCACTACTCACTACCCCCTCACTCTTTCATTTTAATTGCATTTTCGGTACATTCGATCTTTGCTTGCGATGTATACGCACGTGTTGTACGTATTGTGCGTAACAGCATCTACATGCCTGTAAACTTAGGATTTATCAATATAATATATAGGCTATATATTTTTGTTGTATTTACAGTAACGATTTGATGCATTTAACCAAGATTTCATTAGAGTAGAGTAACATAATCGTATTGGGATGGTCACACATGTAAAACGCTCTTACTGATTTTCGCATAGTCCCGATATAGTCCCGTTCTAACAACAGAAGCCACACACCAAATCAGCAGTCTATATTCATCAAAACAAATAGAAAATGAGTGTGTTTCAAGCCTCCTCGGCCAGCAGATGTTTTTATTGTTTTGCCTCTCCTTATATATTATCACCCGGCCTTTCTACGCCACTTAAATTGACACGAAAGCACGATTACTTCCCCTGCTGACCTTATTTAACTGGCATCATTCGACTAAAAATTGATGTAAGAGTTTCTGTTAATTAATATTCTATTTCTCAAACACTTTCATGACAGGGTAATGAATATACCGGTGCATGTTTTTCCGTGAGTGTAAGTAATTTGGAACTAATTAAGTGAACTTGATCCAAATAACTACATATGTGTATGGATAATGATAAGAGGTGTGTAAGATATCGAGAAACCTGCATCATCAATATAATAATGTATCATATGTTAGCAATGTCCATGTACTGTTTTAAGCAGTACTCGTTGTTATGATTATAGCTATACATCTTCCACTGTATCTTATTATAAACAGCCTCTTATATAGTTTTCAAGTAGATACTTGTGTCTATACTATATTTTGTAAACATTTTCAGTTGGTGCAGATGTTCACGAAAATAATCAGAAAAAGTAACATGTAGTTTACAAATCAAAATTGAGTGTAAATAAATACAACAGTTATAAAGTAATAAAGGTTAAAGTAGTGTCCACCCCTACTTAACGACCCACCCATATGGCTGACTTGTGAGACATCTTTTTTTCAAAAGCTACCTGTCCTTTAACACCAGGTCCCGATTTCACGAAAATACTTAAGTAATTACTCAGTAACATGCTCAACTTATTTCAACACTTATTAGCCCCTTGCAAATTGTTCATTCCTTTAAAAATTTCAAGTTTGTCAGAATTGTATTTACCTATTTATTACATTTATAAACAATTGTAATTTATTTGAGAAAATTCTTAAAATTCTTGAGTTATACTCAAATGAATTTTTCACTGTATCTGACTTGCACTTAGAACAATACATCGTTTTTTTTCTTTCAACATGTTAATTTCGTTAAAAAATAGACTATCGTTAAAAATGACAACACGAAATATCCTTATATTTAGTGACAATTTGATTTTGAAATAACGTACTTAGCTGAGGAATTACTAAAGTATTTTCGTGAAATCGGGGCCAGGTACCAGGCAGGTAGGAATACGGTAACCATTGTTTAACTAGCTGGCGGCTCCTCACCAACTGGCCACATCAGAAAGAACCCCAGCTACGCATTCGAACAGAATCAAATGCAAGTTTTGTCTAAAGCTCCATAGTATTTTAAGTCTAAAGACCGCATATTGAAGATACGAGTTCATTTAACAGCTGAAGACATAAACAAGAAAAGTATCCACCTACGTTCTATATCATGGGAGATACTCATCAAAAGAGAGCAAGTCGCCAAGGTCAGGAACTGATCACGCGGACGCCCTGTATAGCCTGGACCAGTTAAATAATGAAAGCTAAATAATACAGCATATATTTGTTAGTTAACTGGTACGTTTACATTTGTATTTTTGAATTTTATTATATCATTCTCTTTCCTACTGTCATGCAGCTCGACAATTTCAGTCTCAATATTTATGTACAATGTATAAATGCTTTGTTTATAGACCGGCATTCTTGATAAAAATAGATAAAGATCTATAAAAAAAAATCACAATTTTAATTTACTCCGACACACGACGCTGCAGACGATGGAACATGAAGAGGAAAAAACAAGTTAGTAGTCATACATCTTATATTAACGAAAGAACCAGAAAGCGGAAACTGTCCGCGACCAACGCTATCACGAACGGCTGAAACCCTTTCTGTGTTGTCAGAAATTAAGGCACATTAAAACATCCGCCGAGCCATCCAACGGCAATGAATATGAGACACAAGCATTTGCTAGATACAGCAATAATGAAAATTGACAGATCAGCGATTTGTTCATCGGGAGACTTTTAAAGTTTAATATAAAATACTAATAGGCCCCTATTAGAGAGAATCGTTAATCAACACGATAACAGATAATTGTGTGAATTTCCTGGAGACAATGCAATGGCATCAACAACGGATAATGGTGCCTCACACACCCGTTTAAGACTGTGAAAAACAGTAAATAAGTGAATTCTAGGAATAAAATTTTATATATTTTGAGACACTGATACCCGAGAGAAACTTGTATACATATCTTGACAAATTCCTAGGATGATGTTTGATACAATGCAAGTCTGCACAGTACATATATTGTCAAGACTTGTAACTGTTGCCTAGAAATGGAAAACAAGATGCAAAATATATGTCTCCGAATGATATAACACAAATGATAATAAATAGTAATAAAACACAAATGTACAGTGATGATACACATTAATTTTATTTCAAATAACATTACACTAGTTAGTAGTATTCATATTTCAAATTATTTTGATCATAAAGTTATAAAGGTATTAAATCATATTATTTTTATCTTTGCAAAAAAAAATATAGTTATTTACCTGTTGCTTAAGGTGATGTAATCGTTCAAAGTGACCATCATAATTTTATTAAAACATTAATCAGTGAATTAATTATACCCCTAGAATAATAAACATGGCTATAGTTATAACCTAAAAATAACGATCTTATATAACAAAGTCATTCACATTGAATAAAGAGGAAATCTGTAAAAAAATGTTTTCTGACTATCTTGGTCAAAAATACCAATACTTTGGTATTTTAGGTTTACGTGTTTAACTGTTTTATAGATGTATACACCCGTTTACTTTTTTGATGCACTAAAGTGTGCACTCAAGTAGGATCTATCCACAGACAGTTTAAGATTAGAACGATATCGATTTATTCAAAACAATGTCGATGTTGAACATGTCGTGTATTGTAACTGGGTCACAAGATAATAGCTATAACCTTAGTTGGTTTTCCCCCACAGGTCGATCACTTTTCGACTGTACGGTCATCTGAAACCATGAGAAGCAGTACGCTCTCATGAAAGTATAGGCTGTACACATGGACAGATAAGTTGTTATCTCTGTACTTTATAGTTTAACAGCAAGGATTTGAAGAGTAATTTTTGTTTTAATATATTCACAGGAAACAGTAGAGGACTTTAAAATGTCAGGTATATTAATAGAAAGTGGGGTAACTAAAGAATCGTACCCGGAATTGTTTGATGAACGAGCTATGCTGCCACAGAGCAAAGAAAAGAAACCTGGACAAGTTCCGGACGAGAAGATACGCGAATATTTTGAAAAGGTAAACCAGGCATAATGGAACGATTTTACAATATTTAAAACGCGCGCTTCTGCGTTTGGTATGTATTTTGAATTGTAAATCAACAATCATGACCAGCGTTAATGGATATTCAGTTAATGGATATAATCATGTTTATGTACATGTAGTTAAAACTCTTAAAGTTATACTATGATGATTTGGAGTACGTGTATAATAAATGACTTTCATTTTTGTGTTGACCTTGACACGTTTTATATCTGATGTATATTCGTTCACCTGTTATTACTGTTAAAATTTCCACTGCAGGTGAGCTTCATACATGGAGTACGTCCTGTGCGTTCGTGTAAACACAAGTAAAAACCTCCACACGTGCTAAGAAATCGAGAATGTTTATTTTGTTGTGTATTTTTGATTATTCCTTGCAGCAAAACGAAATAATGAGATCAGTCTTCAGCCGGAATCAAAAATCTCGTCCTTTTAGCTATTTTGCATATTATTGATATTCAAGCATTCCTTGTAGCTTTACTATATAGTATATAATTGTTTTACTTAAAATTCATCAAAATGCCTTTGACTAACAATGTAATGAATTTGACCGTTTGAAAAACTATGTTAAGTGTACATTTTACTTCTTTAAACGTCTGTGTAAAGAGGTAATTTACATCAGCTTGACAATAACATAAAACGGAGATAGCGATTGCAATTCAAACTTGCAATGCATTAATTTAAATGTTTATTTGATTATGACACTTGATCAAAGCAAGATTTTATCTCGGTTGTCTCCCTTTATTGTAGGGATACATCATTATTTTACCTCGGTTGTCTCCCTTTATTCTAGGGATACATCATTATTTTACCTCGATTGTCTCCCTTCATTCTAGGGATACATCATTAGTTTACCTCGGTTGTCTCCCTTCATTCTAGGGATACATCATTATTCCGGACTTCTTCACAAAAGAAGAACTAGATCAGTGCCGCAAAACCACTGAAGAATTAGTTGATAATCTAGCAAAAAAGTTGTTCGAGGCTGGCAAAATTAAAGGTAACAGAATTTGTGTATTTGTATTGTACCCTCATTTTAGGCCAAACAAAATCTGTGTTAGTTTCGGGTCTCCTTGCCAAAAAAATTAACGTCCGTAGGTGGGTGACTTTTCGAAGTCACCCTTGCGTTGGCGTTGGGATTGATTTGAAACTTCATTTATATCTGTGGGCGTAATAGACAATTTAATTCAAATTTTGGACTGTTTGGTTAAAGATTTACAAGCAAATATTCAGGGGTATCAGGCAGTCAAGTTAGTCAACTCTTGACTGAATTTAATTTTGATTATGGCCCTTGTTGCACTCAGACATTTTGGTTCAAGTTTTTCTTGCAGGGTACTACCATGCACATATCTCATTTATTAGGAATTAGATTGATTTGAAACTTATAAAGCATTTGCAGGGGTACCACACAGTAAAATTAAATAACTCTAGTCTAAGACCAAATTTGATTTAAGTTATAGTCCTTGTTCAAATTAGAAATTTTGGCTGAAGGTTTGCATGCAAGCTACTATCAGTCTCTTATCTCAGTAGCGTATGATTGGACTGATTCGAGACTTCAGTGTTATCATTGAAGTCTATAACAGGGTTATCAAGCATCTAGGTTACATAGCTATTGATTGAAATTAATGCAAACTAGTATGATGTTTTCTTAGCTTAGACAATTTTGTATGTTATGCTCATATCTCAGTACTCGCCTATTGGATTGATTCATTTGAAACTATAATAAAGGGTATCATACTTGATAAAAAGAAACGACCATAGAGTTATCCGAATTTATTGGGTATTTAAACTATTTTGAGGCTTATTTATAGAAATGGTTTAAATTTACTATCAAAGTGTTTCGAATAGTCGAGCATGCTCTTATCTGACAACTCTTCTGTTATATACAAACGTTTGAGGTCGGCAGTTAAAAGTCATGGTCGGTCGGGAGACCCGAAACACACAGAACTCCTTTTTTGGGGGGGGGGGAGGGGGGGGGTGGGGGCTTTTGTGTGGCTGTTTTTTTTCCAGTTGTCCCGACGAGGGCTGCATGGTCCCAACATTGTCTTAGTCTCGTTTGTAACTATGAATAAACGACTTTCGTTCCAGAATTTCCTTATATATTTTGTTTTTGGTCATGTATTAAGGCATTGTTGTGGCAGGACGGAATGGTGAAGTACACACTGGTGCTATCAAATACCCGAGATAGATAGAACTATATTTTGTTAGACTAAGTATAGTTCTTTATTAAATGCGTCGTGTTTGTTTCAGAAACATACGAAAAGTATGGCTTGTTTCGAAGACTTACTAAAATTGAGGGAGATTTTCCTGGTGCCAACGTCATATTACACAAAGTTCCTAATATGCCAATGGTATGTATGTTTTATACTTCAGTGTAACATTGGTGTGTATTTAATTATTCATTCAGAAATCACTACTTTATATGACATATAAATCGGTAAAAAAATAACAATTTGGTCAAGATTCACAATGTGACATGGCCAGATTAATTTATAAATGCTTACTGCTGATTTGGGGTTTGGAGTCTGGTGTTCCTCGCCCTCGCGACCTGCACCCCGCCATTCTTATCTACGGGTATGTCATTTATATGTAAATGCAGACATTTTAACAAATTTCGTTTTATTTCTTCAGTGTTTACGACTTTTCGTCATGTTCCATTGAACGCTTTATACGGGAAAAACCGGGTTTTTCCCGTTCTTAAGTTACACGTTAATTAAAAATTATTGATGAATTAAGTGTAAAATGAATTTACAATAATTTCAATATATATACGTCCAAGTTGAATTTAGGTTCTCCGTTACAGGAGCCATTTTGGATTTCGACTTCCGGTGGTAATGACTAAAACATTTACGAAAACAACTTTTCCCCCTGTTTTCATTCTTCAACAACCAGCTAATTACTGGTTGTTAAACTTAACGATTTTTTAAAACTTTTTTAAAGAAAGTAATTATATATAAAAGTATTTTCCCAATTTTGTCAGGAACGCTGAATTGACGCAGCTCCCGAGCTGTAAGGGGAGGTAATCGTTACGTTGCGTTATTCAAAAAGCGTCTACTGACCACGAACTGAAGCGTTGTTTAATGGACGTCATCGTACCATTATACGGAAAGCTGTATTGCAGTATGCTTCGTGTTATTTTTTTTTTAATGTTTCTTTGGTTAGACTGTTGTAAATGTGGTGTATTACTTATTATGATAACAGTTACAAATTAATTAATGTATTTAGTTTTTCCCGTGGATAGGTAGCACCTATAGTTATATTATTTTTCAGGGCTATAGAAAGCTGTGGGCTAGTGAGCGTCTATTGAACCTCGTTGAACAGATTATTGGACCAGACATTGCCGGAAATCCGGTCTGGAATCTCCGCACAAAAACACCCCAAAACGAGGCTACCACTGTACCATGGCATCAAGGTATATATCTAGAAATATGTAAAGTTTTAATGGATTCAACAATGTTATGCTTTGATGAGGTGACATGGTTGAAAATTATTTTATTGTGTAGTATTAAGTATGTTGTCTAATATTGGAATAGGAAAATTCAAAGAATTCACGAAAAGTTTCGTCTTTGCGTAAATTTTAGTTATGAGAATATTGCTTCTGTTCAGAGAAAAAAATTTGATTGAAAAAAAAATGGATACATCGCAGAATGAGCAAACTGTTAATTTACATTGAATCTGAGGCACTCGAGGATGACAGAATTAATAAAGTATTAAAGCTACTCGCAAGCTCTTTTGAAATCGCAATATAACAATATACTTGTAGTGTAGCAGTGCCGTAAAATCAAACCCACCAAGCATTTTCAATAGCTTTCTTTTTTTTTACATTTTATGTTTTAATATATTAGGAGAATTTGTTTTTCACGAGAATCTGCGGGCGAGCAGCTTTAATACCAGACCTCTTGTACATGTATATATTCAGATTGTGGATACCTTGACAATAACTCATACAAGATGTTTGTACCAACTGCCTGGGTACCCATGCTTGATGCAAATGAATCGAATGGTTGCCTACAGGTTAGATCTTCGACGTTAGATCTACTATCGATTTGACCAAGTGAAAACTTGAAATAAAATATACAACTGTACTGTAGTAATTAGAAATTAAAGAATAAAATAGGTTTGTGACAAAGCAGTTGTTTTTGTCCAATGATAAGAAGCAAGAGAAGATACAAGGAACCGACTCCCCCATTTTGTTACATTACAAAGCTATACTCTGGTGTTAATTTGAAGATATAATGTTTGTGCTCTGAAACTGCTTTATTGCATTGATTATGCTGGTTTCGGCGTAGTGCAAATCTTTGTAGAAAGGAGATATACAGATTAATATCTGAAATATATTTATTTATTACCCTTCCATGGAATTAACGAACTGCTGATTGGTCAACGATCCGTAAATATATATATTGATATTTACGGGAAAGCCGTTAATATACACTTGACATTATCCCGTTACTGTTACTGTTCCCCATGCTAAACGTTAGCTTGTTCGCCGCGTCCGTGCTGTTTTGTGACGTCACGAAGTGACATTGAGGTGTCATAAGGGGTTTTAAAGCTCTGCTTACATTCAGCCGTTAAATTGATGAAACATAAACGGAATCTTTCAAAATTTAAGACAAGGAAGGGTATATTACCCGCTTCGACATTATATTACCCTCGCCTAACGGCTCGGGTAATATAAGTCTAGGCGGGTAATATAACCCCATATACCACTCCAAACACCAAATAACATATCGAGGGTTCAACGAAAAATAGTCGTAAGTTTTATGAAATAAAGAAGGACTTGCGACTGTTTTGCGTTGGACCCTATATTTACTCGTTATATGTTATACTCGTATATATATCAGGGTATTTTAATTATTTGCAGTTTGCAGAGAGAGGTCACAGATCCGGCCACGTGGCTTTACACAGGTGTTGCTGGGGTGGAACTTGGTATGTGGAATTAGACGAAGAGGAGATGAAAACGAAACTTGGTATGTTTTCAGAAATTTAGAACGTCTTATTCTAGTCCACAGTTTGGAATAATTTTCAGAACTTTAAATGCCGTATTCGTTCATCACATATTTTTCTCTGATGAATGTGTGTTGCATAAGACAGAACTGTCCTTAACTCTCAATATATAAGAGGCAAGTATTCTGCCTTATGACCAATGCAGATCATGATTAACCTGTGTATCCGTGCAGTCTGAACATGGTTTGCACTATCTTATTTAGTCCATACCTTTTTCAACAATTCATGGTACAGTCCAAATTAAAATGTGCTTAAATCAATTTTAGAGGGTTTGTAAGTAAACCCGCCCGCAGGGGCGTAGCTTCCTATAGGCACTGTAGACACGTGCCTACACTCCCCCCGCCCTGCCGCCCCCCCTAATGAAAAATATGAAAATGCAAAATATGCAATAAAAATGAAGGGGGTAGAATCTAGGGTTGTTTGGATCTTGCCAATATTGTGGACCTGTACAATAGCGAAATATTTTGTTATTGTAAATATACTTTAATGACAAAATCAAAGGATTTAAGAAAGTATAGGACTTGGTTTAAGTTTTTTTAAATGTATTTTAACTGAAACATAGTCGTATACTCTATTGTCTGTTGTACACATTGTAATGTTTGAAATTACGTGAGAGATTATCGCACTTGTTCCGTGTATTTTCAGGTGTAAACCCCGATAATGATGTAAGAACATGCCCTGTTCCATATGGCGGACTTGTATTGTTTAACAACTTGATACCACATCGCAGGTAACACTGTTGACTTTGATCTTAAGTCGGTTTGATTTCTTTAGTCTATATACATGGCTGTTAACAAACCCAACCCCCCCGCCCCAATCCCCCCCCCGGGTTCCCCCCCCAAAAAAAAAAAAAAAAAAAAAAAAAAAAAAAAAACCCCAAAACCCCCCCCCCCTTGTATGCACGTATATGAAATATATTTTATAACTAATAAATAACTTTTGCATTAGCTTGATGTGGTGCCTTTTACAAGAATATAAAATATGAAATGTTGGGATATATTTTAGTTTACCTAATCTTTCGAATGATGTACGTTGGAGTCTTGACCTACGATGGCAGCGTCCAAGTGATCCAGACGGCCTCTGGGGAATGAAGAAGCCTGTTTTGATGAGGACAAAAGATAATCCAAATTTTGAAATAGACTGGACAGAATTTGATGCCGTTGACCGCCATTCGAAGCAAAAGGAAGCCGTTGGTGATGTAAGATTGCAGAAGTAGTTTTTTACATGTCAAGCTAAGTTAATAAGTGAGGCAAACTTTTCACAATGTTGTTTTTCTTAAAATTATATACATGTACTTTGAATTAAAACCTAGTGGATAATAAGTAAGCACAGCTATGCAATCGGAAGCCTCGGCAGATTCCGTAACCCTACATCAAAATGCGAAGCAAACTGCCGAGGTGTTCCGATTGCACAGATATGGAAGCGTATGATTCACATATACTGCTATATGTAACAAAAGTTAGCACCCTCTTGGTGTTCATACTTTTGTTGTGACCCGTTTCTAGCATGTATAGGTTATCAATCGTGATATACCAGTGCTTGCATGTATGTTTTATCTATTTAAGAATCCAGCCCCAAGTGACGACCCGGACTTTGACACGACGTTGCCTGGTCCTTGGATGAAGAAGTGGGAAATAGTTCACATGAACAAACATACTGATAGATATTTGAAGGACGAAGAGAGAACAAGTGCCTAAATATACGCAATTTAATCATTTTCATATTTGGCTTTTAGATTTAGTTTTCCATTCATACGCGGGGATGTTCACATTGATTTCTTCTGATAAAAATGACGTTTTTTCTAAACTTTAGGATTATGAAGATAGAAACACACTTTTGATTTGTTTTGATGCAATATCCATATGCAATAAAACACATTTCTTCATCCATCATAATGTATATATAGAATGGATCATAAAACTTTACATTCATACTAAAAATAAAGTGTGTTCCTCTGCCACTAAATTTGTATTTGGAGGGATATTATGAAATATGATATGGTTGTATCAAATAAATCTTATCTCTTGTTGTTTCACTGTTATTTATTACACAAGCCTCTGATTTACCGCAAATATTTAATCAAAGTTCTGAGTGTACTTGAAATCAAGAACGCTGACGTATCGCTTTTACCAAACCAGACTACTTCAAAACAACTATGTGCTGAGCTTGCAGTTGAAAACATTCAAGAACAAATGGATCGAGTATTGCTATGCAATACTGCCATGCAATACAAAGTCCGTAACCGGATATGACTTGACGAGATGAACCTTTGCGCAAAGTTTCATGAAAATCGTTCAAGGGGGTTAAAAATTTATTCAAATGACCTTTGACCGCAAGAATACTTTGACCTTTGTCATCATGATGAGATAAGAATTTGACCAGAGTTATAGTCTTGTGACCTTTGTGCATTTAGTGCAACCTTTACCTTGAACTTTGTGTGGTTGAAAAACTGATTCTTCGCATCTACTCGAAGTTTCAAGAAAATCCTCCCAACTGACACAAAAGGAGATGAAGAAACATAATTTTTGACCCTAAATATGACATTGACCATGCGCAGGCTTGGTTGAAACATATATTGCATGTTGTCCTACATTTGGCCTTAGTTTAAAAAAAACATCCTCCAAGGGGTTGTGGAGATACTGTCTTTTGACCTTTAACCCTGAAATGTGACCTTGAACTTCAGCAGACAAGGATATAGACAATAACTGCGAGATTTAATTTCAAAGTTAGCCGATGTATGTGAAAGTTACAACAGGACGGACGAACAGAACCGAATAAATCCCGCTTGGGGTGACTATTTACCGCAAGTAAAGTAAAATGTAAAATTCACCTTATCAAGTGCAGAAATACCAAGACGAACGCTGTGATCAAATTCAGTCACAACGAAAATGTTACTGTTATTGTTACTAGAGGTAGTTACTGTTTGCATGGCATACAGGACATCGATTATCCTGCATCAAAGCCTGTGTAGGCTGCTCGGATGCTTGATGAACGAAAATATAGCTATAGGAAATATGCTAATTAGATACACTTATTGGACATGGCCGCTCTTCAAAACTCTATTATATTTCCCGTTACTATATGACCGTCGACGCGCGAAAATGTACCTTCGGACATTTGTTACATTATTCGACAATAATTGATAAAAAAACCCCATAAAATTTACATTTTTGTCAACCTCTTTAAATGCAAAACCATTGATAAAAACTGATAGCCACTATATATCCTCCTTCCAACAGAAACATCCTATTTGCTTCAAAATCCTCCAAGACCATTACTATGGCAACAGTGATTTGAAATGATTCTTTTTTAAATTTGGCAATAGCTTATGAAAAACAGGCATATCATGGAAACAATACTTGAAACAGTTCACCAGATATGATATATATTGAAAGAATATATGATGTTGCAACCAAAAATAAATGATGCTGTTAGGAAATGATTACCGGAATAATTTACTGCCCATGAAAATTGAAGTGAGTTTTGACGTCAAATTGTGGTATATGACGTCATTCTTAGAGTGAACAATGACGTTTTAGGTATACTTTTTCAAAGTGCTGTAGTTGTGTATGTACTTGACGTTGGTAACTGAAATTTTCCAATATTGATATTATAATATTGTTTGTTTAAAATATGCAAGAAAGCTAGTTTCAAAGTATTTTGTCCGAAGGCCCATTTTCCCGTGTCGCTGGTCATATTGTTCATACGGTAAGAGGTTTTTATTTCATCAGAAATTGATAACGTTGAGATGAAAATCGTTTTACTTAACATAAACTTCCGTAAATTTATATATGAAAATAAAATTATATTACTAATTTGGCTATCTTTAACAGCGTCACCAAAAATCGTTTCAAATTACATTTTGTATCTAAATGTGAAAGTTTTTCGTTATAGGAGTGCGAAAGAAAAAAAGAAGAAGATTTTTTTGTCTGAAATAATTTCCTCAAGAGACATTCGGTTAGTTTCCTTGAGTAAATTGAGATATTGGCCCGAATTGAAAAAAATCGTAAAATAGCAAAACCTGTGCAACAGCGCAAAATGAGCCAATCCAACCGAATGAGAGTATGTGTAGGTTAGAGTCTCTGTTGGGTCTTCTTTAAAGAGGCACTCCCTAAATCTAGCCGATAATATTCTCGAAACATAGATTATGTGTTCAATGAACGTAAAATGATTAATAAATACAATTTCAAAGAAGAACCTATGACGATAAATGCCTCATTTTACCACAATTAATCAATGTAATAAATCGCATCCACCCATTAATTGTACAACAACAACTCTACATAGATTATTGAATGGTTTACGGTACTGCAGTATATTTCAAATAGCTGATTTTATCGATAATGACTGGGAATGCATAGCTGAAACTTTTAGGTTAAGTTATACTACTTCCAAAGATTCTATTATTTATGTTTTTGAGGTCATTGAGTTTGACAGAACTTATAGGGTATGTCCCTTTAAAGAAGTCAGCTTGTCTCACTTTCTCTTAAATTATTCTGTAACCTACAAGTTATAGAAAAATCTTATAAGAGTGTTCTGTTCAGCATCTCATATTATACTCATGGTGAGCATTACTTACGGGGAGCAGTGTTCAGTGAGCATTACTCACGGCAAACAGTGTTCAGTGAGCATTACTCACGATCAGCAGTGTTCAGTGAGCATTACTCACGGCGAACAGTGTTCAGTGAGCATTACTCACGATGAGCAGTGTTCAGTGAGTATTATTCACTATGAGCACTGTTCAGTGAGCATAACTCACTGTGAGCATTGTTTATTGATCATAACTCACTGTGAGCATTGTTCAGTGAGCATTACTCACGGTGATCATTGTTCAGTGAGCATTATTCACTGTGAGCATTATTC
>JAFMSR010000001.1:18108827-18125217 GCA_022818135.1 Saxidomus purpurata | reverse complement strand
CGGTCGTCTGCGAGGTTGAGATGAGTGTACCGATTAAATTTGCAATCTTTGGTTATTGCGACAGCTTGTCGATGCGTCTGTATTAGGCTTAAAGCATAGATAGTACTTATGGTGTTCAATTTATGTGTTTACTAATTTTGTTTCGCGCCGTCACAATGTTTCCATCAATTAAATCATGAAACAATGTCCCCTATGGCTGTGTTATTGACGCCGCGAGGAATCGCGGCGTCAGTATTGAATAGGTTTCAATTTTGGACCATGGGGTTGCATAATCGAATAGGGAGCAGCCAACATTATTATTGTAAATCTAAACTATGTTCTATGTATGAAAAATGACTTTTATGAATCATTAAATTGTATTAAGTCATTAAAAAAACAATACAATACAAAATACACATGTCTCCTTCCCTTATTTCAAAACTTTGGACACATTTAATGAGTATTTAATAACTTTTCCACAAACTCGTAGACCACGGGTTTTTTATAGCTTTGTTTACGGACCTTACGACCCGATTCATCAAAGCTCAGAAAAAAAGATTCGGAAAATGTTTGCTATCTTAAAACACTCAGATAATAGAATACATGGCGCCAACGTGAAAAATCAATGAAAACCCATTTTAATTACTACATATTACACTTTAATATTGAAACTGTAAAGAAAAACCGTTCACCCAACTATGCAATACGTAGGGCCCTAACGGAATTCCATTCCATCATTTGTAAACAAAAACAATAATCAGCCAATGGAAGTTCTGTAAAATGTATACGTCACAGCATAATTAATCATGTGGATTTCGTCTCTTTCCGCCATATTGCTGGAGTGTATAATGCTTCGGGAATAGAAAGAAAGAAAAATCCACATTACCAGCTACAAGGAGGGAGGGGCAGGTATATCTGTTTTACAGATAGTTCTTTTTCACAATATTTAGACCCGGTGTAAATTATATTTGCACAGGTTTTTGCCTCTGCTTCCTATTAACCGACCTGTGATTCAGTGAAATTGTGGGAGGAGCCATGGTTATAAATAGTTTTGTGTATCAGTTCCTTGGTATCTAAAAATAGCCAGTGTAAAATTAGCATCCGAAAATAATTAATGTTGTGAGAAAAGAGGTATTTAATTATCACAATAGACAAACAATATGGAAGTTACATAAGGGTTTAGTATTATGCTAATTACTAATAAAAACTTTATTTTTATAAATCAGTTTCCCGTGTTACTGATTACCGAAAACAACTTTTTACCGGAAACAACCAAAAACAAATGAGATTACCGGAAACAAGTCTTAATTCAATAGTTTTTTTTATGTTAAATACACTTTTTATTATTCTAAATGATAAAAATTAATGTATTTGTTGAATATGTGTAATTTTAGAATGATAGGTTAGGTTTTAAGCAAATTAGTTCGATGTAACTTAGTGTGTACTTTATGTTGTAACGATTACCTCCCTTAAACGGTATTAAAACCCAAAATCATTGCAATCACGGACCTATATACACATGTGTATAGGTCCGTTCTCTATTAGAAAAAAGTATTACTTTTCTTTTTTTGTATTTAAATAGTTCGATAAATTTTAGCGATATTTTTTGTTCAAGTTCTTTGACAGTTTAACAACTTATCTGCATTTCCAGTTACGAAAATTCCCATGAGTGAATGAAAATAAAGAACAGAAACTAGAAAATCATTTAAAATCTTTTTATTTGCATATATTATTACAAGGATGAATAAAACAAATAACATAATTAACATAATGTGTATATAGGTCCGTGACAGAGGTAATGATCATTTTATGTAGTAAAAAAGGGTTCGCTGATGTTAACCACGCACATTTTATAATAGAAACCTGCCCCAGTGCCCATCTCCCAGCCATGCTTCAAAACATGCGCGGCGTCTTTGATGCCTTGCATCAAAATTCGTCTTGTATTATGATTATAGAAATGAAATTAATCAAAACACAGGTGCGATTTGTGTGGAAGGGACCATCTTTACAATAACCAACTCTCCGGAGGTCATAATAATTATTGCGATTCACGATTGCTGGAGATTCTCACGTTAAGATATATCCTTATATGTCGGACGTACGAAAGAAATTTTTTGCATTGAAGATGTGTGGAAACATTTTTGCCAAAGTAGTTATACACTTTGCATAAAAAAACAGGATAAGAACAAATGTTTCGATCGAATTTTTTTTAAACGAATATTTTGCTCTTTTTTTCAAATCTTCTTTGTCATGCTCTGTCAAAAAATGTTATTCACTAGTGGATCCAGGGGTGGGGGGGCGCACATGGCGCCCCCCTTAAAATTCCCCAACCTTACATAAATATCTGTGTATAAATTTATATTTTCTGTTTCCAAAATCAGTATCTTAAAAGTATCAAAAACACGTTTGAAATGCAGGAAAATGCACGAAATGGCACCCTCGAAAAAAAAATTTTTTCGGGGGAGCATGCCCCCGAACCCCCCTAGAAAGTGCCTCACTATTTTTTAACCTCTGGCTAAGGCCCTGACATTGTTCATTGCCATTCAATTACACATGTTAATTATATACACTCGCGCGCTCCACCGCTATTCAGTGTTCGATTACTTAAAAACAAAGAATAAACACACAGTCATAAATGCCGATAAAATGCCGTCTTATAAGGCTTAGGCAGAACCACCAAATGGCAAAAAAGTTACGCCCCCCCTAAGACCAAATCCTGAATCCGCCCCTGTTATTCGCGTGGTATATGGGCACACTAACTGCGGCGTCATGAACATTATTATATAATCGTATAACACGATACAGTAAACTCAGTAAAACATGTATATAACAAACTCCATTTTTGTTTCTTATATCCAGATTATGTTTTATCCATATAGCAGTTTTATATAAGATACAGAAAGGAAAAAATTCGCGCAAAATAAAATCTGTCCCATAACTTAGTATCCGAAATTTTCTGTATTTATTACATATTACATTATGTAACATACTGTTGTTGTTTTTTTCTCTGTGCCATCAAAGTGTTTTGTACCAATTGAAACTATAGAATCCAAGTTTTGTCTCCGTACAGCAAACGTCAAAAGTGCCCCCGAAATGGTCATGTTTGTGACGTCATGGTAACATTATACACAAATAACGTGAAATAAAGTATAAAGAACTGAAAAGGAATTTTCATAGTTCATTTGGTACCAATCACTATTGTCAAAGAGAGAAAGAGAGAAAAATATGGCAGTATCCTCCCACTTTAATGTTATTACATTTTGCACTGAGCATACTTTAAAAGTTATTATAAATAAAGCATACATACCAAATCCGGTCAGCGACATTGTTCTTGGTGACACGTGTATATGTTTTTACACGAGACAAGTGGTTAATTTCAGGAGGATGTATTCCGCAACAATTGTTTTAAACGTGGAAACATGACGCCAATATGACATAGTTACAACATGCCGCCAGTTTCCGGAGGCAAAAGTTTGATCAATTATATTTGTAAAACATATTTATTAATTTCCCCTGGCAGGCAAAACATTTCTGCGTGAAAAAAAATTCTCGACTAATATGCCCGTATTGGTACTGTGTAAATTAAGATGCGTGTGGGGTTGTTTATTATCATGTTTATCGCTGTATATGTTTTTTATGAAATTATCGAAAATGATCTTTTTATGCAAATACTGGCTGGAAATTATCTTCCTTTAGCGAAGCTATGTCTCTGTGTCGGCGTGGGGGTTGGGTTTGTAAACACAAATTACAAACAAACATAAGTGTAAATTAATTCAATTGATTTTTTTCAACTCCTTGATAAGAATCAAGTGCTATGTTATCTTAGCCCATATGTCAGACGGTACAGGCAAGTAAATGATAAAATGTCTCACTGTACTGAACTGAGGAACGCTGGAGATCTAGTTCATGTTTCTTTTTTTCTCTTTGGAACCGCCAAAAGGTAGTCCATTTATTTTCTTTAAAACAACATGATAACATAATAACAAATATTACAAAAGAATTAGAAAAACGGGATAGATAATATCATATTACACTTGTTACATTCTTCATAATAGATTCTAATTTTTTCATTCATTCCTATTAGTCCTTGAAAAACTTTCAAAACAGAACAGTCTAGTTCATCTATGTTCATGTTTCATCTTTCATACGTACTTTTGCTTTACTGTGATAACTTTGAACGTTGTTCAATCCAATTAGCAATTTATGGTATAAATAACAAGTTTTATCTAGGAAATAATATCCGTTTCAGTAGTGTTTATCGTCTAATAAACCACGCTTTGGAATTCTGGTGGGCAAAAATAATCCACTAAGGTCGTAGCCTTGATTGGATTATAACTATGCATCTGAACGACAAACAATTGTTTATGAGACGATGAACAACGCGTAAAGGATGTCATTTCGATTCTAACGTCATATTTTCTCCAAAAATATGAAAATGCCAAGAGCTAAACTTTACACAATATTTATACTGTCAATCGTATTTCGGCAATTTTTCAGGCGAACATTTTAAGTATATACATGGAGGCGGTCTATATTTAGATAAGTGATGAAGATTAACTCACGATTCATATGTGATTTGAAATTATAAACGCGTACATACCAGAATACTTCAATAGATCATATCCGCTATCCAAACCTGGTTAGAGTTTACTTCTGTCTCAAGTAGGTGATAATTGCTCTTTCTAAATCGAAAGAGGTCATATGAAAGCGTGAAACTCGATCTTATGAAACTTTTCCTGTATATTCAGTTACTGTCACCCAAAGGACTAACCGTATACTCACCCGAGGAGAAAATCTCCATCAAAATAATTCATTCCAATCACTTCGCTTTCATTCGAAACATTTGGTTGATCCAAAAATATAGGTCAAAACCTCGCTTATTCAGATAACACCGACAAAAAACGGATACTGAAAACACAACGGATCTACAGTCCAGTTTAATTAAGAACCACAATTTAAAATGACAATAAACGCATTTCTTCGTATTCTGTATACTCATGACATTAATTTGTATACAAACAGCAAAGGTAATACATTTTATGTAAATCATATGACCTCTGTACCAACTGGGTCCGCATCATCCTACTATAGAACCGGCTGGTGGAGGGGAAGTGGCTGGTGTACCCGTGGTTGTCGGAATGGTTGTTACACAGTTAAAGTTATCACCATGTAATATCTGACCATTCCTATCGCAATATGTGCTGTAACACCAGTTAGAGCTTTGGTCATATCCTTTCTCAATCGTTGAACCAAGTGGGAAACGTTTGCCGTTGTAAACACAACCCGGTACAGTTGTGGGCGGAGGGATCGTTGTGGGCGTGGTCATACAATTAAAGTTATCCCAGTGTTGGACAGTTCCGTGCATATCGCAGTGTGAAGAGTAACACCAGTTTGTACTTGGGTCATAGCCTTTGTCAATCAATGAACCGAACGGATAAAATTTGCCGTTGTAAACACACCCTGGTATTGTGGTAGGAGGGGCGGTCGTCGTGGACGTGGTTACTAGTTTGCAATTAAAGTTATCCCAATTTAGAATATTTCCGTCACTATCACAGTGTTTCCCGTAACACCAATTATGGCTTGGGTCATAACCGTTTGCTATGACAGAATCTGGTGGATAGAATTTGTTATCATAGTAACATCCATGTGGAACTGTTGTTGGTATACTTGTCGTGGTATGAATGCCTGAAAAAAGCAAATTGCAACTTAGAGAAAAAACTTTTTATTATGATTAATTTAAGTGATATCCACTAGACCAAAATTAAGTTTTTTCCCCAAGCGTGCGCGGAGCAGGTAGTCAATGTGTTAGAGGTAGGTTGTCAGCGTGCTAGGGGCAGGTAGTCAACGGGTTAAAGGGTGGAAGTCAATGTGCTAGGGGCAGGTAGTTAACGTGTTAGAGGTAGCTAGTCAATGTGCCAAGGGCAGGGAATCAACTTGCAAGGGGCAGGTAGCCAGCGTGTTAGAGGCAGGTAGCCAACGTGCATGGGGTAGGCAGTCAACGTGCAAGGGGCAGGTAGTGAACGTGTTAGAGGCAGGTGGCCAACGTGCTAAGGGAAGGCAGTCAACGTCATGGGGCAGGTAGTCAACGTGCTAGGGGCAGGCAGCAAACCTGCTAGTGGTAGGTAGTCAACGTGCTAGGGGCAGGCAGTCAACGTGCTAGGGGCAGGTGGTCAACATACTAGGGACAGGTAGTCATCAACGTGCTAGGGGCAGGTAGTCAACGTGCGAGGGGCAGGTAGTCAACGTGTTAGAGGCAGGTGGCCAACGTGCTAGGGGTTTTCAGTCAACATGCTAGGGGCAGGTAGTCAACCTGCTAGTGGTAGGTAGTCAACGTGCTAGGGGCAGGCAGTCAACGTGCTAGGGGCAGGTGGTCAACATACTAGGGACAGGTAGTCATCAACGTGCTAGGGGCAGGCAGTCAGCGTACTAGAGGTAGATACTCAATGTGCTAGGGGCGGCCAGCCAACGTGCCTAGAAACAGGCAGTCAATTATTATTATTGTTATCATTATTATTATTATTATTATTATTATTATTATTGTTATTAATAATAATATTATTATTATTAGATCTATTATTATTATTATAACAAAGGATAATTTAGAAGTGAACAATCTCTAGTTACTTCTTAGTAAAATATACAAATAACAGTGTATCAAATTAAGTAATGCTTACCACGGCTTTGAAAAGGGAAGGCCTTCGCTACATAGCAAGTAAAACACAACAGAATCCCCACGGTAATCATGTTTTTCTCTTAAAAGGTAAACCATTTGCAAGTAACATTAGCATGTTTATATGTAACAAGAGCTGTCCCTTATCAGTGACGAATACTCCCAAATAAGTGTCTCATAGTCTGTGTCCGTGTGCCAGGTACTTTGCGTGAACTTTATCTCTATGAGCTGACAATTTGGTCTAATTCATTTCAAAATATTTCAATGTATAACAGATTTACAATCCGGACAAGAACATGTGTATAATTACATGATTCTAAACTGTCTGACCTCTAAGTGTGGGACTGTCCATGTGCGCCACAATTTTGCCATGTAATTTTAAAATCCTTCCATGCATGACAGAGTAACCATGTAAACAGTATTACAGTTACCTTTAAACTCTAATTGTGATTTTGACCTATGATGTAGGGTTGTGGGTCTTGCATGCGACATGCTGAACATTTGTGCCAAGTCATTTTTAAATCCTTCACTTAATGACAAAGTTGCAGTTCGGACACGAAGGTGTGCATATGTATGTACGAATCCATAGTTTTTATACTCTTAGTGTGACATGGTCTTTGATGTAGGGACTTGGGTCTAACATGTCTTCGTCTGCTGAAATTTTATGCCAAGTTATTTCAAATCCTTCAATTATGGAACGCCAAATCTACATATACTCAAATATTTGAAGAGGTCTTTAAATATTTGGAGTGTTCTTCAAATAATTTAAGAGGTCTCAATTTCAATTAGAGATGTCTCAAAATAATTATAGCGCACAATAATTGTGATAGAGAGGTCTTTGAATATTTGGAGAGCTCTCTAAGTCAATTTTTGATATCAAAAAATGATTTAAAGCGTGCAATTTATTAATTGTAGACCTCTCCAATTCAATTGAAGATATCAAAAATTAAGGTGTAATTCGGCTGTTTTTAAGAGCTCTGCAATGGGATTGGAGAGGTCTGTAATTGACTTGAAGACATCTGTAATTGATTTATAGCTCGCTACAAATTAATTTATAGAGGTCTTGAATTCAATTAGAGACCTCTCTAAATCAATTTGAGCGCGGTGAAATTCAATTTAGATATCTTGAATTCGATGTTAATACATGCCAAATCTACATATACTTAAGTGTTTGAAGTGGTCTTTAAATATTTGGAGAGCTCTGTAAAATATTTGAAGAGGTCTACAAATCAATTAAAGATATCAAAAATTCGCTTGTAGCACGGTTTAAATCCATTGGTTTAGAAACATATATAATTCAATTGAAGAGGTCTCCAATTGAATTAGAGACCTCTATAATTGTTTTACAGCACGCGAGAAATGAATTAAAGACATCAAAAATTGATTTAGAGAGGTCTCTAATTGTACCGCGCTTCAATATTGTTAATCACAATCCATTAACAACCTTGAAATAGAGAGCTCTAAAATAAAACAATTGAAGCGCGGGACAATTCATTTATAAACCTCTCAAAAACAATTTTTGATATCATTAATTTATTTCTTGTGTGCTGTTAAACAGTAATGGAGGTCTACAATTCAAATGGAGACCTCTTCAATTGAATTATAAATGTCTCCAAATCAATGGATTTAAACCGCGCTACAAACGATTTTTTGACATCTTTAATTGATTTATAGATCTCTCCAAGTATTTTATAGAGCTCTCCAAATATTTAAAGACCTCTTCAAGTAATTGAGTATATGTAGATTTGGCATGAATTCAAGATATCTAAAACTGAATTTACCGCACTCAAATTGATTTAGAGAGGCCTCTATTTGAATTCCAGACCTCTCTCATTTAATTTGTAGCGAGCTTTAAAACAATTACAGAGGTCTTCAAATCAATTAGAGACCTCTTCAATTCAATTACAGAGCTCTTTAAAACAACTGAAATACACCTTAATTATTGATATCACTTATTAAATTGTAGAGGTCTTCAATTCATTTATAGCGTGCTTTAAATCAAATTTTGATATCAATAATTGAATTAGAAAGCTCTCAAATTTTTTAAAGACCTCTTCAAATATTTGAGCATATGTAGATTTGGCGTTCCATATTCAATGCATGACAAAGTTACAGCTCGCACACGAAAGCATGTAAGGCCGAACGCATGGACGGACGAACGGTGCGATTTTATAACACAGAAAATGTTATCAAGATTTTGTAAAACAGACAACATTCGAAAAGAACGATAAACTGGGTTTTGAATATTCTCATTATAAACAATGGTAATGAAGTCAGAATTGTATAACTTGTATAAGAAAAATTACAGCCATACCTTCTACTGGTAATAATGATTAAGTCCACTCGGAACAAATTAAATAGTAATGGCATTCTATTGTAGCATAACACCATATTGTAGTAGAAAGCATATGGAATAATCAACTTACTTGACGTTTCATCCATTTTCATTATTTGATACGCAGTATAGGAAATGTTGACGGCTTGGTTGAACTGTAAAATGTTATCAAGTACAGATTTTAAGATCAGAGATGATTTTGAAATATAGCATTTTCATTTTAGTACAGTTTATTATAATTTTCAAACTGACATAAGTCAGCTATTGTTGGTGTTCTCCCCCTTACTTCATCATCAGCAGCAGCAACATCAACATCATCATCATCTTCGTCGTCGTCGTAATCGCCACCGCCTCCATCAGCAACAACGTCTTGAATGATAAAGAAAGCAGCAACAACATCGTTATCATCATGATGTAGACCTATTACTATTATAATTACCGCCGCCGTTGTCATCATCATCATCTCCTTCATTATTGATAACTACAACAATATCATCATCATCACCATCATTGTCATCATGACATATTACTATTATCATTACCATCAGTATAATTACATTACTCTCGCGTTATAACGCCAAATAAAGAAACCAGAAAGCAAAGTGGTTCAAGCACCAATTCACGCTGGCACTGCATTTCTGGTCTCGAAGCTCGCACACCTATGTTTTGGCTATTGGCGTTTTACACAATTTGGCAAAATAATCAAAATGACTGGGTATTGCCGGCAGGTAAAACAAAACTCAAATTTTGTTAAGTAACATTAATATGCATGGGAGTCATACTGAGCATTGGCAAGCTCACCGCGGTCGGCCGGGACTATGAACAAATAAAAAAAATAAAAAGTCAAGAAAATGCGAATGCTTTTCCAAAAAAGCATAATAGTGTCACAGAGGACTTTTGGATCACTTTGATATTTTTTCATTGTTTTGCGATATATGCCAAAACATTTTGAATGGCACAAGTCATTGTGTAAAGTACAATTGATTAATTTGATATTTCAAATTTGTCTCATCTGAAAAACCACCGAAACAGAAGGCACATTTAACAGAACTGCATTTCAAACATTCAGCGAATAGTGCCGAAAACTAACAGACGATAATATAGCGATGTAATGATGTCGTTTGACATCTAAACGTTCAGGGCTCTCATTCTCACGGACACCGTCCGTGATTTCGAATTTCCTTGACGTTCGTAACGTGCCGGAAATAATGCGCCCCTTTCATACTATAATCCATCCCCAAGTTATTTATCGATAGTAACCTTTTCTCGCCTGTCGGAAGCCTCTGTCTGTTTTTACGGAGAACGTTTGAACGTCAAGGCGACGAATCCGAGGCCAACGTATTCTGGTTTTTATCTTATCTTGAGCTATCTTGCTGCGATATATTCGTCTAGAAAAGTTAAAAAAATAAAAAACGCTGGTTGTTTTGTTTTAAACTTATCATACTATGAATCACGAACGTCCTTAGTATTTCGAATCGAATGACTACAAATATTTTTGTTTTAGTGTGACACTTTTTAAAAATAGAACTGATTTTTCCATAATCAGATAATAATTTTTGTTTTCACTTAATCGAATCTTGATACGTATGTTCGTTTTAATTACCAGTGTATACTGACAGTATCCTGTATATGATCCCAAAACGTGTGATCATATTAATATAGTTTCAGTTTATTGGCAAAATCGGCATATTAATGCCTTTGGCCGTGGCATATAAAATACTAAATAAATACTGCTATTTTGCACTGTTGTATACATTGAACATCACACTTTTCATTTGTTTTCAAACCGCCAACAAATTGTATTTTTGCGAGAAAAATGCGTATTATGTTTCTGCCAATAAATTCTTTGACTTGACTTGACTTGAGTAACGGATACGCGTAATAATTAGTGTCAATCAATATTTCTAATTGCCAGATATAGGTTAACGAGTAATTAGAGAGAAATTAATAATGTCATCTTAGATTGAGGAAGAAAGTAATTACATTTTGTATAAGCAAGTTCTATCATCTTTGAAAAGATCTTTGTTCGTCAGTATAAAGGTCGTGGTATGAAAGATCAGAACAACAGTATCTGTGAATTAACAACAAAGAAGCATCTACAAGAAAGAACATTTCAACAGACGAAGCCATATACATGTAGTAAGATTAAAAAAGAATTTTTTGAAGTTTTCCGATCATATTGTTATTTAAGCAAAACTCAGTGAGTATGCATGGAATGGAATTTATTCAAACTGCATACCAGAACTGTAACTAAGTTCCTTGTCTCCCTTTATATAAGACAAATGTAAATAAATACTTTCCAGGAGGTTTTTTGCCGGTAGAAGACTATGAATTACTTGCTATTCTTCGGGGTTTTTTTAACGATGGGAACCAGTGACTTTAACTAGAAAATCGTGTTTGCTTAAAGATATTGCTAATGAAAAATGCTAAACTGTAAACTTTCAGCCGCTGTAAGCATCCAGCTGTAGGCAACATGAAAAGTGGCTACAGTGAACTCCGTATGTAACGACTCCTGATATAACGAACTTTCGGATATAAGGAACACATTCTCTGGTCCCGATTTTCCCTTCTTTATTTTATACTAAAATGTTATATGGATATAACACAATCTTGATATCAGGAAAATTTGAAATGGGCCCAAGGAGTTCGTAATGTATGGAGTTTTACTGTACATAATTATAATGGAACAAAAGTTAGCTTCATACAGGTGAACTTATGACCCAAAATGAATTACTAACGGAAATGCTAAACTGTAAACTGAACTTATGAGCTTAACGAATCATAAACACTAAACAGACAATAAACAGACAACTGGTCGTGTAAAGTAGATAATTGTTTATACAGGTGACTGCTTACAATATGACAGAAATAAACTTTATTGTATTTGAACACCTCATTAATTAATCCATATTTTTTCTTTCAGAATGTTACAATATTTGCTAGGAAAGATTGCCATCACCATAGCTATGAACAGTCACAGAGTGATGCACAGGTACTAAAATCCGATTTCGAGATCTGAGTCGTGAATGATCGTGTCTCAAGGGTCAAATTCGTACTATAGGTAAGTGGCTAAGGAAGAATGAGTACACTGAAAGGAGAAACACATGCAAATGTATGATGATCAATTTTCTAATTGCTTATAAAGAAACAAAGAACAAATCAGATTGAGAAACTATAGAAGCTGCTTATGACTTCACTGTAACACATAGCCATTGTGTAAAGAAGCAAAATACTGAATCATAACTTCACAGTAGCACATGGCCATTGTGTAAAGAAGCAAAATACTGAATCATAACTTCACAGTAACACATAGCCATTGTGTAAAGAAGCAAAATACTGAATCATAACTTTACAGTAACAAATAGCCACTGTGTAAAGAAGCAAAATACTGAATCATAACTTCACAGTAACACATAGCCACTGTGTAAAGAAGCAAAATACTGAATCATAACTTTACAGTAACACATAGCCACTGTGTAAAGAAGCAAAATACTGAATCATAACTTCACAGTAACACATAGCCATTGTATAAAGAAGCAAAATACTGAATCATTACTTCACAGTAACACATAGCCATTGTGTAAAGAAGCAAAATACTGAATCATAACTTCACAGTAACACACAGCCACTTTGTACAGTAGCTACATACCGAAGTAGAAAACATTACAAAAGTGTCAAAGGTAGTTAAACTCATGTGGCAGAAAAAGTGTCACAGCCAGGGCCAATACACGCCACAAATTTACTATAGGTTTGTATAGGAGCGCTGTCATTAACTCGCGATAACATTTTAATTAATAAAGTTATTTTAAAATCACAAACGGGATGATAAAATATAACATTTCCCCTTTTTAATGAATATTTTTTTATTTTTCTGAGACTTTATTTGTTTCGTCTTTTTTTAACTTAAAAACTCTACCCGTCGTTATACTATATAATATATAGTAAAACGCCCAAAATGTCACAATTTTAAGTGAAAATTTTGCAGCTTATCTTCAATTTGTTCAAAAACTATAACACTTATTTTAGAATCACAAACGGGATTGAATAAAACAATCATTCTCCATTTAAGTGATATATTTTATATAAAAATAAAGAAAGAAGAGAATGGTCTTTTTTTAACGTTTTGTTTAACAGGTATATAATTTCATTTTTACGATCGGAGCTCGGTTGCTTCCGTAATGCTGGCCGAACACTTCCGAATGATTGATCTAACTGCTTCAGGCCATCGATAAGTTTTATGGCCGGACATTACGTAACATTTACCATGATCTTTAAAACGTTGTATATTGGGTTTTGTTTTTACATTAAAATGCAAACTGGGTTAGAATCTTCAGTTATTTTGTTCATAAAAAGGCAAAACCTTTAATAGAAGGAAGTGTCTCCTCGTCCGGTACCGGACCGGGAGACCCAGAGTCTCAACGTCCGGTTCAGCCGGACGTAGAGACAAATGGGGGGGGGGGGGGTTGTCTCCCCGTCCGGCTCTGTTTGTTATCACTTTTTAGCGCTACAGTTATGAAAACATTACCTACTATTTCTTAGATGAAAAATATTCATTATTTACTATTTTCAGTCTGAAGAACTTCAAATAACGTAATTTATATGAAAATATAGGCTGGGAGGATATTAATTGAACGAGATGTGAAAATTAGTAAAGCTTTATGGAATAATAACTTAACACCTATGGTGGTTTGCATTTAATTACCATTGCAACATAAGATGGAAGTGCGCAATTGAATACAAAAATGGTTTGTACGTGATTCATGTATAAGGGGAAATACGGAGGAAGCAAAAAATTACAGAGGCATTACACTGATTAATATTATCGCGAAAATATATTCACAAATACTGCTCAATCGTTTAACAAAATGGTCTATTAAACATAATAAAATACTCGACAATCAATTCGGTTTCCAAAGGGGAAAGTCTACGATAGACTGTATCTTCTTATTACATTCTTTCATTGCCAAATCTCTTTCAGAAAACAAAAAGGTCTACTGTGCTCTTCTAGATTTCGAAAAATGTTTTGATAAACTTGATAGATTATCAATATTTAGAAAACTTTTGTTAGAAAAGGTGAGCTCAAAATTTGTAAAAGCTGTTCAAAGTATGTATAACACAGTAAAAGCAGCTGTTAGATATAAAAACCAAGTTTCGCCGAGCTTTGATTCAAATATAGGCGCAAAACAAGGTGACCCCAGTTCCACATTGCTATTTTTATTCTTTGTTAATGATATATTGAGTAATATCAACTCTGATATAGATGGTCTTTTTACTACCGATGACATAAAAATATTTATTTTACTATTCGCGGATGACACAGTGTTATTCGCTCATACAACTACAGCACTACAGTCTATGTTAAATGATTTGCACAATTATTGCGAAAATTGGGGCCTCAAAATAAATACTAATAAGACGAAAATCATGATTTTTGAACTAGGAAGACACACACAATACAATTTCACATATGCAGACACTGTATTAGAAACTGTAAAAACTTTTAAGTATTTAGGTATAAACTTATTTAAGAATGGTCACTGGCACCGTACCCAGAAAAAATTAGCACAACACTCTTTGTTTGCATTACAGTTTTTAACCAGTTAGAATTATCCATAACTGATAAATGTAAACTTTTTGACACTCTAGTCGGGTCTGTTTTGAATTACGGTGCAGAAGTTTTCGGCTATAACGACGGAAAAGATATAGAAGTAATACATTGCAAATTTCTCAGGAAAATATTGTGTGTCAAAAAGTCAACAAATCTAGACGGACTGTATGGAGAAACAGGGAGACACCCAATGCAAATTCAGCGAAAATTAATTCTTATAAAATACTGGTTAAAATTATTATCTTTAGACAACGATTGTTTGCTAAAACGCATATACAAAACATTAAAAACTGACGCAGATAATGGGAATTCGTATAACGGGAATAACTGGGCATACCAAATTAGACTAATTTTAAACGAAATTGGCATGTCAAATTTATGGATAAACCAAGATTACACTCAAATTAATTTTCATCTAGTCAAAAATAGAATACTTGATATATATAAGCAAAGTTGGTACGCAAAGGTTAACAATTCGAGTAGACTGTCATCTTATGCAATTTATAAACATACTTTTGAGATGGAAAAATACCTTAAACATGTAAACGCTAATAAGTACAAAATATCGCTCACAAAATTTAGGCTATCGTCACATAACTTAGAAATAGAAACAGGGAGACATAATAACATACCGAGGGAAAATAGAACTTGTCGACAGTGTAGCATGAATGTCTTAGAAAACGAATTCCATCTATTGTTAGTTTGTCCAAAATATTACAACTTACGTAGGAAATTTCTAAAATCGTATTATTGCCGTTGGCCAACGATACAGAAGTTTGAAAATTTAATGTCTTCTACAAATAAGCACATACTTAATAATTTAGCTAAATTTATATACTTTGCTTTTAAAGAAAGAAACGACATGTAAAATTGTTTTTTTCAAGGTGTCTTTAACAGTTCGTATATATATTTTATACTTTAACAGGATACGAATTGCTTCACATTTTTACAAGAATATACTTTGCCCTTGCAACAGAAACAGTTGTAATTTGTTGAAAATAGACAAAATGACTAAAAAAAAAATGCAACAGAAATAGGAATAGTTTTTAGTGGTAACAATAGACATAATTATTAATGCAGTAAAACTTTCTCTGAAAAGATTGTGTATTTCATTGTCATGTTATTTGCTCCACACATGTATGTATTATTTTGTAATTGGCTATAAATGTAAATGTCATTTTATGCCAAATAAAATACATGTTATATGTATAAAGTAAAAAGAAGGCGAAGAAAATCAAAGTAAACAAGTCATAATTACACATAAATATTTAAATTTACCACTAACCGTTTTGTTTCCTCTCGCTCCGGCCAGCAAATGTTTCAAAAGTAATTAAGTATATTGATACGTTACTTACAAGAGTTACTTACTTATATAGCCAATAATTTTACAGTATAGGTCGTCGGTAAACATTGATAAAAGAAGAGAGCCGGACGTGGAGACAAATCCCCCTAATTGTCTCCACGTTAAACCGGACGTGGAGATTCTGTGTCTGCTCGTCCAGGACGTCGAGACACTTCCTTCATTGAAACCGGATATACATGATATCGTCTTTATAGCGAGGATCCATGAAATTTTCAGTATAATTATCAATAATATTATTATGCTTTTGATGTTAATTTGCAACACATAAAAGATTCACTATGCATGCATTTTTATTTCGAAACACTTGCACTGGTACTTTATATTTTGTTTTACATTTCTCTTTGTCTCGAGTGAAAGGCAAGAATTCGCTCCGCTGAAATTGGTTTCACTTTATAGGTGTCAACATAGAGTTTCTTCCAAACCAAAGCTAGTTTT
>JAFMSR010000001.1:18083749-18108327 GCA_022818135.1 Saxidomus purpurata | reverse complement strand
TAATTACACGGATGAAAAAGTCGAGCAGTATTGGTATTATTCATTATAAATAAAAGATGTCCCACGCAAAAAAAAAACAACTTCAAGTGTTTAATGATATATACGTGCATGGCACTGCCAGTTGCACACAAGACTTTAACTAGGAATTTAACTACTAGGAATTTCTAAGTACAAATCCAGAAACATTTTCACAGAGTTATCTTCTCTTGCGAACAGATAGTTGTCATTATGGTACATAAGTATTCCAACTTTCAAAGTAATATCCCAAATGGTAAAGTCAGCAAGAATAAAAATTAATGGGGTTACCCAAAGGGGGCCTCAAATTAAAAAAAAATTAGTCCACTGTTTTGATAACAAGAGTGTCAGATGTGCAAATTACTATCTTAAATTGCTACACGTTGTTGTTAAATTGATACGTGTAATCATTGTCTTGCACCTTCTATTCAAATTATCTTTCGTAAAATGCAAAGATAGTCGCAGTGCAAGTTATTTCACATTTGTTAATAATGCAACCGCCGTGAGTATTTTTGTAAAAAAAGACTGAGAGAAACTAACATTTTGTATATGTGATATTGTACACAGGGTATGGGTACATGGATTTTACTGCTCCTATAAAATATCAGTTTTTAGACATTTCTATCAGAAGTTAAGATGTACTCTCAGTCTACATGTTGTACAAATGTCAGAAAAGTCAATTGATAGACAAAGCGTTAGTGGTAGTGTAGAAAAACCAAACAATAAACATGAAGCTAAATTGCCATTATGAGAGGATTATGACCACATGACACTTTTACCTGCATGTTACATAGTCACAGGATACAGTAAGTATACACAGAAGGATTAAGTTAGGCAGAAGAAAAGCAGACAAGGTACTACTGATTCACAAGTACTAGCTATCTAGACTGGATATCAATCATGGCATACTCTCAGTCGCCGTTTGGCCTTCAATGATGCAGGCACTGTTTATACCAAGCCCACTGCCAGTGACACCGGGGCTCGGGTTATCAACCTCACCACCCACTTGTGCTTCAAAGCTGATGCATGATGTAAAAAGTATAAAAGAACAAGAGGGCCATGATGACCCTATATCGCTCACCTGAATACAAGTCAACTTGCCTAATGAGTATGGTCAATTTTGACCCAAAAGGCAGTATTGAACAAAGTCGGTTGAAGACCACAAGACAATGTTACATACCAAATAGGTTTACCTATATAGGTCTTTGTAAAACAAGTGACCCTTGGCGGGCCAATATTGACTCCAGGGATATGATCTGAACAAACTTTGAAGAAGTCTACTAGGCAATGCTACATGCTAAATATCTAAGCTCTAGGCCCCGTGGTTTAAGCAAAGACGATGTTTAAAGTTTTTCCTGTATAAGCTTATGTAAAAAAACAACTGACTCCCTTGAGTTGTCAATTTGGACCAGGGGGTCATAATTTGAACAATCTTAGTAGAGGTCCACTAGGCATTTCTACATGCCAAATATCTAATTTCTAGGTCTTGTGGTTTCAGAGAAGAAGATTTTCACAAAGTTTTTTCCGATATAAGCCTATGTAAAACCAAGTGACCCCCTGGGCGGGGTCAAATTTGACCCAGGGGTCATAATTTGTACAATCTTGGTAGAGGTCCACTAAAAATTTTCTACATACCAAATATCTAATCTCTAGGCCTTGCGGTTTTAGAAAAGAAGATTTTTTAAGTTTTTCCTATTTGGTGCCATAGCAACCAGAGTTCTGCATGGAATGGAATTCTTTGAACAACTTTAATAGAGCTTCATGCAAGGAACATCCCTGCAAATTTCATCAATATTGGCCCAGTGGTTTCAGAGGATATGTCGTTTGAATGGAATGGTGGATGGACAGACGGACGGACGGACGCCGGACAGAATGCGTTCCTAAAATTTACACTCAGTATCAAAAAAGAGAAAACAGTTAACATTATTAAATCAAAAATTGTTGACTTTGAGACAAAGATGCAGTCTACAGTATAGGTTCTAGAATCTCAGAAGCAGAAAATTGTTGTGAATTTCTTGCGAGAGATAATGAAGTTGTTACAACAGAAATAAAGGAGGTGCGCAATGAAATGAAAACATCGTGCTCAAAGAACACAGGCGCCATTTACGATTGGCGTACGGAGGAAATGACTGGCAATCGTCACAAACAAATATAATGTTTATGATAAATTTATTTTTTAACTCATTATATATTAATTATGATAACAGCAGCCAATACATTATTCATGTTTGAATGAGCCTCTTGTATGAAACTTGTCTAGTACATTACCTCTTTTTGTCATGTATACTTTGCATGATATGAGTGAAATAAAGGGTTTTAACTTTTGACTTGACATGGCACTTGCTATATATCACACACACATTCGGCATATCAGTTTTAACTGGTATGAAAAACATGTTTTATTCCTTTTTTCCGACCAAAGGCAGGTTATACCTTTATTAAAGTTACTCAACTATCTCTCCTCTATACAGTATCATATGTATCTTTAGAGAATTAAGCTGATTACATGCATAATCTCAGACATAATGTTGAAACCATTTCTCTCCTGTATACTTCTCATATGTATCTTAAGAATACTGCAATGAGAACATGCATGATCACAAATATCACATCTTAAGCATTTCTCTCCTCTATGTATTCTCATACGTCTCTTTAGATTACTGCTATGAGAACATCCATAATCAGAAACATCACATTTAAAGAATCATTTCTCTCCTGTTTTTATTCCACGGTTTCTTCAGATTATCACTCTTATTTCATGTCCACTGACAAACATCGCATTTAAATCATTTCTTTCCTGTATGTATTCTCAATAGTTTCCCGAGCACTGCTATAATTTTAGCATAATTACAAACACCACATTTAAAGCATTTCTCACATGTCTTTATTCTTTTATGTCACTTCAGAGCCCTGCTCTAATTAAATGATTTATTGCAAACATCTCATTCCTGTATGTATTATCATATGTGTCGATATGGTGTTGTAATAATCATAAGTCTGTGAAACTTTACAAATGTAATACATACGGATTATCATAACAGTCGGTTGATCTGCGGGGTCGTATCTTTCGAGTTGGATGTATAGTTCCGGATCACACGGACTGTAACTGTTACAATATTCCTTTTTATTATATACCTTTATTGGACGTCGTGTAAATTTCCTTAAAAACGTTATTGTGTGTCACAAATGACATAAAATCAAAATAACACGCTTTTTCGTGTCACGTTTACATGACGTCCCTTTAGTCGTCCGTGTATAAACAAGCATCAGCAATAAAAAGTAAATGCAAATTGTAAATCATCTTTCTAGTTTATTTAATATTAAAGAATCATATTACAATCATTTGTTTACAATTATGACCTTAATACCAATGTGATGGCAACAAAACTTATGTCACTGCAGCAACTTGGATCTAGTTTCAACTGTTACCGTAGGAATATGATATGAATATGCATGTATGTACAGCCTACACGCTGGACATAGAAGATACGGCCTGTTTCAAAATTTGATACGGGATGTTGTATTTTACTACACAAATGCTAAATAAATTTCAGATAAGCATTAGTAGGCATATAATAACATTGATCACAGCTTAATTTGAAGTACATAATCATGCCTTTCCGTGTGTGCTATCAATGCAAGGACCACAATGGAAATAAGGGAGAATCATTTTTCCCTTTCATATGTTATCCTTGGCATTGATGTGCATATCATGGTTTAAAAACGTGTCTATAACGCAAATCATCTGTATAATTATGTATGCATCATCTCAGTTTTAACCATGTATGTAGAACTGTGATATACTGAAATAGATTTATCTATCTATCAATCACTGTTATGACCATCACTTGCGTGACAGCACACATCATATTGAATGTATCCCTCTCCAGTATGTTTTATGATAATATACTCAGTTCCAAAAGAAAGTGTGCACTTAGGTTTTTGTTAATTTTATGTATTATTTTTAAAAGAAATATCATGATGTTTGGCATCAAAATTTAGAGCAATTTATGCTCAATTGCCTGTGCATTAACAGCGCATTCAATCGATAGCAAAATTGTGTACATGTATAAAGGTAGTGTTCGAAATTCGAGACCGATACGTTTTATCAAAATGGAGAAATAAAAAAGTGCACACTTTCTTTTGGAACTGAGAATATGTCTCCTAAGATTACAGCTCTGAGATTATGCATCATCACAAACATCATATTAAAAACATTTCTCTCCTGTATGTATGTATTCTCATGTGTCTTCAGAGTACTGCTGTGAGCAAATAAATAATCACAAACATCACATTTAAAGCCTTTTTCTCCTGTATCCATTCTCATATGTCTCTTCAAATCACTAGCATTAGTAATTTCATATTCACAAGCATCACATTTAAAGCTTTTTTCTCCTGTATGTATTCTCATATGTTTCTTCAAATCGCTACTATTAGTATTTTCATATTCATAAACATCACATTTGAAGCATTTCTGCCCTGTATGTATTCTCATATGTGTCTTCCAAGAACTCCTTTGAGTACATGCATAATCACAAATATCACATTTAAAGCGTTTCTCTCTTGTATGTATTCTCATATGTGTCTTCAGGTGACCGCTTTGATTACATGCATAATCACAAACATCACATTTAAAGCATTTCTCTCCTGTATGTATTCTCATATGTGTCTTCAAAGAACTGCTTTGAGTACATGCATAATCACAAAAATCACATTTAAAACATTTATCTCCTGTATGTATCCTAATATGTTTATTAAAATCACAAGTATTAGTACTTGCGTAATCACAAACATCACATTCAAATCATTTCTCTCCTGTATGTATGTATTCTCATGTGTCTTCAGAGTACTGCTGTGAGCAAATAAATAATCACAAACATCACATTTAAAGCCTTTTCTCCTGCATCCATTCTCATATGTCTCTTCAAATCACTAGCATTAGTAATTTCATATTCACAAGCATCACATTTAAAGCTTTTTTCTCCTGTATGTATTCTCATATGTTTCTTCAAATCGCTACTATTAGTATTTTCATATTCATAAACATCACATTTGAAGCATTTCTGCCCTGTATGTATTCTCATATGTGTCTTCCAAGAACTCCTTTGAGTTCATGCATAATCACAAACATCACATTTAAAGCGTTTCTCACTTGTATGTATTCTCATATGTGTCTTCAGGTGACCGCTTTGATTACATGCATAATCACAAACATCACACTTAAAGCATTTTTCTCATGTATGTATTCTCATATGTGCCTTCAAAGAACTGCTTTTAGAACATGCATAATCACAAACATCACATTTAAAGCATTTCTCTCCTGTATGTATTCTTATATGTCTCTTCAGGTTGCCACTTCTATTAAAAGCATAATCACAAATATCACATTTAAAGCATTTCTCTCCTGTATGTATTCTCATATGTACCGTTAAAGAACTGCTTTGAGTACATGCATAATCACAAATATCACATTTAAAGCATTTCTCTCCTGTATGTATTCTCATATGTGTCTTTAGGCTGCCACTTCTATTACAAGCATAATCACAAATATCACATTTAAAGCATTTTTCTCCTGTATGTATTCTCATATGTCTCTTTAGGCTGCCACTTCTGTTAAAAGCAAAATCACAAATATCACATTTAAAGCATTTTTCTCCAGTATGTATTATCATATGTGTCTTCAAAGAACTGCTTTGAGTACATGCATAATCACAAACATCACATTTAAAGCATTTCTCTCCTGTGTGTATTCTCATATGTATCTTCAGGCTGCCATTTCTATTACAAGCAAAATCACAAATATCACATTTAAAGCATTTTTCTCCTGTATGTATTCTCATATGTGTCTTCAAAGAACTGCTTTGAGTAAATGCATAATCACAAATATCACATTTAAAGCATTTCTCTCCTGTATGTATTCTTATATGTATCTTCAGGTTGCCACTTCTATTACAAGCATAATCACAAATATCACATTTAAAGTTTTTTTCTCCTTTATGTATTCTTATATGTTTTCTCAAAGAACTGCTTTGAGTACATGCATAATCACAAACATCACATTTAAAGCTTTTCTCTCCTGTATGTATTCTCATATGTCTCTTCAGGTGACCGCTTTGATTACATGCATAATCACAAACATCACATTTAAAGCATTTCTCTCCTGTATGTATTCTCATATGTGTCTTCAAAGAACTGCTTTGAGTACATGCATAATCACAAACATCACATTTAAAGCATTTCTCTCCTGTATGTATTCTCATATGTGTCTTCAGGTTGCCACTTCTATTACAAGCATAATCACAAATATCACATTTAAAGTTTTTTTCTCCTTTATGTATTCTCATATGTGCCTTCAAAGAACTGCTTTGAGTACATGCATAATCACAAATATCACATTTAAAGCAATTTTCTCTTGTATGTATTATCGTATGTGTCTGCAAAGCACTGCTATCTCTAATTTCATTTTCAAAAACTTCACTTTTAATCTCTTCTGTATGCATTGTTATCACATGTGTGCTCACTTTGCGTGTATCATTTCATGCATGAACATGAATGTCACAGTTAATTGAGTGGTCTTGTGAATTCTTCTTTTACATTTATGTCTCTTCAGATCGATCACTTCATAGTTTAACCACCTTTGACACTTTTGTAATGTTTTCTACTTCGGTATGTAGCTACTGTACAAAGTGGCTGTGTGTTACTGTGAAGTTATGATTCAGTATTTTGCTTCTTTACACAATGGCTATGTGTTACTGTGAAGTTATGATTCAGTATTTTGCTTCTTTACACAGTGGCTGTGTGTTACTGTGAAGTTATGATTCAGTGGGTTTTTTTTTTGCTTTTTTACACAATGGCTATGTGTTACTGTGAAGTAATGATTCAGTGTTTTGCTTCTTTACACAATAGCTATGTGTAACTGTGAAGTAATGATTCAGTGTTTTGCTTCTTTACACAATGGCTATGTGTTACTGTAAAGTAATGATTCAGTATTTTGCTTCTTTACACAGTGGCTTTGTGTTACTGTAAAGTTATAATTCAGTATTTTGCTTCTTTACACAATGGATATGTGTTACTGTGAAGTTATGATTCAGTATTTTGCTTCTTTACACAATGGCTATGTGTTACTGTGAAGTTATGATTCAGTATTTTGCTTCTTTACACAATGGATATGTGTTACAGTGAAGTCATAAGCAGCTTCTGTAGTTTCTCAATCTGATTTGTTCTTTGTTTCTTTATAAGCAATTAGAAAATTGATTATCATACATTTGCCTGTGTTTCTCCTTTCAGTGTACTCATTCTTCCTTAGCCACTTATCTTTAGTACGAATTTGACCCTTGAGCCACGATCATTCACGACTCAGATCTCGAAATCGGATTATAGTACCTGTGCATCACTCTGTGACTGTTCATAGCTATGGTGATGGCAATTTTTCCTAGCAAATATTTTAACATTCTGAAAGAAAAAATATGGATTAATTAATGAGGTGTTCAAATACAATAAAGTTCATTTCTGTCATATTGTAAGCAGTCACCTGTATAAACAATTATCTACTTTACACGACCAGTTGTCTGTTTATTGTCTGTTTAGTGTTTATGATTCGTTAAGCTCATAAGTTCAGTTTACAGTTTAGCATTTCCGTTAGCAATTCATTTTGGGTCATAAGTTCACCTGTATGAAGCTAACTTTTGTTCCATTATAATTATGTACAGTAAAACTCCATACATTACGAACTCCTTGGGCCCATTTCAAATTTTCCTGATATCAAGATTGTGTTATATCCATATAACATTTTAGTATAAAATAAAGAAGAGCAAAAATCGGGACCAGAGAATGTGTTCCTTATATCCAAAAGTTCGTTATATCAGGAGTCGTTACATACGGAGTTCACTGTAGCCACTTTTCGGGTTGCCTACAGCTGGATGCTTACAGCGGCTTAAAGTTTACAGTTTAGCATTTTTCATTAGCAATTTCTTTAAGCAAACACAATTTTCTAGTGAAAGTCACTGGTTCCCACCCTTCAAAAAACCCGAAGAATGGCAAGTAATTCATAGTCTTCTACCGGTAAAAAGCCTCCTGGAAAGTATTTATTTACATTTATTTTATATAAAGGGAGATATTATCGAAGGTTTCACAAGGAACTTAGTTACAGTTTTGGTATGCAGTTTGAATAAATTCCATTCCATACATACTTACTGAGTTTTGCTCCGTCTCGCTTCCCGTGAAAATCCTACTTAAAAGTAAATAAAATTCTACTTTGACCGTTTAATTAACAATTTGATTGAAAAATTAATCTTACTATATGTCTGTTGAAATGTTCTTTCTTGTAGATGCTTCTTTGTTGTTGATCACCAGATACTGTTGCTCTGATCTTTCATACCACGACCTTCATACTGATGAACAAAGATCATTTCAAAGATGAGAAAACTTGCTAATACAAAATGTAATTACTTCCTTCCTCAATCTAAGATGACATCTTATTGATTACTCTCTAATTACTCGTTAAACTATATCTGGCAATTAAAAACATTATATTGACACTAATTATTACGAGCATCCGTTACCATAGTCAAGTCAAGTCAAGTCAAGTCAAAGAATTTATTTGCATAAACATTATTTACGTGTTTCTCGCAAAAGAAAATGTAAAGTATGATGTTCAATATTTACAACATGGCAAAATAGTAGCAATATTTATACAGTATTATAATGCCACGAACAAACGATTTTGCGAATAGACTGAAGCTGAAACTGAAACTTTATTAATATGGTCACAACCTGTGGGCTGTACACAGGATACTGTCAGTATACATTGGTAACTAAAAAACGTCCCCCTACCGAACATACATATCAAGATCCGATGAAGTGAAAATAAAACAGGTATTATCTGATTAAGTGCGAGAAAAGGCTGATTTTGATGAATAACTTGGGGATGGATTATAGTATGCAAGGGGCGCCTTATTTCTTGCTTTTTACGAACGTCAAGGAAATTCGAAATTGCGGCGGGTGTCCGTGAGAATGAGAGCCCTGAACGTGGGTATGTCAAACGACACCATTACACCGCAATAGCGTCTTTTAGTTTATGGCACTATTCGCTGAATGTTTGAAATGCAGTTCTGTTAATTGTGCCTGTTGTTCCGGTGGTTTTTCAATCGCAAAACAACAGTTCTGATAAAAATATCGAAATGATCCAACAGTCCTCACAAAATATGCTGTTTTGGAAAAGCATTTGCATTTTATAGACACTTTATTTTTTCTATTTGTTTATAGTCCCGGCCGACTGCGGTGAACCAAAAATATAGGTGTGCGAGCTTCGAGCCCTACCATGCGTTGCCAGCGTGAATTGGTGCTTGAACCACTTTGCTTGCTGATTTCTTTATTCGGTGTTGTAACACGAGAGTAATATATTTATAATGATGATAATGATAATGATAATATGTCATGATGATGATGATTGTGATGAGTGTGATGATGATGATGTTGTTGTTGTTGTTATTGATTATGATAAAGAAGAAGATGATGATGATGACTGTGGCGGCGGCGCTAATAATAATAGTAATAGGGTGATTATGACGATGCTGTTGCTTCTGCTGTTATTTTAGTTTAAGACGTTTATGATGATGTAGACGGCGCCAACAAGACGATGATGATGCTGCTGATGATGACGACGACGATGATTTGACGACGACGACGACGACGACGATGATGATGATGATGATAATGATGACTATGACGATGATGATGACGACGACGACGACCATGATTTGACGATGACGATGATGATGACGACGACGACGATGACGATGATGATGATGACGATGATATAATTTAATAAGGGTGATCATAACAACAATAGCTAATAGCTGACTTATTTCAATTCAACATTTTATCAAACTGTACCCATCCGTGATTAATAGTCCAATACTCTTACAATAAGCAAAACATGAAAAGAAACCACACTGTTAATGAAGAGAACACCGGACGCGTTCACATGTTTTCAATTTTGGAACATTTTGTGCTATACTTTAAATACCTGTATTATGTACAGGTTTGAACTCTTTTAACTTCACGCTAGGGCTCAGTGGTAGTCCTACTGACTAGGCAGCATGAGAGACTTTTGGCTATTTGAGTACTGCTGGAGTAGTTCTTATGTCAATAATGTCAGATAATGTAACTTTTATGCAACTTATGACATAACGTCACCTGGCGTCATGTCAATTACATTAAAGTGGAAGGATACTGTAACGATTTTCTCTAGTTCATAATAATGATTGATAAAAATTGAGACATTGAGATTTCTTTTTTAGTTCTATCTTTATTTTACATTATTTGGGTGTATAATGTTACCATGACGTCATTACATGACCGTTTCGGTCACCTTTGACGTTTCTTGTACGTTTGACGCAACCGAAAGACTTTTACAGATATATCCATCACGTAACAGTTAAGCCACGCAAAAGACAAGCCTGTAACCATATATCAGTTTAACATATGAATTTCCTGAAACGCTGCCTAGCTTATTTGGGTTTATAAACTATATAGTCATCGCTTGTTTTATATCACAGTTTCGGAATCGGCGCAGCAACTTACCTTGAATCCCAAGGGATTCCGCATGAGGTCATTATGAAAAAGATAGATGGCTCTAAGATGCGTTTAACAAATATATTCGTTATCAAACTTCACTTTTTCTGCTCTTTGATATACACAATGTATTGCAGAAGCCCGGATTGTAGGCTCTTCACTCCCGTTCAGGGCTAGGTACAGGGCGTTTGGACGTTCGTTCACCAATCTGGGCTTAGAGAAGCAGAATAGAGGTAACATGAATAACAAGAAGGGGAATGACTTTATACGATTTTAGACCTATACTCACCAGAGAGATCCACGGCCAGGTCTGGCGTAACCTGTTATACATATACAGTCAAACCTGTGTTAAAGACATACTCCGCACAGAGACCTCCTTGTGAACATAAGCCAACAGGGAGATCACCGTGCAATATATATAGTTCACACATGTGAATGAAATCTACCTGCAAACAAAGACCACATTTGTAGCTTCCCAACAGTGGTCTTTGTTCACAGGTTCGTCTACTATATATTAATATTGCACTTTACCTTTTAGTCTAAACTTTTAATTGAATAATATCAATGAATCTTATAATGTTTCTTTTTCCTGTATGTATTATCTTATGTCTTTGCAGAGCATTGTGCTCATTACATGCACAATCTCAGACAAAATGTTGAAACTATTTCTCTCCTCTATGTATTCTCATATGTATCTTATGATTACTGCTATGAGAACATGCATAATCACAAATATCACATCTAAAGCATTTCACTCCTGTATGTATTATCATACGTCTCTTCAGAGCATTGTGCTGATTTACTGTCATGCATCCTCTCAGATATAATATTGAAAACATTTCCCTTATCTATTTATTCTCGTACGTCTCTGTAGGGCAATGCTACATGTGCATGTATAATCACAAACATCACATTTAAAAGCATTTCCCTCATCTATGTATTCTCGTACGTCTCCGTAGGTCACTGCTATACGCATCACATTAAATAATTTCTCTCCTGTTTGTTTTCTCACATGTTTCATCACTCTTATTACATGCACACTCACAAACATCGCATTTAAATAATTTCTTTCCTGTATGTATTCTCATATATTTCCTCTGAGCACTGCTATAATTTGAGCATAATTACAAACACCACATTTAAAGTCTTTCTAGCATGTATTTATTCTTCTATGTCACTTCAGAGCCCTGCTCTAATTAAATAATTTATTGCAGACATCTCATTCCTGTATGTATTCTCATGTTTCGTTGATGTTGTAATTACCTATGTCTGTGTAACTATACAAATGCGATACATACGGAATATCATAACAGTCGGTTGATCTGCGGAGTCGTTTCTTTCGAGTTGGCTGTATAGTTCCGGATCACACCGACTGTGAGAGTTTTGATTTGATCTGAAGCAGATTTTATAAAAGTCCGTCCATAAGAGCAACTATGTTAGCTCGTATTTGTGGATGAGACCTCGGCAAATTCAAAATTTGATGTGAGATGTTGTATTTTACTACACAAATGCTAAATAAAGTTCAGATAAGCATTAGTAGGCATATAATAACATTGCTCACAGCTTCATTTGAAGTAAATAATCATGCCTTTCCGTGTGTGCTATCAATGCAAGGACCACACAATGGAAATAAGGGAAAATCCCTTTTCCCTTTCTTGTGTAATCCTTGGTATTGTTGTGCATATCTAGGTTTATAAACTTGTCTATACATCTAATCATCTGTATATGTATGCATCATATCTGTTTTAACCATGTTTGTAGATCTGTGATATACTGAAAAAATTTTTTTATCTATCACTGTTATGACCATCACTTGCATAATCGCAAACATCATATGTTATATATTTCTCTCCTGTATGTTTTCTGATAATATGTTTCTTAAGATTACTGCTCTGAGTACATGCATAATCACAAAAGTCACATTTAAAGTATTTCTCTCCTGTATGTATTCTAATATGTTTCTTCAAATTGCTAATATTGGTACATGCATAATCACAAACATCACATTTAAAGCATTTCTCTCCTGTATGTATCCTAATATGTTTCTTCAAATCGCTTATATTGGTGCATGCATAATCACAAACATCACATTTAAAGCATTTCTCCCTTGAATGTATTCTCATATGTTTCTTCAAATTGCTACTATAAGTACTTGCATAATCACAAACATCACATTTAAAGCATTTCTCTCTTGTATGTTTTCTCATATGTGTCTTCAGAGCACTGTTGTGAGCAAAAACATTATCACAAATACCACATTTGAAGCTTTTTACTCCTGTATGTATTCTCATATGTTTCTTCAGTTCGCTACTATAAGTACTTTCATATTCACAAACATCACATTTCAAGAATTTCCATCCTGTATGTATTCTCATATGTTTCTTCAAAGATTTGCTGTGGCTACATACATAATCACAAACATCACATTTAAAGTTTTTTTCTCCTGTATGTATTCTCATATGTGTCTTTAGGTGACTGCGTTGAGAACATGCATAATCACAAACATCACATTTAAAGCATCTTTCTCCTGTATGCTTTGTGATAATATGTCTCTTGAGGTTACTGCTTTGAGTACATGCATAATCACAAACATCACATTTAAAACATTTCTCTCCTGTATGTATTCTCATATGTCTCTTCAGATTACTGCTTTGAGTACATGTATAATCACAAACATCACATTTAAAACATTTCTCTCCTGTATGTATTGTCATATGTGTTTTCAGAGTACCGTTTTTAATACATGCGTAATCACAAACATCACATTTAAAGCATTTCTCTCCTGTATGTATTCTCATATGTCTCTTTAAAGCACTGCTTTGAGAATATACATGATCACAAATGTCACATTTAAAGCAATTCTCCCCTGTATGTTTTTTCATATGTTTCTTCAGATTACTGCTATAAGTGCATGCATAATCACAAACATCACATTTAAAGCATTTCTCTCCTGTATGTATTCTCATATGTGTCTTCAGGTTGCCGCTTCGAGTAAATGCATAATCGCAAACATCACATTTAAAGCATTTTTCTCCTGTATGTATTCTCATATGTGTCTTCAAAGCACTGTTCTGGTTACATACATAATCACAAATATCACATGTAAAGCTTTTCTCTCCTGTATGTATTCGCATATGTATCTTCAGAGTACTGCTGTTAGCACATACATAATCGCAAACATCACATCTAAAAAATGTCTCTCTTGTATTTATTTTCACATGTGTCTTCAGAGCAGTGCTATCTCTAATTGCATTATCACAAACTTCACTTTTAATCTCTTCTGTATGCATTTTTATCATATGTGTGTTCACTTTGCGTGTATCATTTCATGCATGACCATGTATGTCACAGTTAATTGACTGGTCATATGTATTTTTCTTTTACATTTATGTCAGTTCAGATCGATCACTTCATAGTGTAACTACCTTTGACACTTTTGTAATGTTTTTCTACTTCTGTATTTAGCTTCTTTACACAATGGCTATGGGTTACTGTGAAATTATGATTCAGTATTTTGCTTCTTTACACAATGGCTATGTGTTACTGTGAAGCTATGATTCAGAATTTTGCTTCTTTACACAATGGCTATGTGTTACTGTGAAGTTATGATTCAGAATTTTGCTCCTTTACACAATGGCTGTGTTACTGTGAAGTTATGATTCAGAATTTTGCTTCTTTACACAATGGCTATGTGTTACTGTGAAGTTATGATTCAGAATTTTGCTTCTTTACACAATGGCTATGTGTTACTGTGAAGTCATAAGCAGCTTCTGTGGTTTCTAACTTTGATTTGTTCTTTGTTTCTTTCTAAGCAATTAGAAAATTGATCATCATACATTTGCCTGTTTCTTCTTCTTTCTGTGTACTCATTTTTTAGCCACTTATCTATAGTATGAATTTGACCCTTGAGCCGCGACCATTACGTTTTCCTCGGTTTTAACCGTTTGTTTTGCTATAAAGTATATAAAGTACATTCACGACTCGGTTCTCGAAATCTGACTATAGTACCTGTGCATCACTCTGTGACTATTCATAGCTATAGTGAAGGCAATCTTTCATAACACATATGGATAACATTCTGAAAGACAAAATATGGGGATTTAAAACATTTAATGAGGTGTTCAATATAATAAAGTTCATTTGTGTCATATTGTAAGCAGTCACCTGTATAAACAATAACCTTCTTTAAACGACCAGTTGTTTGTTTATTGTTCAATATGATTTATTTGGGTCATAAGTTCACCTGTATGAAGCTAACTTCTACTCCATTCTAAATATGTACTGTAAAACTCCATTCCATACACACTCACTGAGTTTTGCTCCGTCTCTCTTCCCGTGAAAATCCTACTTAAAAGTAAATAAAATTCTACTTTGATCGTTTAATTAACAATTTGATTGAAAAATTAATCTTACTATATGTCTGTTGAAATGTTCTTTCTTGTAGATGCTTCTTTGTTGTTAGTCACCAGGTACTGTTGCTCTGATCTTTCATACCACGACCTTTATACTGATGAACAAAGATCTTTTCAAAGATGATAGAACTTGCTTATACAAAATGTAATTACTTTCTTCCTCAATCTAAGATGACATCTTATTAATTTCTCTCTAATTACTCGTTAACCTATATCTGGCAATTAGAAATATTGATTGACACTAATTATTACGCGTATCCGTTACTCAAGTCAAGTCAAGTCAAAGAATTTATTGGCAGAAACATAATACGCATTTTTCTCGCAAAAATACAATTTGTTGGCGGTTTGAAAACAAATGAAAAGTGTGATGTTCAATGTATACAACAGTGCAAAATAGCAGTATTTATTTAGTATTTTATATGCCACGGCTAAAGGCATTAATATGCCGATTTGGCCAATAAACTGAAACTATATTAATATGATCACACGTTTTGGGATCATACGGCAGAAAAAGTGTCAAGCGTATATCAGCAGGCAATCGATAAGTTTTGGGGATTAGGAGTTTACGGAAACAACTACGGTTCGGTAATATCCGTAATAACGGTCAGGGTCATAAATCATTGATTATCGATTGTACTGGAATATTGCCTAAGGGAGATATTGAACTTGACGCGTAACTTTTGTGAAAATCTTATGTTTTAATTTTTATCATTTCTACCAGAAGATAAAGAAAATTCAGCATTATCATTCACATTACCTGCAATTAATAATAATAATAATAATAATAATAGTAATGTTTTAACTAGTGAGCACTATTTCATTACAGTCACATCATCAGTCATAAAAATAGTCATAGAATAATCCAAAAGCTACAAAATTCGTGAATTTTGACATAATAATGAGAATGAATCTAGTGTGCACTTGATTTTTCATAATCGGCTAATCCCTTTACACGTGCGTAACGTTTGCTCGTGAGAATTGTTTAAACTTTTAGACCTGTTATTTTCAAGTACAGACGCACACGGCAAGTCCGTTGCAAAAGTATGGTGTGCTTTAGAAACGTAAATAGATGGACCTACATGTCCCCGGTAGATAGTACGTCAACTTGTTTTATTTTGCGATCTTAAATTCCTAATCAGTGTTATTCCTGACCTGATAAAGACTGACATTTGATTTCGGTAGGCTTTTTTAATTTGAGAAATAGAACAGGTTCCTTTCAGAATATCAAATAGATTTTACATACTCTAGTAAACGCTTGATGTTGAATACCTTAAAAGGTATGTGATTTTTCATCACATGGCTTGAAAATATAATTAACATTTTAGAAGAAATAAGGATTTATTGTAGGAAAAAAACTTTTCCATTTCTGCAGTAGAATAATACCTGTTACATTTTACAGATTTTGTCATTTAATACTCCGCACACAGATCAAACCTTGCGTGTTTCTTTTTTCTTCTCTTTTTGTTAATGTAATAATTAGCTTATTTCTTCGGGAAGAAATGAAAGACAAAAGATACGAGTAATAAGACTACCTGGTTTTGACTTGTGTATTATGAAAACTAGCTTTGGTTTGGAAGAAACTCTATGTTGACACCTATAAAGTGAAACCAATTTCAGCGGAGCGAATTCTTGCCTTTCACTCGAGACAAAGAGAAATGTAAAACAAAATATAAAGTACCCGTGCAAGTGTTTCGAAATAAAAATGCATGCATAGTGAATCTTTTATGTGTTGCAAATTAACATCAAAAGCATAATAATATTATTGATAATTATACTGAAAATTTCATGGATCCTCGCTATAAAGACGATATCATGTATATCCGGTTTCAATGAAGGAAGTGTCTCGACGTCCTGGACGAGCAGACACAGAATCTCCACGTCCGGTTTAACGTGGAGACAATTAGGGGGATTTGTCTCCACGTCCGGCTCTCTTCTTTTATCAATGTTTACCGACGACCTATACTGTAAAATTATTGGCTATATAAGTAAGTAACTCTTGTAAGTAACGTATCAATATACTTAATTACTTTTGAAACATTTGCTGGCCGGAGCGAGAGGAAACAAAACGGTTAGTGGTAAATTTAAATATTTATGTGTAATTATGACTTGTTTACTTTGATTTTCTTCGCCTTCTTTTTACTTTATACATATAACATATATTTTATTTGGCATAAAACAATCGTTGTCTAAAGATAATAATTTTAACCAGTATTTTATAAGAATTAATTTTCGCTGAATTTGCATTGGGTGTCTCCCTGTTTCTCGATACAGTCCGTCTAGATTTGTTGACTTTTTGACACACAATATTTTCCTGAGAAATTTGCAATGTATTACTTCTATATCTTTTCCGTCGTTATAGCCGAAAACTTCTGCACCGTAATTCAAAACAGACCCGACTAGAGTGTCAAAAAGTTTACATTTATCAGTTATGGATAATTCTAACTGGTTAAAAACTGTAAATAAATTGTGTAATGCAAACAAAGAGTGTTGTGCTAATTTTTTCTGGGTACGGTGCCAGTGACCATTCTTAAATAAGTTTATACCTAAATACTTAAAAGTTTTTACAGTTTCTAATACAGTGTCTGCATATGTGAAATTGTATTGTGTGTGTCTTCCTAGTTCAAAAATCATGATTTTCGTCTTATTAGTATTTATTTTGAGGCCCCAATTTTCGCAATAATTGTGCAAATCATTTAACATAGACTGTAGTGCTGTAGTTGTATGAGCGAATAACACTGTGTCATCCGCGAATAGTAAAATAAATATTTTTATGTCATCGGTAGTAAAAAGACCATCTATATCAGAGTTGATATTACTCAATATATCATTAACAAAGAATAAAAATAGCAATGTGGAACTGGGGTCACCTTGTTTTGCGCCTATATTTGAATCAAAGCTCGGCGAAACTTGGTTTTTATATCTAACAGCTGCTTTTACTGTGTTATACATACTTTGAACAGCTTTTACAAATTTTGAGCTCACCTTTTCTAACAAAAGTTTTCTAAATATTGATAATCTATCAAAGTTATCAAAACATTTTTCGAAATCTAGAAAAGCACAGTAGACCTTTTTGTTTTCTGAAAGAGATTTGGCAATGAAAGAATGTAATAAGAAGATACAGTCTATCGTAGACTTTCCCCTTTGGAAACCGAATTGATTGTCGAGTATTTCATTATGTTTAATAGACCATTTTGTTAAACGATTGAGCAGTATTTGTGAATATATTTTCGCGATAATATTAATCAGTGTAATGCCTCTGTAATTTTTTGCTTCCTCCGTATTTCCCCCTTATACATGAATCACGTACAAACCATTTTTGTATTCAATTGCGCACTTCCATCTTATGTTGCAATGGTAATTAAATGCAAACCACCATAGGTGTTAAGTTATTATTCCATAAAGCTTTACTAATTTTCACATCTCGTTCAATTAATATCCTCCCAGCCTATATTTTCATATAAATTACGTTATTTGAAGTTCTTCAGACTGAAAATAGTAAATAATGAATATTTTTCATCTAAGAAATAGTAGGTAATGTTTTCATAACTGTAGCGCTAAAAAGTGATAACAAACAGAGCCGGACGGGGAGACAAACCCCCCCCCCACCCCCCCATTTGTCTGGGTCTCCCGGTCCGGTACCGGACGAGGAGACACTTCCTTCTATTAAAGGTTTTGCCTTTTTATGAACAAAAAAACTGAAGATTCTAACCCAGTTTGCATTTTAATGTAAAAACAAAACCCAATATACAACGTTTTAAAGATCATGGTAAATGTTACGTAATGTCCGGCAATAAAACTTATCGATGGCCTGAAGCAGTTAGATCAATCATTCGGAAGTGTTCGGCCAGCATTACGGAAGCAACCGAGCTCCGATCGTAAAAATGAAATTATATACCTGTTAAACAAAACGTTAAAAAAATACCATTCTCTTCTTTCTTTATTTTTATATAAAATATATCACTTAAATGGAGAATGATTGTTTTATTCAATCCCGTTTGTGATTCTAAAATAAGTGTTATAGTTTTTGAACAAATTGAAGATAAGCTGCAAAATTTTCACTTAAAATTGTGACATTTTGGGCGTTTGACTATATATTATATAGTATAACGACGGGTAGAGTTTTTAAGTTAAAAAAAGACCAAACAAATAAAGTCTCAGAAAAATAAAAAAATATTCATTAAAAAGGGGAAATGTTATATTTTATCATCCCGTTTGTGATTTTAAAATAACTTTATTAATTAAAATGTTATCGCGAGTTAATGACAGCGCTCCTATACAAACCTATAGTAAATTTGTGGCGTGTATTGGCCCTGGCTGTGACACTTTTTCTGCCACATGATACACAGGATACTGTCAGTATACACTGGTAATTAAAACGAACATACGTATCAAGATTCGATTAAGTGAAAACAAAAATTATTATCTGATTATGGAAAAATCAGTTCTATTTTTAAAAAGTGTCACACTAAAACAAAAATATTTGTAGTCATTCGATTCGAAATACTAAGGACGTTCGTGATTCATAGTATGATAAGTTTAAAACAAAACAACCAGCGTTTTTTATTTTTTTAACTTTTCTAGACGAATATATCGCAGCAAGATAGCTCAAGATAAGATAAAAACCAGAATACGTTGGCCTCGGATTCGTCGCCTTGACGTTCAAACGTTCTCCGTAAAAACAGACAGAGGCTTCCGGCAGGCGAGAAAAGGTTACTATCGATAAATAACTTGGGGATGGATTATAGTATGAAAGGGGCGCATTATTTCCGGCACGTTACGAACGTCAAGGAAATTCGAAATTACGGACGGTGTCCGTGAGAATGAGAGCCCTGAACGTTTAGATGTCAAACGACATCATTACATCGCTATATTATCGTCTGTTAGTTTTCGGCACTATTCGCTGAATGTTTGAAATGCAGTTCTGTTAAATGTGCCTTCTGTTTCGGTGGTTTTTCAGATGAGACAAATTTGAAATATCAAATTAATCAATTGTAGTTTACACAATGACTTGTGCCATTCAAAATGTTTTGGCATATATCGCAAAACAATGAAAAAATATCAAAGTGATCCAAAAGTCCTCTGTGACACTATTATGCTTTTTTGGAAAAGCATTCGCATTTTCTTGACTTTTTATTTTTTTATTTGTTCATAGTCCCGGCCGACCGCGGTGAGCTTGCCAATGCTCAGTATGACTCCCATGCATATTAATGTTACTTAACAAAATTTGAGTTTTGTTTTACCTGCCGGCAATACCCAGTCATTTTGATTATTTTGCCAAATTGTGTAAAACGCCAATAGCCAAAACATAGGTGTGCGAGCTTCGAGACCAGAAATGCAGTGCCAGCGTAAATTGGTGCTTGAACCACTTTGCTTTCTGGTTTCTTTATTTGGTGTTATAACAGGAGAGTAATATAATTATACTGATGGTAATGATAATAGTAATATGTCATGATGACAATGATGGTGATGATGATGATGTTGTTGTTGTTATCAATAATGAAGGAGATGATGATGATGACAACGGCGGCGGTAATTATAATAGTAATAGGTCTACATCATGATGATAACGATGTTGTTGCTGCTTTCTTTATTATTCAAGACGTTGTTGCTGATGGAGGCGGCGGCGATTACGACGACGACGAAGATGATGATGATGTTGATGTTGCTGCTGCTGATGATGAAGTAAGGGGGAGAACACCAACAATAGCTGACTTATGTCAGTTTGAAAATTACAATAAACTGTACTAAAATGAAAATGCTATATTTCAAAATCATCTCTTATCTTAAAATCTGTACTTGATAACATTTTACAGTTCAACCAAGCCGTCAACATTTCCTATACTGCGTATCAAATAATGAAAATGGATGAAACGTCAAGTAAGTTGATTATTCCATATGCTTTCTACTACAATATGGTGTTATGCTACAATAGAATGCCATTACTATTTAATTTGTTCCGAGTGGACTTAATCATTATTACCAGTAGAAGGTATGGCTGTAATTTTTCTTATACAAGTTATACAATTCTGACTTCATTACCATTGTTTATAATGAGAATATTCAAAACCCAGTTTATCGTTCTTTTCGAATGTTGTCTGTTTTACAAAATCTTGATAACATTTTCTGTGTTATAAAATCGCACCGTTCGTCCGTCCATGCGTTCGGCCTTACATGCTTTCGTGTGCGAGCTGTAACTTTGTCATGCATTGAATATGGAACGCCAAATCTACATATGCTCAAATATTTGAAGAGGTCTTTAAAAATTTTGAGAGCTTTCTAATTCAATTATTGATATCAAAATTTGATTTAAAGCACGCTATAAATGAATTGAAGACCTCTACAATTTAATAAGTGATATCAAAAATTAAGGTGTATTTCAGTTGTTTTAAAGAGCTCTGTAATTGAATTGAAGAGGTCTCTAATTGATTTGAAGACCTCTGTAATTGTTTTAAAGCTCGCTACAAATTAAATAAGAGAGGTCTGGAATTCAAATAGAGACCTCTCTAAATCAATTTGAGGGCGGTGAAATTCAGTTTTAGATATCCTGAATTCATGCCAAATCTACATATACTCAATTACTTGAAGAGGTCTTTAAATATTTGGAGAGCTCTATAAAATATTTGGAGATGTCTATAAATCAATTAAAGATGTCAAAAATTCGTTTGAAGCGCGGTTTAAATCCATTGAGTTGGAGACATTTATAATTCAATTGAAGAGGTCTCCATTTGAATTGTAGACCTCCATTACTGTTTAACAGCACGCAAGAAATAAATTAATGATATCAAAAATTGTTTTTGAGAGGTTTATAAATGAATTGTCCCGCGCTTCAAATATTTGAGTATATGTAGATTTGGCGTTCCATAATTGAAGGATTTGAAATAACTTGGCATAAAATTTCAGCAGACGAAAAGACATGTTAGACCCTTGTCCCTACATCAAAGACCATGTCACACTAAGAGTATAAAAACTATGGATTCGTACATACATATGCACACCTTCGTCTCCGAACTGCAACTTTGTCATTAAGTGAAGGATTTAAAAATGACTTGGCACAAATGTTCAGCATGTCGCATGCAAGACCCACAACCCTACATCATAGGTCAAAATCACAATTAGAGTTTAAAGGTAATGGTAATACTGCTTACATGGTTACTCTGTCATGCATGGAAGGATTTTAAAATTACATGGCAAAATTGTGGCGCACATGGACAGTCCCACACTTAGACACTTAGAGGTCAGACAGTTTAGAATCATGTAATTATACACATGTTCTTGTCCGGATTGTAAATCTGTTATACATTGAAATATTTTGAAATGAATTAGACCAAATTGTCAGCTCATAGAGATAAAGTTCACGCAAAGTACCTGGCACACGGACACAGACTATGAGACACTTATTTGGGAGCATTCGTCACTGATAAGGGACAGCTCTTGTTACATATAAACATGCTAATGTTACTTGCAAATGGTTTACCTTTTAAGAGAAAAACATGATTACCGTGGGGATTCTGTTGTGTTTTACTTGCTATGTAGCGAAGGCCTTCCCTTTTCAAAGCCGTGGTAAGCATTACTTAATTTGATACACTGTTATTTGTATATTTTACTAAGAAGTAACTAGAGATTGTTCACTTCTAAATTATCCTTTGTTATAATAATAATAATAGATCTAATAATAATAATATTATTATTAATAACAATAATAATAATAATAATAATAATAATAATGATAACAATAATAATAATTGACTGCCTGTTTCTAGGCACGTTGGCTGGCCGCCCCTAGCACATTGAGTATCTACCTCTAGTACGCTGACTGCCTGCCCCTAGCACGTTGATGACTACCTGTCCCTAGTATGTTGACCACCTGCCCCTAGCACGTTGACTGCCTGCCCCTAGCACGTTGATTACCTACCACTAGCAGGTTGACTACCTGCCCCTAGCATGTTGACTGAAAACCCCTAGCACGTTGGCCACCTGCCTCTAACACGTTGACTACCTGCCCCTCGCACGTTGACTACCTGCCCCTAGCACGTTGATGACTACCTGTCCCTAGTATGTTGACCACCTGCCCCTAGCACGTTGACTGCCTGCCCCTAGCACGTTGACTACCTACCACTAGCAGGTTTGCTGCCTGCCCCTAGCACGTTGACTACCTGCCCCATGACGTTGACTGCCTTCCCTTAGCACGTTGGCCACCTGCCTCTAACACGTTCACTACCTGCCCCTTGCACGTTGACTGCCTACCCCATGCACGTTGGCTACCTGCCTCTAACACGCTGGCTACCTGCCCCTTGCAAGTTGATTCCCTGCCCTTGGCACATTGACTAGCTACCTCTAACACGTTAACTACCTGCCCCTAGCACATTGACTTCCACCCTTTAACCCGTTGACTACCTGCCCCTAGCACGCTGACAACCTACCTCTAACACATTGACTACCTGCTCCGCGCACGCTTGGGGAAAAAACTTAATTTTGGTCTAGTGGATATCACTTAAATTAATCATAATAAAAAGTTTTTTCTCTAAGTTGCAATTTGCTTTTTTCAGGCATTCATACCACGACAAGTATACCAACAACAGTTCCACATGGATGTTACTATGATAACAAATTCTATCCACCAGATTCTGTCATAGCAAACGGTTATGACCCAAGCCATAATTGGTGTTACGGGAAACACTGTGATAGTGACGGAAATATTCTAAATTGGGATAACTTTAATTGCAAACTAGTAACCACGTCCACGACGACCGCCCCTCCTACCACAATACCAGGGTGTGTTTACAACGGCAAATTTTATCCGTTCGGTTCATTGATTGACAAAGGCTATGACCCAAGTACAAACTGGTGTTACTCTTCACACTGCGATATGCACGGAACTGTCCAACACTGGGATAACTTTAATTGTATGACCACGCCCACAACGATCCCTCCGCCCACAACTGTACCGGGTTGTGTTTACAACGGCAAACGTTTCCCACTTGGTTCAACGATTGAGAAAGGATATGACCAAAGCTCTAACTGGTGTTACAGCACATATTGCGATAGGAATGGTCAGATATTACATGGTGATAACTTTAACTGTGTAACAACCATTCCGACAACCACGGGTACACCAGCCACTTCCCCTCCACCAGCCGGTTCTATAGTAGGATGATGCGGACCCAGTTGGTACAGAGGTCATATGATTTACATAAAATGTATTACCTTTGCTGTTTGTATACAAATTAATGTCATGAGTATACAGAATACGAAGAAATGCGTTTATTGTCATTTTAAATTGTGGTTCTTAATTAAACTGGACTGTAGATCCGTTGTGTTTTCAGTATCCGTTTTTTGTCGGTGTTATCTGAATAAGCGAGGTTTTGACCTATATTTTTGGATCAACCAAATGTTTTGAATGAAAGCGAAGTGATTGGAATGAATTATTTTGATGGAGATTTTCTCCTCGGGTGAGTATACGGTTAGTCCTTTGGGTGACAGTAACTGAATATACAGGAAAAGTTTCATAAGATCGAGTTTCACGCTTTCATATGACCTCTTTCGATTTAGAAAGAGCAATTATCACCTACTTGAGAC
>JAFMSR010000001.1:17868884-18083249 GCA_022818135.1 Saxidomus purpurata | reverse complement strand
TGCAGTACATGTAGCTATGCTATTGTGTGTACAAGATAAAACGTTATACGTAGTGCTTTTTACATTATATGATGTGCAAAATGAAATATATGTGGTAGTGACCGAGTCCATTATATATGATGCTTTTATCCTTATATGCAGTGCAAATAACATGATTTGTTGTACTTTCGTTTACTGGTATATACGCTGTGGATCTCGCATTATATGCTGTACATGCGGATTCCTTATATGCTGTGCTTCCAGCATTATATACTATAGTATTTTCATTATATGCGGTAGTTTCGTCGTTAGGATATTTCTGAACAATACCGTATATTGCCGGATTGTAACGAATAAAAATAGCTAAAATACATGTCTATATAAAACTGGATGTCGATTGACGATGACCGATGACATAGATATGTTCCCGAGGCATGTTAGACTTTACTTGGTACATCTCGGTCATGATAACTTCAACTAAAATCAACAAGCTAGATTTCATATTTGATACAATATCACATTATCAGCGCCAAGGTTTATACCAGATACTGTGGTCAGGTGATGATAGGGGAAGTAGGGGGAGGGGGAGAGGGGTCATATTATGCAACGATTTCAACAGAGGGGGTAAGGTGGCGGGGAAGGGCCTTATAAGTAACGAGAGATTTTAGCCTCAAAACTAAACAAATCGACAAGAAACGACATAAAATAGCGAAAATGATGACACATTATACATGTTATAATGTATAAACTGTAAATACATTCTAAAGACTCGTCGGAAGTAGTCTGATCGTTCAGGACACCTTATCATTCCAGAGTAACATTTCGTTAACTGGATACATTAAAATCATGTATATGAAATTCTTTATATAGTGAGCGCAAAGATTTTCACCTTGATGTTGAGATACTTAAAGATAAAGCGAACAGAAGTTCAACCTACTTTTCGTAAAATAAGACAACTATTTTTACGTGGGTATGTAAACGAGCAAATAATACGATTGTCATGTATCAGTTTATCGTTCGTCTTAGCATGGGTTCTCATTTATCAAATTATGATCGGATTTGTTAGGGTATTCACAAGAAAACAGTGTCAACATGCACTCCTACGACAGTCAACGTAAAGCAAAAATTAAACAAAAAAATTACACTGCAATTTGATTGGTTATATTAAGAAAACAAAGTATTTTTACTACTATTTTAGCCCATTTTGTATAATATGACATGGATATGGCTTGTTTTACAGACCCATCGGATGGAAAAGCGGACTAACCATTATGCGAGACAAATGCATTTAGGTGTCTATTTATGCTATTAAGCCTTGATTCTTTCTTTGCTGGAAGTCCTATTTTGAAGTTCAAAATACCAAAACAATATACCTAAATAACACCCTATCATGAAAAAATACATGTACATTCTACATTATTCACTATAGAACAGTGTATACGGGGGTTTGTCAGAAAGTGACTTTTTACCATTTTTTGTGTATTTTTTCATGTTAGGGTGTTATTTAGGTACATATTTTTTGGTATTTTGTTAAAGTTACAGGGCAGTTCAGTTCAGTAATCTGGTGCCAGTGGGATAGGCCCATGATGCACTTTGTTCGGCTAAATTCGCTGTGTATAGCATGGGGTCGATATTATTGCTGATTGTCTAGACTTTACCTTTTTTTACAACAATTCGGAACTGCCACATACCGTGTCTAAATACCTTTTCCATAAACACCCCGTTTCACTTATTCTTGACCACACAGTCTAACCGTTGTGTAAACATAATCAAAAGCGTTACTGAAGTCAATAAATTCACATAATCAATGTTTCCACTTCTAGGCTACATCACCAGTCTTCCCCGTCACCCTTTATTCTTGCATATCGGATCGGCATTTCCAGTGATTTTGGCCATGCCTGAAAAACCGGTCTGGCACCCCTCCTATGCCAGACGACTCTCGTGAATTACTTATGACGTAACGTTATAAACATTGTGACGTCACTTTCCTAAACACAACGTCGAAAAATCGTTTGTTTTTCATGATAATTCATCATTGCATTTAGAAATCTACTTTAAAGTGCAAGACGGTATGCAAGAAAAAGTTTACATCATGATACACTTGGCTCAGATGGAAATATCCGTCACCTCGTGTAACTGTTTTGGGGAACTCGGCAGAGCCTCGTTCCCGTCAAAACAGTTACCCTCGGTGACGGATATTTCGATCTGAACCTCGTACTCATGACAGAAACTATTATTCTAAACCAAAAACTACTATACTCTAAATCTATGTTCAGAATTATGCCAGTCATGTCTGTACAAGTCTTTTCAATAGCACAAGAAACTTGAAAGAAACACAAAAGCGATAACGGAGGAAACAGTTTTAAGGACTTGTCAGTAACCGTTTTGCTATTTAGCGACGTAAAGTTTCGCCTTTTCGAATTTTCGCCCCGCCGCCCGCCGAGTTGAACAATTTTTGAACCTTTGAATTAATCCTGTACTGTTGTAGTGTGTCTTTGTCATAATTTAAAGATACTGTACTTTATTTGTTCAAGTTAGCGTGTTTGGTCCTATTTTGGCCCTCTAGTTGTAAATGCGGATGACAAGTAATAGACATGGATTTATAACTCATTTTCTGTGTTTATTAACGTCATAAATATATATAACAATGTTATTGTTTAATTTGTAGGGCGAAAGTGATGAATCAAGGCGCCAGAGTTATTCAGGAGCCGATGTCTTTTTGGTCTGCTTTTCTGTCGTGAAACCGGAAACATTTGAACACGTGCAGCGTCGATGGATACCAGAAATACGTAATCTTATGGGAGAAACGCCTATTATTCTAATTGGTACACAAACAGATATGAGAGATGACGAAACAATTCTAAATAACCTTCAAGCCAAAGGTGAAAAGCCAATCAGTGCCCGGGAGGCTACAGGTTTGAGCCGTCGACTCGGGGCCGCCTGTTACATGGAAAGTTCGCCAGCGATGAAGAAGAGGATGAAGCGAGTCATGAATGAAGCATTTGTGTCTGCGTTTTGTCATAAAGATACTCAAGTTGGTGCTGGATGTACCATTTTATGAGACTAATAGACGTTACAAATTACTTGATGGTTTAAATTTTGAAAAAAGGGCCAGCAGAAAGACTTTTCGTAGAGGAACGGTACCTCATGTAGACTGGCGTCGTTTATTGTTTTTATAAAAGTTGATCATGGTTTTCCTTTATGGTCGATTGGTATGGTTTTTACATCATTCTTAATGCGTTGTGAGATTTTGTTTGAATTTAAAAATCTAAGATTTGATAATTGTTTTAATCAAAAATAGGGAAATTAACCACTGCCGTTATAAGGCTCGGTTGACAGAGACTTGCGACTTATGTTGCGTATCAGGGTAAAAACTAAAATAGTTGTCTTTGAAATACTGAACAACGATGAAAATATTCTGCAGTATTAGGAGAATGTATAGATAACTAGTCGATCTTTCTACTTTAGAGAAAGAAGTATTAATAGATGACATTTTACATGGTGTTCACGACCACGAAGAGCGGTTCATTGAAATACATCACCTTATGGACGGGGTTCAATCTGCCTCAAATACTTCTGATTTGTAGGTTCAAATATTCATTTATAGACATTATCGACTCGACAGGGGTTTCGACCCTTACTATGTTGCTAGAAAGCATTTGCTGACAGTGCAGTCGGGTCTGATCATGATCTGTTCGCTATTCACAAAACACCCCTTTGAGAAGTTAATGGTACTGTTCAAATTGAAAGATGGACAAGTCCATTTGAGAAATATAGGGTTATGGTTGGTACAATGGCTGGGGTTCACTTTTATTGTTATTTTATGTACAAAATATATTTATTTTCTTTGGTATTATGTTGATATAGTTTTACTTTTTATGTTGCATTAATCAACAGAATGACATTCTGAATATGTGTACGACTAATATGTCTTTTGATGTACATGATAATTAGTCCTGTACAAATTGTGATTTATTAAACATACATATTGCTGCACTTCTGTTTTAGAATATGCATGTTGGTGCTAATGTTGTATTTATGCATACATACCGCTGCAGCTCTGTTTTAAGAACATGCATGTTTGGTGCTAATGTTGTTATTGATTCACGCCCGGGATGTGAGAATCCAATATGTACATATCTTAGTTATATTTATTAAATAAACTATTCACTCATAGAGTTATTTATTCTTCGAACGTTGCACTTTCATCAGCTGCCAGGGACAGTAAGTCGTTGCTAAGGAAGTCACTGGTGGTAAGAGGATGCTTAAGATTGATTGCTAAGGAAGTCACTGGTTGATAGGGGAATTCCCTGCTTGCTACGGGAGAAAGTTGTTGTTTAAATCAATGATTCCTGCGGAATTCACTTGTTCATAGGGATAGTCACTTTTTGCCCAGGAAGTCACTGGTTGCTAGTGGAAGTCACTGGTCGCTTAGAAAGTTATGGCTCCTTAGGGAAGTGACTTGTTACTAAAGAAGTCACCAGTTGATAGGGGAACTCACTGGTTGCTAGGGGACTAAGTTGTTGCTATGGAAGATACTTGTTCCTAGAGGAAGTCTATGCTTACTAAGGAAGTCATTGGTTGCTAGGTAAGTCGGTTGTTGCTGTAGGTCATTTGAAGTTAGGTTTAAAATGTATCACTGTATACAGACGAGGAACCCCAAGAGCATGGTCAATTTTGACCCCGGGGACATGATTTGAATTAACTTGGATGAGGTCCACTAGACAATGCTTTCTACAAACTATCTATAAGCTCTAGGCCTTATGGTTTTGGAGAAGACTTTTAAAGGTTTTCCTGTATAAATCTATAGACAGGGTGAATTTTAACCCCAGGGGCATGATTTGAACAAACTTAGAAACACTAAACAATGCTACTTACTAAATACCTAAGCTCTGGACCTTGTGGTTTTGTAGAAGAAGATTTACACGTCTAAATGAAAACCAGTGACTCCCTGGGTGTGGACAAATTTGACCCCAGGGGCATGATTTCAACATTCTGGTAGGCAATGCTACATGCCAAATGTCTATGCTCTGGAGGTTGCGGTTTTGCAGAAGAATATTTAAAAACATTTCCTGTAGTAACCTATGTGAAATTAAATGACCCCCAGAGCGGGATCATTTTCACTCAGGAGTTTTAGTAGACTGCTACATGCCGAATATCTAAGCTCTCCACCTTTCAGTTGGAAAGAAGACTCTCAACGTGTTTCCTATTTGTTGACATAAAAACGTTCTTATCGGAACTATCTTTGTTGAGGATCACCTGAGGAGCATTCATGTGACGTTTGGTTGCAATTGGTCCAGCAGTTTTTCACAAGAATATTTGAATGGACTCCGTTAGACATACGCCGGACGGCGGGTCACCAAGAGCACACGTGCTCACACTGTCATTTAGTCGAAACGGTGTTGTCATTCCCAGATGACGGACACGCAAGCATTTTAGTAACCATTTATTTACGTGTATGAATTTATTTGACACATTAATTATTGTTGATTAATATATCATATTTTATTCTATACTGTATACAAGTAGTAACTGTACAATATAAAGTAAGAACGCCTTAGACCACGCATTTATTGGACAAGGGAAGTAAATATGTTGTCCCTTAACATTTTCATCATTGTTTCATTTATCTCCCATATGGAACACTGATTACAGTTCAAATAGTCGAAGTAAGTTATTGAAAACAAAGTGAATCATTTTAATACATTTAAGAAATATTTACGCCAAGTTATTTCTGTAATAAACAGACGAAAATGAAATAAACTTCACATTCTAACACTACTGAAAATTTCTCCTATAAAGGCGAAGAAGAATTTGAACGTTATGTATACCTTACAAAGTATATCACTCTTGGCGTCTGGAACTATTTTTGACTGCTAAAATTCCCTCCCTCATAATTTTCACACAACATCTACGAGTGGGCATGCATTGGTATTGTTGTGAATGAATTCACGTGGTCTAAAACAAATCGTAGTAAAATTTTCTACACTTCTGGTATCGCCAGCAATATCAGCAACGACAAAAAATAAGACGAATAGCGTTTTATATCAGAAGTAGTAAAACAACAGCAAAAATTTCTCGAAATGCATGGAATGCACGGGTTACTTAAAGTTCAAGGCAGTGACTTCATGAAAGTGCAGCGAATAGGAACCATTTAAACATCTATTTTTGGTTAAAAATAACGGATTAGAATGGAAATATATTTTACTTTTGAGTGATATACCGGTTAGTATATCACTGTGTGGAGTGTAGATTCGAAGTAATCTAATCACGAAGGCCGAAGTCTAAGGGCCGAAGGTTAATATACTAACCGGTATATCACTTAAAAGTGAAATATATTTCCTAGATATAGAAGGGTTATAATGTTTTATAAAGGGAAGGCTGTTTACAATTGGAATAAAACTGTAGCATTCGACCAAACTTAAAAGTATGTCGATAATGATTTTGGATATTTTCAATAGCCACTGATTGATACCAGATATTGCATAGTTCGACATTAACACCCTTAAAAACTATGACTGTGAGGTTGAAAGAACAGCGATTAAAAAGGCTTTGATTTGGTAAAACCTCAATTTTTACAGACACTAAATGGTTTCTTACTTCACAAATAATTATCTAGGAAACTAAAAGAGTTGTTGTTTAGGTTGTTTATACATGTAGTCCCGGTCGACCGTGGAATTTCTCCCCTGATGAACTTGACCCCAGTATGACTCCCACGTATACTTGTACGTAACAAAATTTGAAAATTTAGGGAGCTTTGTTCCACCTGACTGCAATACCCGGTCAGTTTTGTCCAAAAACTATGATTATTTAAAAGTTAAGTGGGTTATTCAAGCGACCATTAGGGGAATTTGATATCATTCGACATAGTGGTTTCAAAAATATTCAAATATCAGGCACTCTTTCACCAACTGCTTCCATTTGCCAGTCTGTGACTTTTAAAGTTACAGGTAGTTTTTATTTTACCAAGATAAATGTCTTAACGGCGGAACTAACCTTTATTTGTACCAACTATTTTCCTAACTTTGCTTTTTAAATCGATAAGTATCGATTAAAGGCTTTCTAGCAACCATTTGTCGTGTAGAAACCACAGGTGGCCGGCCCCATCCCCCAGAGGCCCCTTTACAACCCTGGTACCCCATATTCTGATATATCAAAACAAAATAATAAAACAAAAAAATTGGATTTTTTTTGTTTTATTATTTTGTTTTGATATATCAGTATATGGGGTACCAGGGTTGTAGAGGGGCCTCTGGGGGGATGGGGGTCCTAACCCCGCGCCAGCCACCTGTGGTAGAAACGACTTGGCATATGGCAATTTTGTTTTTGAAGGAATATAACATGGTGCTATCATAAACATACCAGTCAATTTTTTTTGCTATAGCTGTAAACTCAAACTGATGCTGGGATTTTAAAGTCTGGGTAATACACACTTCATATGATGCTTAGGAAGATATTTAATTTCAGTACAATAATCGTTTCTGTCTTACTTAGAAATATGATGATCACTTTGAAGGAAGTAAAAGAACACGAGTTGTTTTATCGTAAATGTCTCAAATGAGATGATGCTGAAGTGTTCTCTGTTTCAGTCAGATATAGTATTTCCGTATTTAAGTTTCCGTAACTGGAGATATGATGATCGTTTCAACGACTTTCTAAAGAACAAACACAAACAGGCAGAATATTAGGTTTTCAAAGTACACGTGAAGCTAACACTTAAAGGCCCAATAGCGCTTCAAATATTTACGAATGGAGAAATAAATAACGGATACATTTATGATAGAAATGTGTTCTATTAAATCTAAATCACTGTAAACCTATTCCTTTCTTTCGTTTTTTGTCGATTCTACACTAAAAAGTTTTGGCAGAAAGCTTTCTTACATTTTGCAATTTCTTTGAAAAAAAACAACCTCTCCACTATTTATATACATGTACTAAGCAAGGAGTGGTTTTCGTACAAATACCGGTCAAGTACGACAGAAAACATCTTTCCGCTACAAGTAATTTTACATCTAAAATGCTCCCGAGTCTTTAAACATATGCATATGTAAATAAACAAATGATAAACCTCAAATATCATAAACACTTTAATACATGGATAGTACTTAACAATTTTTCCGTTGATGACCCTGTATACGTGTAGATCTACATGTAATTGCTTTCTAATACACTAATAAGAGCATAAGTCCTTAGCCAGATTTAAAAACAAATTGCAAACCTCATGTTTTAGAATATCGTCATTTGTTTGCAGACCCCTGGGTGCTCAGTGCAAACTAGAACTATCACTGAATGTGATGAACCCCCCCCCCCCCCCCACCGCACGAACACCCAAATGAGACAGTATATAAATTTATGTAATATTTGATGCTTTAAATATTGGACCTGCACTACTTGAGGCTTCTGTAAAATATAATTAAATTCTGATCAGGGTTTTTGGAGATTAAAAGCGCGCAAGATTTTACTATCTCAAGCCCCTGTGACCTTTTACCTAGTGACCCGAAACATGGACCATGCACATCTAGGTATTGTGCTTATTATTTCTGTCAAGTATTATTAAATTCTGACATCAGGGGTGGAGATTTAGAGTCCAAGAGATTTTACTATCTCGAGCCCCTGTGGTCCTGACCTTTGTCCTAGTGACCTGAAACATAGACCATGCACAACTAGGCATTGTACTTATCACGTCTGTAAAGTACCATTAATTCTGACCAGGGGTTTTGGAGATTTAGGGTTCACAGGCAGATATCCTATCTCCATAGAGTTCGCCGTGTTGTTCAAATCTTTGTTGAAACAACCTAGTAGACAGGAAAGTATTAAAGAATGGTTTCAGTTGAAGTTCTGTTAATGTGGATAATGATAAGATTGATATTCTTCTCTATAGTTTACGAACAGTACCTGGCTTAAACGTTCACTTTGACATTTACCTTTGTATTTCTATGAGCTTAAGGCATAGTCACGGCTTATTGACCGGTGTTGATCTATACGTACATCTACAGTGGTCGGAGCTGTTTTTCCAGTCTCTGAAGCCTGAGTTGAACGAGACGGAGTTCATCATCAGCCATGATACCAGAGATGATATTCACGCATTCCTTTGTCACCCGAGTGGACTTACAAGCGGACATAACGCTTCCCACAATCGGCACCAAATATTTCGAATATTTCATGAAAGTTGTATATCTAATCTCCTCTGTTTCTGTGTACAACTTGTCTATATCTGTCAGCTGTTCTGTATTAAACGCTTTCAAATGAAAATATTTAAGTTTATCTACAGGGATGTCTACTTCTGTTGACACTTTTTCCAGTGAAGCGTCATCTAAAGAAAATACCTTCAAACTAATTCTACGTATCTCTCGTACTGAAAAAGTACCGAACATTGATTCAAGTTTTGGAATTGGAAGAGCTCCAAAAACTGCTGATGCAACTTTCTTGCAGGTAAACTCACTCCTAACAGCTTCTGTTTTCTCTTCAATTGCCTTTTCCAAATATTGAAGCAGGGATTTGCATATACCGATGCCTTTTGTATTCATTAAACTTTTAAGTTTTTCTGATAACTTTGAAAAGTCATATTTCTCTCTGTCTGGTGAACTGACTAAATATATGCCTTCACTCAAATCGGCAGTATCACATTTCCTTATATTTTCTTCTATGTCGCTTTTGATTGTCGCCATGCACTTGACTTCGTCGAAATTTTCAGGGTCATCTCGACTGGCGTTCATAATATCTAAATCAAGTTTTGTTCTCACAAAAATTACGCTTTTTCCAAGACCTAAAGCCTGTTCAGCAATCCACATATCATTTTCTAAGAAGCGATTAGCGGTAACGACAACCACTATATCAAATTTCGAAAGTTCAATGTCATTCAAATATGATTCTCTCGTAAACTGCTGTGTTCCTATTCCTGGTAAGTCCCACAGCGTGACTTTATGGCTTTCAGGAAATTCATACTTCTTTACTTCTGTTGTTGTTTCTTTTATGCCTACCCTAGCTGCTCCGGGGCTTTTTGCCGTCAAACCTCTTAACGCATTAATTAGGCTTGACTTTCCGGATCCCGAGTTACCGGTTATAGCTACGTTGACGCTTTTACCTTTCCATTCTGCTATTGAACTGTTGATATAGTTGTTCAGACCATGTATTGTACCAGCCTGTTGAATTTCATGCATTAATATGTCTTCCTGGATGAACGACTGAATATTCTGTAAAAAAAACATTGATTTGCAAGAAAAGTTAATGGTCAAGGCCAAACAATTATAGGAAAGTTCAAACACACTTGACAGAATAACGAAAAAACTATCATTACGTGTACTCAAATCAACTAAACCGTTAGACAAGGCAGTGGACTTAGAACATAACTCCCCTGTTGGAAAGACTGAGATGTGTTTGTTCGTCGTAAGATTAATCTCGGGGAAACATTGCAACCTTTGATATTTGGCCTTAACTTTCATACGTGAATGCACGTAATATTGCTGGAATTTACAAACAGTTACGTACGTGTCATGCAAAACTCCATATTTAAGGTTATAATAGTTATGTAAACTTACTTCAAACGTGTTATCTTGCTTTTTAAGTTGATCACCTCCTGTTCTTTCCTGGTCAACACCATCAACCTGAAAGCAAAACAAGACGTAAACTAACAACATACATTTTGGAAAAAATATTACTTAAAAACAAGCATAAACCTTGGTTTGAGCTGGTTCCTAATATAACGTTATATATTAGGACCCAGGTTTGAGTGGAACTGTTAAGTGACCGTGACGAAATAACAAATATCAACTTGGTCTAGTAATATATCTGTTACCTTGCCTTTAGCCTTGGTAAATTGTCATTTTCAAAAGTTACCGTCTACTGATTGTGACGGGGTTTTTTATACTGATGGTTAAAAAGCGTCACGTGTAAGTCCGCTTGACTCTTACAGCTGTCATTTTTACTATATGAACCAATCAAATGTAACTATACATTTTCTGAAGAAAGTGTTTCCAAACAGTCTCAAAACTATTGTGGAAATAATGCATTATAATCACTTACCTCAATACTGCATTCCCTGATCAGTGCCTGAGATTCTTCAACATCATCACCGTTGTCAATATCGCCCTTGTCAATATCGTCATTAGCAATAGCGTCATTGTCAATATCGCCGTTGTCAATTTCGTCATTGTCTATATCGCCATTATTTATATCGCCATAATAACAGTCTATATCACCATTGTCACTATCGTCATTGTCAAAATCGACATTGTCAAAGTCATTTTGAAACACGACATCTTCAAAACTCTTTACAGAGAATACGTCTTCTTCTATTTTTTCCATATTCATTTCGTTCATAGTATGTACATAATATACAGGGAAAAATTACCGTTAACAATATAGTTCATCATAGATTTTTACCTATCTAACAACAAAGTCTCATAAGCTGTTTATGGATTACATAGTTTGTCATAGAATTAAAATTGATGTTCTTTTTCATCTGCATCCATTTTCCTTTCTAAGTGTTGTCGAAAGTGCACCGAATAACTGGAACTAATTAAGTCTTTTAGGAATCTGAAGCTATCTGTAATATAAGTACTAAAATGCGTTGTTAAAGTAATTTTCCTAAATCCACCAAATTCAGCGACATCGGCAAAAGCTCACATACAGGTAAATCTCACAAAATAGGTTTTGTAACGTTTACTTAGTATGTTTGAATTTTGTCAAACTGTATGCAAGTTCCAATTAAAAGACAAAATAGCATGTACAACTACTCAAAATGGTTTCCGTACTTCAATGAATTATCAGTCCAAATTGAATAAGGTAATTTAAAGGGGAAATCTACACCTAAAACAGTTATTTCATTGCCTCATTCCTTCTGTCAAATTACTGATTAATAACTAGATAAATGGGAATGCGTAATCAGGAAGGTTACGTAATTATTGAACGCCCTGACTGTCCTTTGCCCATAATGGAAAAGATATCATGTTAAGAAAGCATTTCGTCTTGTTCAGAGAGAATGTTATTTTGTCAAACCGGCATGTTGCCTTGTGCTGACAAGATGTTGTTCTCTCAATCCGGTATGTTGTATTGTGCTGACAAGATGTTGTTCTCTCAATCCGGTTTGTTGTATTGTGCTGACAAGATGTTGTTCTCTCAATCCGGTATGTTGTATTGTGCTGACAAGATGTCGTTCTCTCAATCCGGTATGTTTTATTCTTTAGGGAGTATGTTGTCTTGTTTGGAAAGGTTGTTGTTCGGTCAAAAGGGTTTATTGTCTTGTTTAGAGATGACACTATGATGTCAAAGTAATAAACACGATGCTGTTCTGTCATCTCTGAATGTTGTCTTGTACTGAGAGGATAATATTGTGTCAAACCGATTTGTTCTCTAGTTCAGAGACAATGTGTTAGTCTGTCAAACCTTTATGTTGTCTTATACAGGACGTAAGCTGTCCTGTTCAGATATGCATGTGTTGTTTGTTCTATCAAGCCTGTATGCTGTTCTGGTCCTAGTCAATGCTATCATATCTGACTGGACCATTGGTTTGTTCAAAAACGATATTATTCTGTCAAAGTCGTCTTGTTTAGAACGTATGTTGTCTTGTTCCGAGACAATGTTATTATGCCAATAGGTCTTGCTTGTAGAGATTTGTGTTCTGTGATACTGTTGTCTGTTAAGATCATGTATTGTTTTGTTTAATTGCTATGTTGTCTTGTTCAGAGATGATATGCTATCATGTCAAACTGGTATATTGTTTTGATCAGAAACAATGATGTCCTGTGAAACAGATATGACGTTCTGTTCAGATGCGCAGTTGTTCTGTCCAACCTATATGTTGCCTTGTGCAGAGAGGATGTTGTTTTATCAAACCGATATGTTGTTTTGTTCAGAGTGTATATTGCTCTATCAAACCGATATGTTGTCTTTTTCAGAGAGTGTGTTGTTTCTTATGAGAGGTTGTTGTTCTACACAATGACAAAAAGCAAAAGAAACAAAAGACAAGATTTGAAGGTTTTTTCTTTATTTTCTTGAAGCATTATGAACAATAAAATGTGAAGTGCAATTAAATGTAGTTAAGATAACGGTATTTATCATGTCTACCAAAATTTCATAATAACATAAAGGTAGAAAAAATCTGAAAAGTTAGTTAATTATTATGTGAGACTGTTTAAACAGTAAAATGTATGTCTTCCAGTACAATTTCATTCTCGTTAAAATACCATGAATCAGACTATTTTTTTTTCAGTCTTCATGTATTTCAATGGAAATTACCTGGGTTTACCCCCAGCTCCGCTTAATTTCTAGAATGGGCTTTCCAGCTTTCTTGTTGAGAGGTTCATTTATTCTTCATAGACGTGTTCATTCAAAAAGCGGACAGTAAATATCACGCTTAGACTGCGTGGATGTCAAAGTTTATCATTGTTTGCGCTGAGAGTTAAGGCTTCAGTTTTTAAATCTGAAAAAAACGACAATGTTTTTAAATATTTTGAAAGGCATTTTGTTATAGTTTTTACGTTGGAAATACATTTTTAAGTTCATGCGATGGACCGGATACTTTAGGTTAATAAAACAATTTATTAGCTAAAACAGGTACTTTTTTATCCAAATGAACATTTTATAAAAAATATGCATACTCTCCGAACTATCGTCTAAACAATACACGTTCTCTGAAAAAACGAAATGCGGTTAAGCATAAATTTCCTGACTGGACGACTATGGTTAGACACACCATCCTCTCTGTAATGGACGTTATCGGTTTGACAGCCTTAACTACACAACCATTTGACAGAACAACACCTCCTTTGAACAGGGCAACATAAAGGTTACACAGAACAACAAGAAGTTCGAAAAACAACATGCCGTTGACATAGTGGCATCGACTCTGAACAAGACAACATGTCCGTTTGACAAAATGATAAACTCTCTTGACAAGACAGCAAACTGTCTGAAAAAGAAAACATATCGATTTGACCGAACAGCATCCTCCCTGAACAGGACAATAGAACACTTTGACATGATCCTTTGTAAACAATACAACATACATGTTTCACTGAATAACACCCTCCCTAAACAGAACAACATACTACTTTGACCGAACAACATCGTCACTGAACAGATCAACATTCTCTCTGAACATTTGAAGATGACCGGACAACAATGTCTCTGAACAGGACAATAAACCACTTTGACGGAATATCATCCTTTCTGAACAAGACACCACATAAATTTGACAGAATAACATTGTCCCTGAAACGGACAACATATCACTTCGACTATGGAGCTTTTATGTGGACACCGGGATGTTCACTTAATGTAGTCCAAGTGCACTTGTTTTACGTCTACTTGTAAGATTTTGGGTCATGGCAATTTTCCAACTGTATTTGCTAAAATTATAAAACGTTTTGTTAAAAGAGGTTACGACCCTACTGTTTTGAGACACACCGCATGTTTGGTGTTCAACCCGTTTACAGTTGGACGCTATGCTTCCCTCTTTGATTGTGTCTGACGGAAGAGGGGGAGGACTCTGTGATGGGCAGTTTTTAAATCCCACTGGGACGAAACTGTTTTGATTTCTGTCCTCTGGCCTGTTTCGTCGGGTGTTTCTCTTGGTGCTCTGCCTTCTGCAAAGGCATTGAGTACATACGTTTTTTGGTTCTCAAGGTTTGCTTTTTATATATTTATACACGAGCATTTTTGTGTTTTACATACCATGCCTTTTGTTTCCATTGCGTGTGTTAGAGATTCACCTAGCAGGGATTACTTTTATTTACACTATCCTGTGACTTTGGAACATGGTGGGGGTAAGAGTGAGGTTGGGTGCGCACCATAAACCGGTTTAAGCTCCCCAGTGGTGTTTTTGGCAATGACCGTTCCAAGGCGGTACCCCACTATGTTCCTTTAATTGTTCGTTTTGTCCTCGTGTGTTTGCTTTGTATGCTAGTGTGTGTTGGTAGTGTATGTGTGTGTGTGCTTGTGTGTGTGTGTGTGTGTGTGTGTGTGTGTGTGTGTGTGTGTGTGTGTGTGTGTGTGTGTGTGTGTGTGTGTGTGTGTGTGTGTGTGTGTGTGTGTGTGTTGGTGGTGTACACTTCTGGGTCGTTTTTGGTACGTGGCATTCCCTGTTTGATATTATTTTTGTTTTTTTGTTTACATACAACTAGACAAGTCGTCTAAGTCATGTCGACTTGATGTCTAGTAATGCGACATGTCGGTCAACTTTTGGACAACAAGACACCGTAACATATTACTGCAGAACATGTTTATCCAGTGACGACAAACAGCATGTCGAGTTGACCATGTTGTCTAATCTTTTACCGACATGTCGCAATAATAGACAGCAAGTGGACATGGTTTAGGCGACTTGTTTAGTTGTATTTCAACAAGTAGACGTAAAACAAGTGTAAATGGACAGCATGAAGTGATCATTCTGGTGTCAACTTAAAGTTTCCATACTTAATTACACCCTTTATGAACAAGAAAAACCATATCAATTTGATTGAACAATATCGTCCCTGAACAGAACAGCATACCGCTTTTACAGAATAACATGTTCTATGAACCAAACAACCAAGGTGGTGCGGTTGTCGAGTGGTTAACACTCTGGACTATCAATCCGGAGGTCCCCGCTTCGAATCCCGGCCTTCTCCTTTTCAGTCTTTCCGACCCATCTAGAGAGAAGCTGGTTAGAAACCCACAGGTAGTCTCACGTGTATCGGTGCTTAACATCGGGCATGTAAACAAGAACCAAGGGGTCATATGAAATCGCTAGCGATGAATAAAAAAGATACGAAAATCTTGAAACATGCAGTTGACAACATGTGAAAAGCAAAGTAAAAATCTGTTGTAACAAATCATAATGTGTTGTTCTTTGGTCAAACAGAATGTCTAAATTGTTAAATATGATTTTGGATTGTGTCAGCAGATATTAGTTTTTTCGCTATTTCATTTTATTTGTCTGCCACGGTCTGTCAAGTGGTAAATGCTCTGGATGTTCCTCTGTACATGTATCTGCATTTGTCTCTTTAACCTGCGCCTGTCAGGAGACTTGGCACTTTAACCAGAGGAGAAATACTAGGGTAGGCGTGGACTATAAACAATCTACACACTATTGTCGTCTGTATCTCGGATGGAGTGGCGGCTCTCTTCGTGTGGCAACAGTGCCTGGGAAACACAGATTCAGTGTTGAAGTATATTCTAGCCTGCTCCTTTTTATGAAAAAATCTGGTAAATGAACAGACCGAAAATGAAAACGCATTACGGAAATGGATTTTAGAAGCAACCGCCCCTATGAATTATCTGTCCGTCTTAACATATTAAGATCATCATCTACCGTTTTTCAAGTAGCGCCTGACCAACCAACGCCAAATTATTCAAACTTTAAAAACATATTTTTCATTATGTTTAGAATGTATGTAAACCTTTAATTTTTGGAAACTTTTAAAGCCTTTTCAATCTCGAAACAAATAAAGAAAATCAAATGCCGGTTCACATGATTAAATATTCAACAGGAATAAAACTGGCGTACATATTCATATTTTGGTTATAACTTCGGCACTACTCTTTCTTTAAGAATATCAATGGTCGTTTAATTACTTTCTTAAAATTATAATGATGACTTTAAAGTGTATTACCACTCTAAGGAAGTAAAAAGCTCGAGTTGATTTATCGTTATTGTAACAAGTTAGGCGATGCCTTTGTGTTCTCTGATTTAATCAAATAAAGTACTGTGTTTCCGTATTTAAGTTTCCTTAACTATAGATTTGTGATAATTACAACGGCAGTCTTTTGTCATTAAAATACGCAACATGAAAATATGCAAACATGCAGAATATGAAGTTTCTGAAGTACATGTGTAGCTAACACTTGAATATATACATAAAACACAAATAATACACGTGGAATAGTATAAAGTGACATGTCATAAACATTTAAATACATGTTCTCAACAATCTTTCCGTTAATGACCTAGTATATGTATAGATGTATTTGCTCTCTTATACACATGCATATCATTAGTTTTTAGCCTGCTACTGTTTTTGTAATGAAAGACTTGTCCAGACTTCAAGTTATTTATGATATCGTCAATTATTTGAAAGGGGTGCTGAGTGGAAGTTCACTTGAAGACGGCGTACGCAAATGCTAACTGACCATTATTGTGATCTGGTCGCAAAGGCAAACCCCTAGTAGGGTAAGAGTAAATGTTTTTACAGCAAATTGTATACAGAAACTATTTTGGTAAATATAACCATCATGTAGTGTGCGACACTATTTACCTGGCACTCAATAATCTTTGCCAATATATTCGGGTACGTTCGGGTGTGTTTTCGTTGTTTAAATTGATTATCATATCGAACAATTACATTTCATCGACTGAAGTTCAGACCAGAGAGACAGTAGCGTAGTGGAAAGATGACAAACGTGTATGCAAGGTTCCAAGGGTTCGAATCCAGCATATATCATTTTAATCTTTGGAAGTGTATAGCTATTTTCATTTAATTTCTGACACTGTCTTTTCGCTTTTATATATTCTATGATTGTTGGTTAACTTTACTTTGTTTTCTGTGTCTCTCTTTTTTATATATGAATACTTACTATTGATATTCATGCATGCATTTCAGGAATAACATAAAATTACATCGTCCGTTGAATGAACGTTTTTCCGTCTGTCCCAGGGTTATTTTCGAAATCCTTTGATATATTAGCTGAGGCAATCTTATCTTTAGTGCGTATCTGTTTTTCAATATGATTTGATCGCCGACATTTTCTGTTCAATACACAAATGTATGCAGGACAACGGAGAAAGAATGTCATTAAACAATATTGAAACCCCGTGATGAACAAAGACAATGGTGAATACATTTAATGCAATGAAACGATTTAAATTAAGTAAAACAAAAAATCAAGCAAGACTCAAACATGCAATAGCTGGATAGTAATCAAATGCCTGATCCACTACACCATTGCGGAATGCGATATCTGGTACAGTGCGATATTGATATTTTATATCAATCGCTTGTCATATTTTTATCCGAAGATTACCGACAACATACGAAATATTCATGAGTGCCAGTTCAATATTGTCGCATAATGGTTCAAAACGAAGGGAATATTTACAAAATTGGTTCCCATTTATAATAATGTTTCTTTTTTTCTCAAGAACGACTGACACGTTTACGTCTGTTTCTACGGTTGTCTCCCAGACAGTTTCAAGAGCAGGCACATCGCTTTTAGGCATTGTTAGTCTATACGTATGTATCTAAAGTGGTTGAAGCTGTTTTTCCAGTCTCAGAAGCCTGAGTTGAACGAGACGGAATTCATCATCAGCCATGATACCAGAGATGATGTTCACGCAATCCTGTGTCACCCGAGTGGCCTTACAGGCGGACAAAACGCATCCAACAATCGGCACCAAATACTTTGAATACTTCATAAGTGTTGAATATCTATTCTCCTCCGTTTCCGTGTACAACTTGTCTATATCTGTCAGCTGTTCTGTATTAAACACTTTCAAGTGAAAACATTTAAGTCTATCAATCGGCATGTCTACTTCTGTTGACACTTTTTCCAGTGAAGCGTCGTCTAGAGAAAAAACCTTCATACATCGGCCACGTATCTCTCGAGCTGTCAAATTACCAAACGTTGATTCAAGCTTTGGAATAGGGATAGCTCCGAAAACGGCTGATGCAACTTTCTTGCCGGTAAACTCACTCCTCACAGCATCTCTTTTCCCTTCAATTGCTTTTTCCAAATATTGAAGTAGCCATTTGCATATACCGATGCCTTTTGTATTCATTAAACTTTTAAGTTTTTCTGATAACTTTGAAAAGTCATATTTCTCTCTGTCTGGTGAACTGACTAAATATATGCCTTCACTCATATCGGCAATATCACACCTACTTATATTTTCTTCAATGTCCCTTTTGATTGTAGCCATACACTTGACTTCGTCGAAATTTTCAGGGTCATCTCGACTGGCGTTCATCAAATCAAAATCAATTTTTGTTCTCACAAAAATAACGCTTCTGTCAAGACCTAAAGCCTGTTCAGCAATCCACATATCATTTTCTAAGAAGCGATTAGCGGTAACGACAACCACTATATCAAATTTCGAAAGTTCAATGTCATTCATATATGATTCTCTTGTAAACTGCTGTGTTCCTATTCCTGGTAGGTCCCACAGCGTGACTTTATGGCTTTCAGGAAATTCGTATTTCTTTACTTCTGTTGTTGTTTCTTTTATGCCTACCCTAGCTGCTTCGGGGCTTTTTGCCGTCAAACCTCTTAACGCATTAATTAGACTGGACTTTCCGGATCCCGAGTTACCGGTTATAGCTACGTTCACGCTTTTACATTCCCAGTCTGCTATTGAGCTGTTGATATAGTTGTTCAGACCATGTATTATACCAGCCTGTTGAATTTCATGCACTAATATGTCTTCCTGGATGAACGACTGAATATTCTGTAAAATACATTAATTTGTAAGAAAAGTTTGTGGTCTAATTGCAAAGTATATAAAGATTATACGACAGTACGCATGCACTTGGAACAACGTTAAACTATCACTATATAGAGGATAATTGTTGGTTTCGGTGTAAGATCACGTTATAATTTCACCGAGTGGGCACCAAAAGTGATATTTTCACGAGTGGCGCAACCACGATTGAAAATAACAACTTTCGGCGTTCACGAGTGAAATTAACGTGATATTACACAGATACCAACAATTTTTCTGTTTATTTTATTATTAAAACTCTACTTTTATTGACTTTGTTTCTATAGAATATCGAAAATCGTAGGAAACGTCATAAAAACAGCACAAATGATGTCATTTTAACGACGTCATCGTCGCATGGTTTCCAGCATTAATTAAACTCGTTATACTTTTTGACGTAAATCCGGGTTAAAGATTGCAAAAACAATGAAAATAAAAATGGTAATCCACTTTTACAAAACTGTGGATTATCACTTTTATTTCATTGAGAAATTGTTCTTTAGTCCAACCAATTGAACCATTGGTAAAGCGTCGGACCCTGTTGGAAAGACGGATAACAGCTAACAATTATGTTCTCGTCGTCCTGAGAGAATATTGCAAACGTTGATTTTTTGCCTTCACCTTCATAAGTTAATGTAACGAATGTTCCTCGATTTTTGTTGATCTCCTAAAATAGACGCTTTCTGAGGGGAAGCATGTGACATTTGAAAGACTTGGAAAACAGAATTGGTCAAATGTATAGTCTCACTAATTCGATATTTATATTAACATTGTCATTTATAATGTAAAAGTAAGCGGTTCAATGGATAAATTCGGCAAGTGTTTGAGTGCTGTACTATTAAACAGTAACGAATGTGTCAAGTGAAACTCCACATTTAAGGTTATATAGAGTATAATTAGTTGAAATACATTTTATTTCCATATATACACATGTATGTACACAGTGTAACAATTACAAAAATACAAAATGGAAAAGGATAAGAATGAAAGACACAAAAAAAAATGTCTTATAAAATTCTTCTCCCTGGAGGATAATTGTTGGTTTCAGTGTAATATCACGTTATAATTTCACCGAATGGGCACCAAAAGTGATATTTTCACGAGTAGCGCAGTCAAAAGTGAAAATAACTACTTTTGGTGTTGACGAGTGAAATAATCGTGATACTTCATAGATACCAACAATTTTTCTAATTATCTGATGTCTCAAACTCTACTTTTGTCGAGTTTATTTCAATAAAATATCGAAAATCTCGGGAAACGTCATCAAAAAAGCATCGCAAACATGACGTCACTTTAACGACGTCATCGTCGTATGGGTTCCGGCATTCATTACGCTCGGTATACTTTTTGACGTAAATCTGGGTAACAAATTTTGATAATCTTCACTGAGTGGACATTGAGTTTATAGGGATATAATCCACCGTTATATTTCAATAAACCACGAAGAATCATAAAATAGAATAATTATGTTAACTTACTTCGAGCGTGCTCTCTTGCTTTTTAAGTCGGTTAAGTCCAATTATTTCCTGATCAACACCATCAATCTGAAAGTAAAGCAAGAGCTATCACTGGCAAGTGTGGATTGCCCCCAAAGTGGTGCGTTTAAAAATTGCTAGTTCTTGTCGTTGCAGTACTTATCATTGCCAAAATTACCCATATTCAAAGTTTGGTATAATAAATATGCATATTGAAACAATGTGATCGGACAGACAATTAACAAAAAATAAAGGAAGATAATTCTCAAAAATGGCAATACAAGGTTATGGCTCTTGGGCACTGCACTTCCCTTCAATGTCTTCTCTGACCGTATGCAATTTGAACGAATTTCCTTCTGAATTTTCAGAGTTTTGCTCCGGAAAAGAAAATGTAAGAAAGGAGGATAGTTATAAACAGGCTAGTAGAGTTATGGTTCCTGTACACTGCCCTTTCTTTATCATTTTATGAAGTTTTAAAGTAATTCCGTTAGTACTTTGCAGTTATGCTTCGGACAAGAAAAGTCAATAAAGGGAGATAATTAAAATAAAACGCAATACGGTGTTCTAGGGCACTGCACTTTGCCTTAATGTCATCTATCATTGGATGCAAATGGGTACCTTTGGAGTTATGCTCCGGTTAAGAAAATGTTAACGAAGTGTGTGATATTTAAAAGATAGGCAAGGCAGAATTTAATTCTTGGGCACAGCACTTACCCTCAATGTCCTCTCTCATTGTATGCAATTGGACAAAATAAAAATAATCCCTTCAGTGCATTAAAAGTTATGCTCCAGATAAGAAAATGTAACAAGAGCGATAATTCAGAAATTACACAAGGTAAAGTTATGGTTCTTTTACAATGCACTTCCTCTCATCATGCTAATACGTTGTATGAAGTAATTCCCATAATACCTTAGCAGTAATGCTCCGAACAGGAACATGCCATAAAGACAGTTAATTACGATTAATGATTCAATATAGGGTTATGATTCTTGGGCACTGCATTTATCTTAATGTCCTCTCTGATTGTAAGATTTTGAAAAGATTTCCTTCTGTACTTTAAGAGTTATGCTCCGGACAAGAAAAAGTAACATGGGGATTGACTAAGAAATTGGGTAAGTAATAGTTCTTATTAACTGCACTTCCTCACACTGTGTTCTTTCACTTTCTGAAGTTTCAAGTAATTCTCCTCAATTATTTTGCAGTTGTGCCCCGAACCAAGGAGATAATTGAAAAAATAAGCAATATATGATTGTGGTTATTGGGAACTACATTTCCCCTAAGTGTCCTCTCTGACTGTATGCAATTTAAATAAATTTCCTTCAGCACTTTTACAGTTATGCTCCAGACAAAAAAAATATATAAAAAGGGGGTAATTAAAAATAGACAGGTTGAATTATGGTTCTTGTACACTTCACTTTCTTACATTGTGTTCTATCACTGTGTGAAGTTTTAAGTGGTTATCTTTAATACTTTTGAAGATGCTCTGGACAAAGAAGTGTGGACGCACTGACGAGCCGCCCGAAGTTACTTCGGACATAATAAGACGTAAACTAACAACATACATTTTGGAAAAGATATTGCTTTTATATGAGTGTGTATCGACCTGATGGCTTAAGGGACACGCCCTAAATCTGGTTGGTTATCTTATCAAAATATTACTTATAGACTAAATGTACGTTTAATTGTAAATAAAGACATTTTAAAGAAAAACAGAGATGCACGTAATGCCAGTATACGGACATTTTATAATATATCGCTATCCACTCAAACGTTAAAACCAATCTGTAAAATGAAATTTTTACGGTACTACAAAAACGCATCTTATTTATCATGATATTTTTGTTTACAACTTACATTTTGGTTAAATCTTTTATGTTTGGGGGAGGTTCTTTCATTGACATATAGCTAATAGTTTTTAAGTGATTTCAGAGTACATCCAGTTTTAGGAAGTCCCTATTTAAAGATATCCACGTATAAGTCCACTTGATTCTTGAAACTAAAACTTTTACGATATCAACCATACACCGGTATAATCAATCGAATGTAACTGCAACATTTCTGTTGCCGAAGAAAGTGTTTTCGAATCAATGTCAAAGATATCTTTAAAATAAGGCAGTGTAATCACTTACCTCAATACTGCATCCTCTGATCAGAGTCTCTTCAACATCGCCATTGTCAAAATCGTCATTGTCAAAATCGTCATTGTCAATATCGTCATTGTCAATATTGCCATTGTCTATATCTCCATTGTCTATATCGCCATTGTCAATATCTCCATTGTCAATATCGCCATTGTCAATATCTCCATTGTCTATATCGTTATTGTCAAAATCGTCAATGTCAAAATCGTCATTGTCAAAATCATTTTGAAAGACCACATCTTCAACACTGTTTCTCGAGAATAAGTCATATTTTATTTCTTCCATAGTTATTTCATCCTTAGTATGTACATAATATACAGCTTGGTAGCATTACTGTAGCATTACTTTCATGAAAGTTTTTAAACCTATCCCACTGACAGCCAAAACATGGATAACGCGATATTTTATTGCATCAGCATTCATTGTAGTATTGTCGAAAGTGCTCAATAATGAATCTGAAGCGACCTTGATTATCAGTACTAAAATGATTTGTTTTGGTAATTCCACAAAAATCAGCGAAATCTGCAAAGTCTCTTATATCAGGTAAATCTCAAAAATATTCTTTTGAAACGTTTACTAGAATGCTTGGATTTCGTCCATCACTGATAGCTGATGAATCTATTTCTTTCTTTTCTGTTTCTGAATACTAACAGTTACAAGCATAAAATACACAATTGGTTGAATGGTTCAAAGCTATGAAAATGAACTATTTGGCACGAAAGAATAACAAAAACTTCTTCAAAAATTCCAATTAAAATTCACAATAGCATGTACACGTACTCAAATCTATAATTTCCTATAACTTCAATGAATTAGAGCTTCAAATCAAATAAGGAAATATAACAGTGAAACTACTTAATTACCTCATTTAAAAGTACTTGTTATAAAATTACTCACAACAATAGGGCTAATGTATATCGGTTTTCACTACCTTAAATATTCAAAACTTAAAATGAATAGGGGTGCATTTAACTCATTTACTTTTAGTATAATTACCAGAAGAACACGGCGTTATGAAAGTAACCCTGTACTTTTGAACGTTTTGCAATTATTATAAACTAATTATTATCGAATGAAAATGTCACAAGCAGCACAAATCCAAAATTAAAATCAGTCAACCTAAAAACAGTTAGTTGTAAGGCAGGATCAATATTGATAAGAAATATGCAGTCGCTAGCGACGAATAACAGTGATACCAAAAATCTTAAAAGATTTGTGAAACACAGGAAAAACCGGTTGCTATCATATGATAATGCGATGTTCTTTGATAAAATCTGAAACTTTTGAAACGGCTGCCAGATAAAAAATGGAAAAAAGTTACGAAATATGATTTGCTTAACGTTTGTACATTACAAAAGAGATATATAGAGGATAATTGTTGGTTTCGGTGTAAGATCACGTTATAATTTCACCGAGTGGGCACCAAAAGTGATATTTTCACGAGTGGCGCAGCCACGAGTGAAAATAACTACTTTTGGTGTTCACGAGTGAAATTAACGTGAAATTACACCGATACCAACAATTTTTCTGTTTATTTTATGGTTAAAACTCTATTTTTATTGATTTTTTCTATAAAACACCGAAAATCGCGGGAAACGTCATCAGAAAACATAGAACAAATGACGTCATTTAAACGACGTCATCGTCGCATGGTCTCCAGCATTAATAACGCTCGGTATACTTTTTGACGTAAATCCGGGCTAAAGATTGCAAAAACAGTGAAAAATAAAAATGGTAATCCACTGTTTCAAAACTGTGGATTATCACTTTTATTTCACTGAGAAAACTCTATAATTCACTGGAAAACATAAAATAAATATATATAATGATAATTATGAAATTTAATTTGCGTTATGTTGATATAGTTCTGCTGGAGGGGTAACTCTAACGCGTTTAGTGCTGGAGTATATACTAGTCTGATTCTGCGCATAAACGAGTCTGTTAAAAAAAAACGAAAATGTAAACGCACCATGCAAATAACTCTTGGAGGCTGTATGCAGTTTCAGGCTGTTAGTGTCGAATTGCCCAAGGTCAAATTTATAGAAAAGAGGTAAAACTCAGATCCAAGTGTTTAGGTTGAAAACATTAATACATGCTATATATGAATTTTCATTGTCAAGTATTTAGATTTAGTGAATTTATGAAAGTGAAAACAGTGACATTGACCTTGCAGTAGTGACGTAATGCCTGCCAAGTACGAAAGCATGTCTGTCTAGAATTAGCCGTGAATGGGTCGTGCCGCATATATACCTCGCCCGAGGGTGGTGGACCTTATAAAGCACGTTAACAACCAAAAATTAGCCGGGAGTGCGAGGGTCATTTTGCCATGGGCATCAGGAGATTTGAAATATTGAAAAAAAAAAAACAGATTAGATACCTTATATCATTGAGCTTGTTTTCTCGATTCTCGACGGTGTTTCAAAGTAGGAAACAATGTAGCAGTTGGTTCTATCAGTGGCGGATAATTTTCAGTGGTAGTGTAAACATTAGCATATTGTGTTATTTTGTCTTCAGATTTCGCGATATTGGAAAACACAGAATACTGAGCTGGTGAATGAAGGTTTGATTTTGGACTGAAATTACTGGCATTTGTTTATTGAGTCACACATGATCATGTTAAAGATGTACTTCATTTGTTTCAAGTGGGTGATTACAGTGCTTGGGTTGTGGTTTTGAAAAGTCAAAAAAAGAAATGCATACTGCCTCTGGTCGTATGAATTTCCTCCCGTTTTCGGTCAAAGTGGCATCATTAATTTCCTCACAATAATCTTTCTTATTTCAAAACGCGCCTTGCTAACGTACGAAAGCCTATTAGAACCATTCGCAAGAAAAAATATTGTGAAGTCGTAATAACGCGAAAAAAGGCGTAATAACGCGAAAAAAGGCGTAATAACGCGAAAAAAGGCGTAATAATGCGAAAAAGGCGTAATAACGCGAAACAAGGCGTAATATCGTAAAGAAAGGCGTATTCTAACATGACTCACGATTTTGTCTCTATATACCAAGTGTAGAAAAATTATGTTATATTAAACCATAAACGAATAAATGAATGATCTGAAACTGTATGTTGAAAATACTAGTATAATTCATGTTGATTCACAAAAACTATTAGGAATTCATATTGATAAAAGTTTAACATGGAAAACACACATAGATAAAACTTGCACGAAACTGGTTTCAAAATTATTTCTTTTAAAAAGAATTCAGCATTTCCTTACCCATGAGATGAAACAGCTATTTTACAACGCCTATATTGCACCTACATTTGATTTTGGATGTTTAACATGGCACACAGCTAACATGACCGATGTAAATAGAATTACTAAACTGCAAAAACGATCAGCCAGAGTTATACTAAATGTCAACAAATTTACACGATCGTCTGAGATGTTCAATAACCTTAAATGGCTTTCTTTCCACAGCAGATGCAAATATTTTACTGGCATATTAGTTTATAAAGCTCTTCATAATTTGACACCTTCATATATCAAAGATCTAATTATATTCTCAAATACAGCCTATGAATTGCGGTCAAAATCCAGGAAAGATATCACACACAAAACACCTAACACAAATTATCTCAAGAAGACATTTAGTTACTCTAGTATGGAAATTTGGAACCAAATACCTGTTGATATAAGACTTTTATCAAGTGTCAGTGCGTTCAAATATAGCTTAAAAACATTTCTGCTTAAGACTCATAAATTGTAAATACTTTTTTGCAACCTACTTTATATTGTAAGTGAAACATAATCTTTTATGTCTGTCATTATTTCTATATCTTAATGTAATATGTATGCATATTACGATAGTCTTATTCATATTGTGTTGTTTATACTTGTTTGAATTTGTTTTAAAATTGTTTAAGAAGGCCTCATTGTATATAAGATTTATCACCTATTAATGTACTGCACTTAATATTTGTTATGTCTTAATGAGTTACCTTCTGAAAATAAAGAGATTATTATTATTATTATTATTATTATTATTATTATTATTATTATAAAAAACGCGGGGACTGATATGCTGTAAACATGACGTCATATTGCGCCGCATGACGTTAAATGAGCGTTCGCGTAAAAAAATAAAGCTTTGCATTTATTCACCTCTTGTAATATCTGGTCATGTTAGAATCGAAATAACATCCTTTTCAGCGTTGTTATCGTCTAATAAACAATAATTTGTCGTACTGATGTACAGTTATAAACAACTCAGGCCTTCGGCTTTCGTGGCTAATTATTGCATATCAGTACTCCAAATCATTGTTTATTAAACGACTAACACCGCTGGAACGGATGTTATTTTTTAAATAACGCTAAACAAAGGCGTTATAACGCTATAAAAAGGCGTTATAACGCGAAAGAAAGGCGTTATAACGCGAAAGTAAAGGCGTTATAACGCGAAAGTAAAGGCGTTATAACGCTAATAAATAGAGAATATTAGGCTACTGTCTTTTGATAACATGTGATATCAGGTGAGGTAAATGCGGTCGGAAAAGGCGAGGCTCTGCCGAGCCTTTTCCGACCGTATCTGCCGAACCTGATATCACATGTTGTCAAAAGGCAGTTGACTAATATTCTATTTATCATGCAAATCTTCATATTGTATATTTTTGACACTTTTAGGGGCCTAAAATAGAATAAACACGGTATTTATAAAAGAAAATGATTTCAAATTACTACATGTGCCTCGAAAAATAGTTCTACATTTCAAAGGACAAAAATATAAAAACAACATAAATATAGCTTTATAATTACTTTCATGGACTATTTATAAATGTTTTTCTGTTCTAATTATAATTTGTTTTGCAAACAATATATTTGCAAAGACACACGCAAGTTTTCAAGTAAAACACTGACTTTCAAAAATGTCGGCGGGGGCTCAAACCACTGGGGTATTCTAATTGTAAACAAACGAGGAACTTGAGAGTTGATGAGTGAAAAGTGAGCGGTTTAAAGACAGTTTTCAACTTTTGATAGGTAGCTGATAGGTTTCAGGGCCATTTCAACCACGCATTAAGAACTTACTGTGAAAATTGGATAGTGATAAAAAAATGAAAATCCTTTTTCTCAATTTTGCCTCAAAATTGCTGTAATGGATAGCAAATGATCTAACTAAGAAAATGAATACCAACAACCCTTATGTTTATTTCAAAAATAAAAATTCTACAGGGGATTTTCAATTTTATGGTGCCTTGCTGTTCGTTTTAAATCATTCTTTTCTATTTGGGCTGTATTTTTATGCAATAACTACATCATTAACAATGATTTGTAAACAAAAATAAAAAATGATAGGATAAATGAAATGTTTTGATTACTTTTTCTCTGTGATTGCACTTGAGGAGTCTTGCTTGTTGAACTGGAAGTAGTCCGGCAGTGGGCGTGGTTAAAAGTGTTATCACGTCAGTGACGTGATATCACTTTAAAATATCGGACGGGTGTTATCGGTCAGATTTAATGCTAGTTGCATGATAAAAGGCGTTATAACGCGACAGAATGGCGTAGTAACGCAAACTAAAGGCGTTATAACGTAAAATAAAGGCGTAATCACGCTATTAAAAGGCGTTATAACGCTATTAAAAGGTGTTATAACGCGAAATAAAAGGCGTTATAACGATAAACAATGGCGTATTAACGCTATTAAAAGGCGTTATAATGCGAAAGAAAGGCGTTATAACGCGGAACAAAAGGTGTAATAACGCGAAATAAAAGGCGTTATAACGCGAAATAAAAGGCGTTATAACGCGAAAGAAAGGCGTTATAACGCGAATCAATAGGCGTAATAACGCCTTTTGAAAGTCGCAATAACGCCTTTTTAGATAAAAGGTAATCTGAATTTCTTTACAATGTTGATAAACATTTGTAGTAGTAAAGTTTTTTTCACGAAGATGCATATAATATTTAATGAATGACAGACTTTTTGGAAGGGCATGTTGACGCTAAAAGATTTTAAAAAAATAGTGAAAGATATGTGTTCACATTTTGACTTCTAACTAAAATCAGGAACTGTCTATGGCATAGAGTATTCCTGCTAAAATTGCAATTAATGTATAGATTTTGCATTTTATCAGCTTTCCATATATATAAACCATGTTGAAATGTCTTCCGTTTGAAGAAAGTCAGGTATACCGATATCGGAAATCGGCTTATAGGCCCATCTGATAAAAGCTCTTAAAAATGAAAAAGTCAAAAAAATGCAATAATTTGACTGAATTTCGCCGATTAATTTTTTTCATACAGTGACAATTTGTCTGACGTCCAATCTTTGTGTATTATACGCACTTGTGGAGCCGCCGTGGCGCAGTTGTAGCGCGTTCGCCTCAGGATCGAAGGGCCCCGGCTTCGATCCCTACCATTGTCATGTCGGTAGTGTCCTTAGGCAAGACATAAATAATTCCACATTGCCTCTCTCTCTTCGAGGTTGATTCCATCTAGAATGAGTCTCGAGAGCGATTAATATAAGTTCTAAGAACTTATTTCGCAATCGTGACTAAATAAATTAGTATAGACTTATATTTATTTTACTCTGTGTGCATACATGGGCAACTTACTTTCATTTCGTGTTAGATAAGTATGTTGTCAATACAAAATTTGCTGATTGTATACATACATTCGTGACTTATATCTTGAATACGGTATATATGTGAATGTGTACACACACTTATTTACTTAACTTTTTATATGTTGTATCTTACACATTTTGTTCTATGTATGCTATTCTTAACAATTACTGTATTGTACGCACTAGTCTATATTTGTTAAATCACTGCCTTTCTTTCACGTTATAACGCCTTTTAATAGCGTTAATATACTGTTATAACGCCTTTTATTTCGCGTTATACCGCCTTACTTTCGCGTTCTTACGCCTTTTGTTCCGCATTATATCGCCTTTATTTTGCGTTATAACGCCTTTTGTTCGCGTTATTACGCCTTTCTTTCGCGTTACTACGCCTTTAGATTGCGTTATAACGCCTTTATTTTCGCGTAATAACGCCTTTCTTTCGCGTTATAACTCCTTTATTAGCGTTAAAACGCCTTTATTTTCGCGTAATAACGCCTAACTTTGCGTTATTATGCCTTGTTTCGCGTTATTACGCCTTTTTCGCATTATTACGCATTTTTTCGCGTTATTACGACTTCACAATATTTTTTTTTCTTGCGGATGGTCCTAATAGGCTTTTGTACTAACGAACTTGAAAACGTATTCAAACGTTTTTTATCATTTTTATTATGTTCGAAAAGTATGTGCATCGATATATGTTTAGAAAAGTTTTTTTTCAATCTCTACAGTAAGCAAGTATACTTAAACAAAAAAAAAGTGCTCATGATCGAAAATAATAAACAAGTCATTAAATATAATAAAACATCTTACCCATCAAGGCGTACAGCCAGGCGTCACCCCATATACCAGACTACTGTCTGATTTGGGGTACTATGTAACAGCCCTATCCGCGGCCTTGTCAGAAAATTGATGACAGGTAAACGCTTTTATTACATTAAGTGATGTATTTTATTTGTTATAGAAGGGTTCACTTACGGACGAACACCGTCAATAAATACATTAGCATCGGGACTATGTGACCGGATTTCATGACACATGGGAATAACTCTGTACAAATCAAACCGTCTCCCATGGTCTAGTCGTTAGGGAATCTGTCTTGGGAGCGGGAAGCCGAAGGTTCGAATCCCAGTAGGGGTCCGTTCTGATATCGGCAAGCTAGTTACATAATGGTAACCTGCCTGGTGCCTGGTATAAAAGGATAGGATCTGGCAGGTAAATGTGCTAAGCAAAGGTGTATTATAAGGCAGAAATGGCTTGGCCTTTAAGTAGGCATGACTCTATAATAAACAAACACATTACCTTTAGTAAATTTATTTCGTTCATGAGTTAACAAAATGGCTAGAAATAGTGAATTTCTACTAGACTAGAAATAGACAAATACATCAGATCAAAAACTTTTCAAAATATACCACAGACAGACAGACAACAACAAAATACAGAACATAATATACAGATTAAGCAAATGTCACAATACTTTCTTTACTTTACCACTGAAATTTTTCTAACCACATTGATGTTCACAGCAATCACACAAAGGTTCACTGAATCTTTCATCTAGACTTCTAGTAGCAAGTGCGGTCTTGCTACCTAAGCTGATACTTGTAAGAAGATACATGCAAAATTCATCGAGTTTGTAAATAACATCAGGTCTCAAATGCAGAAACTTTCAAACGTGTTCTTGTACCTTACCTAAATGAAAAAATATTCAAACAACGTTCTGCTTAAATTGAATTGTAACCATAGCGCTAATAGCATATAGCCATGTACACATGGCCATGCAACATCATTATAAACTGACTTGTCAACTGAAGTTGTAAATACTGCTTTGTAGATCTGCACAACCAAAAGACTGCGTAGCCATTATTGCCGCCGACGTAGATGTCATAATTTTGGAGCTAGCACCAACTTATATCATTTGTGTCTCGCCAACGCAAACTATCAGAGAGGATCACATTTTCCCTTCTTGATTCTAATGCACTAAATCACTTCTACGCTATGGTTTTAAAACCGAAGGGTCAAGAAATACCAAAGCGGGCGAATTAGTAATTGCGATACATATTTGTACGACATATGGTTTTATCATTGCGTCTGATCTTTCAGTCACAAATTATTTATTTTTCAAATAATTCTAGAGTAGCCGAAGTTGATTTTCCAGTCCCTGTAGCCTGAGTTGAACGAGATGAAATTCATCATCACCCATGATGTTACAAATGATGTCAAGACATTCCTGTACTATCTTTGTACCTTTATGGGCAGACAAAACGCTCCCAATAACTGGAACTAAAAACTTTGAGTACTGTCTAAATTTTGAAAATCGACTTTCCTCCGTCTCAGAGTAGAGTCTTTCAACATCATTAAGCTGTTCTGTATTAAACGACTTCAAATGATATTCTTTAAGAACTTGCACTGGGATGTGTATTTCATTTTCCAATCTTTCTAGAGATTCGTCATCTAAAGAAAACATCTTCATGCAAATTTCACGTATATGACGTACAGTCAACGTACCAAGAGTTGTTTCGAGCTTTGGAATGGGTAGAAATCCAAAGATCGCTGAGGCAACTTTCTTGCCTGTGAACTTACATTTGATTGCATCTCTTTTCTCCTCGATTACTTTTTCCAAATATTGCAACAGTAATTTGCATATAGCGACGCCTTTTGTATTCATCAAATTTTTAAGCTTATTTGATAACTTAGAAAAATCATACTTCTCTCTGTCTGGCGAACTAACTAAGTATATTCCTTCACTCATTTGGGAAATACCACGCTTACTAACAGTTTCTTCAATGTCTCTTTTGATCGTTGCCATGCATTTGCCCTCGTCAAAGTTTTCTGTGTCATCTCGACTTGCGTTCATCAGGTCAAAGTCGATTTTTGTTCTCACAAAGATGACGCTTCTTCCTAGGTCTAAAGCCCGTTCAGCAATCCACACATCATTTTCTAAGAACCGACTGGCTGTTACGACTACTACTATATCGAACTTAGATAGCTCAAAGTCATTCAAATATGATTCTCGCGTAAACTGTTGCGTTCCTATGCCCGGTAAGTCCCAGAGCGTGACCTTATCGCTCTCAGGAAATTTATATTTCTTTGCTTCTGTTGTTGTTTCTTTAATGCCTACCTTAGCTGCCCCCGGGCTGTTAGGTTTCAGACCCCTTAACGCATTGATCAAGCTCGATTTACCCGAACCAGAGTTTCCGGTTACTGCTACGTTAACATGTTTTCTTTCCCATGCTGCTACAGAATTATTGATATAATTGTTTAGACCGTGAATGGTACCAGCCTGTTGTATTTCGTGCATTAACGGTTCTTCCTGGACAAACGACTTGATGTCCTGTAGAAATAATAATAAATATTTAGACAGATTGAACAATCTTAACAGAAAAAAAAAATTTGAAAGTTGTATTTATTGTTGTTTTGTAAGTATTTGGCCATTTCTGATTAATTTGGCAGTTGTTTTGTTTATCTTCTTCAGGACTACATTTTGTGACGGAAAGGTCAAAATAGTACTCCGTGCCGGCAGCCATGACAGATGTGTATGGAAATTTGTACAGTTTCTACAGATATTGATTGATAGCAAAAAAGTTCAATGTTGACCATGCAACTTTTCTGGTGTAGATTTTGTTGTGAAAGTCACAGGAAATGTGCAAATGTGCTCTATTTACCATAGAATCAAATGGGACAAAAATAACCGGTGTAACACATTCAATGATCCGTTCATGATGTGAGGAAATAGTCCAGCTTTTAGCAATTAAGTACGCTTACTTACATTTTGGTGTTGTATTGATTAACAACATAACATGTATGTAATGCATATATTCAGATTCAACAAATAAGTAGTTATAGATACATTAGCAATACTTTAGCTCTAAGGGAAATAAACTGAGCAAATGATTTTGCCTTCGTGACTGAGCAAATGATTTTGCCTTCGTGACTGAGCTAAGATTTTGCCTTCGTGACCAGTGCAGATAATTATAATACGTACAGGCATACGTACAGTCTGGTTTAGATCTGCACTGTCCGCTATTAAGTCAGTGTAATTAATGGCACTAGGCAAGATGCACAATTCTTTTTAGAAATATACCAGGATCAGGGTTACATTTGGCTATGAAATGATTGACTTACTTCGTACGTACTACTCTGTCTGTGTAGTCGTATATCTCCGCTACTTTTCTCAACCACACCATCAACCTGACCACGAGAAATTAAAAATAGTAATTCAATTTCAAAAATATTATAAATATAATTTATGTCATTATCAATAGTTTGAAAAACATTACTCTTTACCTTAGACTTTAGATAATGTATATTCTTCCTCATCGGTCGATGTATTAGTTTGTTCAGAAGAAGCCCTTAAGCTATCATTCAACCGGAATATTCTTGGAACGTTCAAGTCCGATTTCGCTTGAATGCATACACTGATACATTATGAGAAGAGCCAGCAAGCACATTCAACAAGGAGTAATTAAGAATAATTTATCTTGTCTCTGCGTTCTACTATATCTTCGGAGCTGTGAATATTTCATTCCTTATCTCATAAAACCTGGTCGCCCGAGAGAAAGAAAAACTTGGGACGATTTATTAATTAAATAATTATCTGTTGCTTGTCAATGACTATTCATTTCCGAGTTAAACAATTTAAACTCCAGTTCGGAAGTAATGAGCTTATTTTATAAGTTATTTTCAAACTTCTATAAGTACTACGTTCCAACGTTTCAACAAAATATATTTTTTGAATCAAGTGTGACTCGGTATTGTAAACATAGTTTACCTCAATACTAATTTTACTTCTCAGGTAAGGTTTTTCGTCATCACTGTCTTCATTAGCAAAATCATTTTGGAAAACCACCCCTTCCACACTCTTTACTGATAATACGTCGTCTTCCATTATTCCAATGTCCATTTCCTCCGTCACGTGTTCAACATCATATCTAAAATGACAAATAGGAAACTTTTTTTCAGCAAAAAATGTTGTTTTTTTTAATTTTCAGCTTTAAAATATTATACAAACACTGTTTAAGTTTTTTTACACTGTAACCGACAACTTTGCAAATGGTTAACGGACGCCACAAATTCATAGACGCATTGTAGACAATAGGGGAAATAAGTTTTGAACCTCCAAAAAGCATATCAAACTGATAAATCCATGCATTTTCCAAATTTTAAAAGAAAATAGTGTTTAAGCTCATTCATATAATGTATAATTTTACCTAAAATATTTTCCTCCATGATTTTCAGTTAAAAAATCTAATCATAGCCAGCCTGCATGCAAAATATACAGTTCCTTCAAATTTCTTTAAAAATTGCACTCTTCCTTTACAGCATGTAATCACACAATTGTTACACTCTTTTTTTTAATTAACTTTTTTGCCGCATGTAACACAATAGTACCAAAGTAATTTATGTTTAAAGTAATCTTAAGCTACATCAGAAAACATCGTTTGTGATTTGATATTTATAATATCTATATTTTGCTCATAATTATGAGAAAAGCATTCGATTTGTCTGACTCACTGTATGTCCGTGTATGAAGCCATTTTCAATGTACTTATTGCATCCGTAATAAATTCCTGTGGATTGCATGCAAATGCTCCCTAATTCGCTAGAACAAGTTCTTATTTTCAAATCTCACAAATAGATAGGTGTCTTTACTGACACTCGATCACTGATATTCTGGCAATTTGCCAATTTTATTAAGACCAATGATCATGTTCAAGCAGAATAACAATATAGATGACTTCCCTGTGAAATTGACAATGAAAATTTCCAAGTCTTGCTTTTGAAGTCGAACGGACATTTATTAATATAGCACAGTATATTGTATTGATTTTTCAATACGAATATATTTTTTTTGTAATGAGATAATAGATCATTCTATCCGAACAAATTCAGAGTGAGTATGGAGTTTTAAGTTTACATGTCTACTGTCTACTAATCTCTTTTGAAAATACATGACACATTTTTTTGGCAAAGCTCATCAGATGATAATTGCGAAATTAACTTCAAATGAACACTACGTGCATGTCAGTAGAGGTTAGTTGCGGCAAAATGAATGTTGGACCTATACAGGTTCAGTATTAGAAACTGTTGACTATTTTAATTACCTAGGACTAGTATTTGATAAGAATGGAAATTTTAGTATGAACCAGCAGATGTTAACTGGGAAGACACTTAAAGCCATGAATATATTATTTTATAATTTAACTCAGTTTGATTTTAAATCTAAAATACAATGTCAATTATTCGACTCCTTTATATCATCTATATTAAATTACTCTGCGGAAGTGTGGGGTAACACGAAATCGAATAACTTAGAACGGGTACAACTCAAATTTTGTAAAAGAATATTGTGTATCAGTACTGTAGCAGTGTATGGCGAACTGTGTCGTTATCCACTATATGTTAACCATTTTGTTAGAATAACAAAGTACTGGTTTAAACTGTTAAACGTGTCAAGTAACTGTATTGTCAAACAGTTATAAATATGTTATGTTATCTAATGAAACGTTTTCCAGTAAAAAGAACTGGGCTTCGCATGTTAAACATTTATTATATAGCTACGGTCGGGTTACATCTAGGAAAATCAAAACAGTTTTATAAATGATAAATGGTTTATTCCTTGCTTTAAACAACGTGTGATTGATTGTTTCTTACAGACTTGGAGAAATGATATAAGTAGTAGCAGTGTTCTTTTTGTTTATAAACATTTAAAAGATGTGTTTGAATATGAACAATATCTTGATGTACTACCTAAGTCACAAAGATCACATATTACTAAATTGAGAGTGTCAGCGCATAGCCTTAGAATACAAACTGGGAAGATATGGCAGAAACAGACTTGAACGTGCTGAGAGACGGTGTGAAGTTTGTTTAAACGGAGATATAGAGGACGAGTTTCATTTCATGTTCATATGCTCTATGTACAAAACAATTAGCAAATGATATGTTGCTGAGTATTATATGCGTCGTCCAAGTTTGTTCAAACTTACCCAGTTGTCCTTTATCAGTGATACAAACGTTTTATCAAATTTAGCCTGCTATATTAACTGTGCTATAAAGATACGAGATAACATTTTAAGATAAACCGCAGTGTGAAATGCTTACTAAATTATTTAACTCATTATAAACAGTTTGTGTGTATTTTACGCACACTCTTGTATGTGTTTACCATTTTGTATATTTACCCTCACGTATGAGTTTTGTTCTATATTTTCTATAATTCTGTGTTATTTGATAACTTACTATATGACATTTTGTTTAATATATTGTTTTGTACAACCTAAATGTATTGTATGTTTTGATATGGATGATAAACTATGTACAGTTTAAATCCGAAAGTAATAAATATATGTTCTGTTCTGTTCTGTTCTGTTCTGTTCTGTTCTGTTCTGTTCATGTCGAATGATCTTTAATATAATACAGACATACACAAAAAAATGTGTGACCTAAAGAAGCCACTTGATAATCACGTCATCCTCTTGAAACCGGTCAAGGAAATTAAGCACAGAAAATTGTAAATTTGCTAAATTATGTCCTTGTTTTCCTCCATAGATGACTGCAAAACCACAGGATTATTATAATTAATCACTTTCTTACATTTGATTACTTTATATGGCGTTGTTTGCATATTCTGACCGCAAAGGTCTATTTATAGCATTTCTTTTACATAATGATTATTTATAGTACCGATAACTAATGGGCGTCAGGAAGAAAATCAGTTATGATACGTAGCAATATTTAAAGTGAGGAGATAAGTAAAATATAGGTATATCCCCTCACGGCAGAAACAAAACAAAACACGACACAGAACGCGAAACTAGGCATACGTCTAAAGTAGGAAACACGTTGGCAAGAATTACAAGATATCAATGCATTTGTCAAAATAAGAAAGAAAAAATAAGGTCAAACAGGCGACCGGTCCCCCCGCCCCCCCGCCGCAATTTTCTCCCACCCCTTCCCCTTTTTGTGTGATTTTTAGATATTTTCCTTTCTCGATTGAATTTAGAGACAAAGAACATTAATAATAACAACATTGTATCATCAAAGTGAACATTTTAAGTAGAGTCATGGTGTTTCACACAGCATTTGAACAAGTGGCTCATGCATAAAGTGCACTATTGAAAAAAGTATCTTGATGTAACGCGAGGAGTTATTTCTTCGAGCAGACAATTTTCTGGGTACGGAGACTGCTTAAGAAAGAGCGACAGACTAAATGCTTAACAGTGTATTTCCTTTTGAAATGCTATTGGATACTTTTCGCAACGGTTACAAACATACCTACATAAATTCTCAAAAAATCATCATTGTAGCCAGCTTCACGTATATGGTAATAAATAGATAGGCAAATTGGTCATGTGGTTTGGTAGATTCTCGCAGCGAAGGGCCCTTGAACCGAGAACAGGACCAGTTATGAGTTTTACTCCCTGTTACAATTGGCATTCACGTTGGGCGCCATTTCTACTACGATCAGAAAATGACCGGGACTTTAATCCGGGGTCTTTCGCTTATTGGATGAATCCTTTAATACCGATTATGATACCCGACTGCTTGTGCATTTTCTCACCTCTTCATTATTAAATCCCTTAACTTTGCATTGTGATATTTATTTTATCCAAGTTTTGCACGATCATTTTACTACCATGACATATATTAGAATGTCTGTTTTATATAAACATATATTATTGATTGTTTTTTTTTCAGATCCTACCATGAGTTCCTTTGGATGTGGGGTTTGTGGCAAGGTATTGGCCATGAATAACTCCTTGCCCGAGGAGGGTCATTGCATTTTATGACAATTTTTTATCAATTGTGCTTCTGCAATCCGCAAATCAATTTATTGGGTAATGAACGTATGGGTATTGATTTATGTTCAGACAGAAAATCAAAACTTCAGTACCAGGTGTCCATGTTTGACCAATTTTTCATGATGATTGCGGTATCAATAATGTTAGACATTTCACTTACTGAATGACACAATAGAACGTTTATAATATGATAATCCCGGAGGTTGCGTGTTCGAGCCCAACTTGGGTCACGACCGTACCCTGATCATATGACACCAATACTGATATCTTCACAATCGAGCTAAAATAAATTAGTATAAACTAAACTTAAGTCCACAATGATTGTGTAAGAACATTGGGTAATTTTCTATTTAAATGGTTTCTTTATACGTACTCAACCTTTCTTTTCAATTGCACGCATATATCTGCTTCAACCCTTTCACGTTTACCTTAAGTATATATTGTCACATTTGCGTTCTGGTGACAACGATTTTCCCGGTATCATTCTTAAATTTTTATGTTTTTTTCTATTGTCAAAAGGCATGCGAACCTTTATAAAATAAAAAAATGACTTACGCTTGTTTTGCCTTTCTAACCGGAGCGCTTACGAAAAAATTTTTTCACATCTCCTCTTATAAAAAAAGCTATATTCAAGTTAACTCTCTGTTGCATTAATTTCTCGGTTAACCGAAAAGTATTATAACAATGATAACTTACTATTTCGTCCTGATATCGTCAACTGTCCCGTCACTTACTATTATATCGATGGTCTTCTTTAGTTTTGACAGTCGTGATGATGTTTTCTTTCCACAAGTTTTTTTTCGCAAAACATCAACAATCACTACAATAAAATTGTCTAAATAAACTGTGTTTAACGTTTAATATGCTAACGGTTTTAAATAATACTTTTTCGCTCTATGAGTTGGACCTTTTTGTTTGATATTATATAGGTCAATAGCTTTGATAGGATAACGATGGGAAAATTTCATTCTGATTCATAATTTACCATGAGTCATATAATTATTTTCCGGGAAGTTAATAACGCCTATTGTTGGCTTTATAAGTTGTATTGCTCTATCAAAGAAAAATGCATGGGCGGGGTCGGTGAGGGGGGGGGGGGGATGCTGGTGCTTTTAATTACGAAACAGAAGCCAAGAAATCACCCCGTAGCCGAGTATCAACATTTAATTTGCAAGTAGTTTCAGATTGCAGGTTGTTAATGCAGCTCGCTTTCAGATTTTAGTGAAAAAAGGGTACTTCGAATTGTCTGTTGTAACATATTTAAGAACGAATCATCAAATAAAATATTTCTGTATTTTTTTAAATTATACGCTACCAAATTTAGCCTTGCAACTGCTTTTGAAATTCCAGTAAAAATTTAATTATAGTATAGCGGTGCCAATGTCACCAACATTTTTAACAGATTTTGTCAAAAATTGCTATGGTAGGTTTTTACGTGTGTTTTTTTATTCTAGAAACCACTTTCTACATTTTATGTCTAATTTAACACGATCCGCAACTTTTCGTATATAGATATAGAGGGAAAGAAGCTATACATTATTTACGATAAATACGGCCCGTTTTCCACGGGCAAAGGTAAATATCGCCGCGTCCAACGCATTCCGTGCTTGTAAGTACTAGGAATGTTGCTACGCGTCGAACATAGTTCGTTGTATTTCACTTCGTGTTAGAATCGAAATAATAAATGTATCTCTGTATTTTCGTTTAATAAAAAGTCAGTTTTGATGCGAAAATTAAATCACTCGTGCTACGCACTCGTCATTTAAACACCACCATTCCTGACTGTATTTTATTAAACGATAAAAGGACACTTTATATATTATGTTGGAGATTTATTTATATTTTTCACCGGAAATCGTGAACAAACAGCTTTGATAGAACAAATTCTGATGCTACATATTATACATGTCGACCAAAGGATGCTAGATCACAACCTATTCCAACGGATTTACAAAGGATATTTTTTCTGAACAAGTTTACTTCAAAGATATTGCATGCTTTTCACAACTTTAACGTTCTTTAGCACATTTTAAACGTGCACCAAACATCTCACTTATCACTGAGTTAATTAAACTGCTGGGAAATTTTATTAAACAATATTACCAAATTATATATTGACAGTGCAGAACATGTAAGCAAAATTACAAAATTAAACAAGTTTTTTTTTCATTTTCAACCATATAATTCAATTCCTAAAAGTACCAGCCATTAATTAATGTATAACGCTTTATATGTCAGTTTCAAACAATGCAGGCTGCTCTCTTATATAATTCAATTCCTATTATACAAAAGTAACAGCCATTAATGTATAACGTTTTATATGTCAGTTTCTAACAATGCAGGCTGCTCTCTTTCAGGATGTAATCAACACAATCCAACACAATCGGAAAGCAATATAACAGGAAGCAATATGACTAAGTTGTTCATTATTTATTTGATATATGAGCAGCATGAACTGCCTTCAAACAAAACTTTCTTTCAGTTTCAGATTCAGAGTATGTGAATTCATACATAGGAATACACCTCTAGATTGAGTTGTAACGAAGATCAAACGAGTTACCCTTCTTTGAACATCAACCTGTGTCGTTAGAATACTACTGTGAGACAAAGCATATTTTAAGATTCTATTTGTCTCTATCATAACAATGATCCAGGATGCAGGATGTATCATTTACATGTTTTGCAAACATCAACACTTATGTAACAATTTCATCTCATGTTATATTCAAACGAATTGTTTCAAGAAAAAACGTTAGTGTCTTTCGATTCGTTAACTGCATTATCTGATAAGCAAGATAACCATGATGGCCATATATCACTTAAGTATCTGAGAGCCATCGCCCCGAGGGACCAAAAGTAGGTCAAAATGTCAGAAAAACCCATTCAAAGTAATTTGCTAAACTGAACACATGATCGAGGTTTCAAAAACAAGAAAGTATGTCAAAATACCAGGGTGAATGTACTGACATCTGTTTAGATGTTGTCCAAATTTCTTTGACGTAAAATACAATAGGTCAAAAGGTCAATGTCACAGTCACAGGGCGTTACTAGGTATTACCAACTTCAACCAAAGGAAGATGGTCTGAATAAAGTAAGTAGTGGACCACGTTTTGTATACTGTACAATTATAGACTAACTTTGAGGTCAATATATAGTTTTGCGGACTTGTTAAAAGTGATATTGACCAAGGACGAAGTCCGAGGTAGGTCCTCAAAACTAAATATCTAAGTTCTAGCCCTTGTTTTAAGCAAGAATATTTTAAAGTTTTCCCTATATGAGTCTATGTAAAACAAGTAACTCCTAGGGTAGGGCCACTTTTGACCCTATAGACGTAATGTGAGCAATCTTGGTAGATGTCCACTAGAAAATGCTACAAACCAAATATCTAAGCTCTAGGCCTTGTGATTTTAAGCAATAAGATTTTTGAAAGTTTTTCCTACATAAGTCTATGTACAACAAGTGACCCCCGGGCGGGGTCATTTTGACTCCTGAGATATGATTTGAACAACCTTGTTAGAGGTCTACTATACAATGCTACAAACCAAACATCTAAGCTCTATGCACTATGGTTTAAGACAAGGATATTATTTAAGTTTTTCTAAATAAGTCTATGAAAAATTGCGGAGTTAATTTTGACCAGGGGGCATATTTGTACAATCTTGAGAGCGGTTTACTAGCTTAATTTCTAAGCTCTGACCCATGCTGTTATGTAGAAGAAGACCTCTTGATAGAGGCTTACTAGACACTGCTACGCTCTAAATTTCTAAATTTTTAAAGACAATTAAAAGCTCTTTATAAGTGGCCCCCTAATCCACAGGAGGTCTAATCCCTTAATTGTTTTATGACCCCTTATCAGATAAGACACTGTCTGATTTGGTGTCTTAAGACAGGACATTTAGTCCAAAAATTAGGCATAATTTTATTGATATGTAGACATAATTGGTTTATTGTTATTTTCCTGTTGTTTATTTAAGACACTAGTTTATTATCAAATAATGAAAAAAATTATTGCAAAAGTATTTAATTCAGTATTTTACGTGTGATTTCACAGGAATATTTAGGAAATTCTGATATCCTGAACACATAATAGTTACAGAAAACTAATTCTGACTTTAAGGAATTTTGTGACAGTTAGTTTAAAAAATATTTATTATGCATATAGTTCATAATAATACAACAAACATAATTATTAGGATTGAGAAGGAAGCTAAAAGCTTATGTATACTATTTCCTAAGGAGTATTTAATTACTACACTCAGTTCCAAAAGAAAGTGTGCACTTCTCAATCTTAAATATTTTAACACCCCGTCCTTTCTCGTTTAAAAACAACCACTTAAAACGAGCGCAACTCAAAATCTAAAATGTTCGCCATATTGTACGTAAACAGATCTCAATTTTGGTACCAAATATATAGGCTTTCAGAAAAGTAGTCGATAAAAAATCACAGAAAACAAAGTGCACACTTTCTTTTGGAACTGAGTGTACTTAACATGGATTAGTAACTTAAGGAGTAACAACATTCAGAATTAACAATACATGCATAACAATAGGTTGTTTGCGGTTGTGTTTTCATATGGTCAAACAAAGCCGTATCTGTGAATTGCTGTGTTAATGACGTGACAAGTGGGTGTTTTTGATTAACTATTCAAGCATGAATTTCTGCAACATAGTTGAAAAGGTAGAAGGACTATGAGGGAGTAGAGGAAGGAAATGGAGGGACGAAGCTGTTATGGTCACGCTGTGAGAGAAAAATAGGTAGGTATCTTTATTTTTCTGTCGTTAGTGTGTTTTTTTGGTTTGAGTTTGCTGATGAGGATACTGATAGATTATTATATGATTTCTATATGGCATGCTTTTTTTTATAGAAAGTAATTGTTGAAATATAGGGATATACGTATTATAGTGGCGTGTAAGTTGTGAATATGTATTTAGGGCGTGTGATTTTTTTTTAGAAAGAACTAATTAGAGCTTTTCGTGTTAGTATTTACAGTGCATATTGTTGTGAGTACATGTATATATATTTTTGACGGCATTTTAGATAACTGGCAGAGAGCTGTTTGCTGTGTTGCATTAAGTATTAGTGAATCGTTTTGATTTGTGAATGTATTTTTGCACTGCAAGAAAAATTTTCTGTTTTCTTCTTGGTCTAGACTTTGGTCGCCATAGAGAAGCGTGTTTATAGTGACAGTTTGGGTAATTGATTGCAAGTATGAGCGTAGTTCTTGCCTTTCCATTGTGTATTTTGGACATTGGAAGAAGCAATGGCTGTTGTCCTCGACATCACCACATTCACATAGTGGACTCTGGATAATGTTTTTTTTCTGTATAGTTCTGCATTGAGTGAGCTTCAGTTCATTCTCAATCCAGCATGCAGGACCTGGAGTTGTCGATCACCAATATTATAGTAGAACAAAGGGACTTGTATTTATGCGGGACTTGAAAATATGTAGTGTTCTAGCATTTCGGACGTCAAGAGGTAGATTGTTCCATTCTCTGATAGTTGACGGGAGGAAAGAATTGAAATAGAGCTGGGAGTTACAAGGTAGAGTGCGGGAGTTGTTTGCGTTTCGCAAATTGTACTGTGATGTCTCCCCGACGTTCTCAGGAACAAGATCTGTAAGATATGATGGCGTTAGTCTGTTGTGCATTTTATAGAACAGTATAAGTTTGTGATTTAGACGCCTGGATTTAAGAGTTTGGTATTTTGTCTCATCACTGAGTTTTGCAAGTGAACTAGTTTAGTTGGTCCAGTAATAATCCTTGCAGCCTCTGTTTGGATTGCTTCAAGTTCCAGCTCTTCTTGTCTTGTAATGTTATCCCAGACTACATCTGAGTATTCAAGGATTGGCCTTACAAAAGAGAAGTAAAGTTTCTAAAGAGCGCCTGTCAAGGATAAATTTTAGTGACCTCATGATGTTAATTCTTTGCCATGCCTTTTGTTTAGTATTGTATATATGTTGATGCCAAGAGCCATCGTTAAACCAAATTGTTTATGCGATTCTACTTCAGATATAGTGATGCTGTTCATGACAAGCGGTGGATGCACTGGTTTGTTAACCTTACGAGAAATGAGAAGTGATTCCGTCTTGTTTGGATTGAAGGAGACCAGCCAAGTGACAGTTGAAAAGTGTATGATTTGCTTAAGGGATATAAAATGAAATTTTGATTTTTTAGATATTTTACCCGGACCAAGCCATTCATCTATAAAACTCGCTAAAAATAATAATTTACTCAGACTGTAGCAAAATAACTTACTTGAGGAATTTATTTGCAGGAGTCAACACTTACTCACTTTGAAAGAGAAAGTGCCTACCTTTATGGTATTACACTGACAATGTGCAAACCACCATTTATGTTAGATATGCGTAGACTCTACTGTATAGAAAGCACAGAAAAAAATAATTTTCAAAGAAGACGTTTTTGACTCTTTTAATTATGTGCATCATCATTTATCAACTTTTACCTACTGTAATAGTAACTTAGCGGTAACTGATTATGAAAACAAAAGCTAGTCTGTCATTGGCTAAGACCCCTTCTGTCTGGCCACATATCTCACATTCCTGTTCAATTGTCCTTAAAGTTTCTCGTATGTGTAACCATAGCAACCAGAGTTCTTTATGGCATGAAACTGTTTGAACAACCCTGTGTGGCGGCAAAGAAGCTTAGGTGGAGATGTCGTTTGAAGACATTGTTCACACGGACGGTCGGACGTACGGATGTACGTACGGATATACGCACAGCGACGGACATTAGGCGATCTACTATTACTAAAGGAAAATTATAACGAAAAAAATCTTAATGTACTCATGGTTAAATTCTCCTTCACAAAGTTATCTATATTTGTATGCAATGTTAGATTACGCAACATTCCTAAAAGTCCCAGGATCGTTTTGAATTTACTGATACATGTATTTTAAAATAAATATACTGATGGGATTATGATAGCACCGTGTTCTATTCACTCTTAAACAATGTCGCCATGCATATTCAAGTCGCTTTTCCTAGAAAAAAGAGTTTCCAGGGAGCCTTTTTTATTTTTTTGCAATATCATTTCCGCAGGTAAAACATTTTCTTGGTGAAATAAGAGCTATTTGTCAATGTTGTCTTGGGGCGTTAAACAGAATTATTAAAACGGCAACCGTCAAGTAAATGGAATTGCGCATTGAAATGTTGCGGGCTTTACGACAGGAGGGACTAATAGCTCATGATTTATGAATGTACACTTAATGTTTTGAGTCCTAGCTTGGTCCTGCATGGTTGAGGAAGTACTTGTTTATTGCTGATTTATTGAAATTACTGAATAACGTTATTTATAGTTTATGTATTTTGTCGCATTGCGCATTTTGTTAAGGTTCAGCGAACATAAAGCAACGTGCACAGAACGTGGCAAAATATATGTACGTTGCAGACGACAGCTAATTAGAAAGGTGCTGCTGGATCATTTGTTAACTAAACTATGGTAAGTACTCGTTTTATGCTATTTTTGACATCATGTTTAGCTTTTAAAAACATCACAAAAGACAGACGATCTATTATTTCAGGAGTACTTTTTCGATTTTATTTCTTTCCTATTAAAATACTACTTAACAGTTCCTTACAATAATCTAAAATCAATTTTCCTTTACGTAACAGTATTTTTTACATTATTTTTAGTTATATTTAGGCCAGATTGTACATTCATTCGGAAATCTAGAAGTTAGTCTTAATTCTCTTTTTCGATTAAAAACTTTTTTTTTACTAAAAATAATGCAAAAATTGGAATTGGTCTTGTTTCATTTCCTTCATGAAATTATCAGAGAGAACAGAGAAAAAAAGTCAATCAACATTGTTTCAGCTATATGATGTATTTTGTAGCATTGGGACAATTTAACTTTAGGAAGGAGACTATTTAAGCACTGTTTCATTCAAATAAACGTTTTAGTAGAGTAAGGTTTCTTTTTGCATTTCCATTTACAGGCCGAGTTAAAAGGCGACCAAACCGCAGGTTCGTGAGTTTTCAATGATATTACTGTAGGATTGTTCGCAGCTAAAATATAAGCCATTGTTCATAGTTAAAGTGAAGCCTTGGTAATAAGATTTATCGTCAAAAGTAATGTATTTCAGTTCATCGACTCACATTACTTACTCACAGGCTACTAAATCAAAAAGTAAAACTACGTCATAATGTTATAATTCAAATAATTCATAGTTGTATACTTCTTCATGTAATATAATACCCGTATTGCAGTAAACTGATTCATATAACACTATGCTGTTGTAGATTTTAAACAAGCTTTCGACCTCTTTGACAAAGACGGTGATGGTAGAATTACAATCAAGGAGTTGGAAACTGTAATGAAGTCCTTGGGTCAGAACCCTACGGAAGCAGACCTGAAAGACATGCTTAAAGAGGCCGATGCTGATGGTATGTTTGCTACAAACTATACAACGTATTGTTGCACTTAAATATGTGTCGTACATGTATATGATAATTTCATTGAGCCGATGTAGTAGCAAAACATGATAAAGATTAAATCCAAAAACTTAAATATCATATTTTTGCTTTAAATATGTTTATACATGAGAGAAAAAAGGTGTTTCTCATTAACGCTTAAAGTGTTGTATTTAGTCATATCATATGATGTAAACTAGATATTTGAATCTCTATTTTATTTGTAATTCTAAAATTATCTGATGACCAAACATATTCATGTTAAGTCTGTGCTTGGTTTGGAGCCTACCATAGGTACATAAATATTTTTATTCAAACAAATTTCTTCTCGGTGTGAAGGACGAATAAGATCAGTATGCTACGAACCTGATAAATATCTACTTTCCAACATTACGGATAACTGGTAGTTCAGATTCAATCTTCTTTTGTTTCTTTGGACTCCCCTTACTTGTTACACTTGCCATTATAAGGTTCATTAATACAGTTCATAAAACCTTGTCATTTTAATATTTATCTTGGCTGGAGAATGTATCCTCATTCTGTGTCTTGGGACTTTGTTTCTTATCTTACTTTCATAAAAAGTTAATGATGGCGATATTGCTAACAACTCATTTAAGGCTTAACTGATTTTGTTCCATGAAATTTAAAAGAACTTGTATTTATCAGGAAACGACACTATCGATTTCCCAGAATTCCAAGCAATGATGAGGCATAAAATGGACGATAAGCCTGACAACTTAAGAAAGGCATTCAAGGTGTTTGATAGAGATGGCAATGGCTTTATCAGCGCTAAAGAGCTCAGGCACGTGATGACAAATCTAGGAGAGAAACTTACTGATGAAGAGGTTGATGAAATGATTAAAGAAGCAGATGTGGATGGTGACGGTCAAGTTAATTATGAAGGTGAGTGTTTGGACAATTCTATATGTTAATTAGTGACAATACCATTTAAATCTAAAGTTTTTAAAATTATACTTATATTTAATCTTTATTTTCTTCGATTGCAGCAGTATCGTCGGTTTGGATATGCTTCGTATTCATTGCAGGAAATTGCTTAAATAATTCTTTCACAATTTTTTTTTTTTTTTTTTCAGAATTCATGGAAATGATGAAAGCCAAGTAGCTGGGAACAAAAACATGCTTGATTCGGACAAACGAGAAGAAGAGATTATTGTGTGATAAGCTTATACGTCATTTGTGAACTTTATTGGGCGACTAGCATTGCTTTACACAGCTTGAATGCTTATTCTGTTTATTATGATAAATGTCTTTTCAAAAATGCAATCGTTTATAAGCATACATTTGAACATTGCGCTTGTCGATCTTTAAAAGCTTATTTCATCGCTCCTACATTTGGTTCATTGTTATATTTTCATTCAGTTTACATTTGTATAAGCATTGTATATGTTATAACCTATAACGCAGAGTTGTATAATTAAAGTTATAAACCTCAATCAATTTCAAATACGTTCATTTCTTGTGAAAATTCTAAGATTAGCACAACGCTGGTTTATTCACCATTTCAACATAGCTCAACCATTGTGTCTCTTTAAAAAGAAATTTTGTTACCAAAAGTACCAATTTGTTTTTTCATATACTGTGTGTGCTCAGGATAATCCTCGGAAAAAAACATTTTGGCATTTAGATTACACATGCGAATAGTCAATTAAAAGGTACTTCAAGAATTCCAGAAAAACAGTGCTAAAAATGAACTACCCATTCAATCACTAATGTTATGTTTTATGTCGTATATTACATGATCAGAAATATGTTTTTTCTATTTTGTGTGTTTTATTGCTTTTAAGTTACAATTGTTTGGTTTCCGTTGTTGGGGCATGACTGCATCCGTCCAAATATTGAATGTAAAGACTTTTAATGTTAAGAAACTATCTTTGTGTTTTTGAGCATGTTTTCATCGATCGGGAAATAGAATATATCACAAACTCGGAATTTCTCTTTTTGTTCTTTTACAAAAACAAATGTACAACATCACTCTAAAAAGTCACAAACAATGAAATGAATAGAAATACTTTACCATAATGATACAATGAGAAGTGGTCTGTTCACGTGGAAAACATTAAGTCCCTTCCATTGAAAAGAGGAGAAAATGGGGAAGGGGGCACTTTCCGAAATGACATAGTGGTTGTGTTCACTAATATTATGACCATGTTTGAAGAAGTTTGGGTCCACATCAAAGCAATGTGCAGTCCCGCATAACGAAATGATGTCTCCGCCATCAAATGGCCAGTATCATTGTGGCAACCAGATTAACCAGAGATCTGACCAAAACCCCAATTAATAATTCAAAGAAACTCTATGACCACGGTTCGTGAAGACCAAAACCTAATGTTCTCAAAAAATGAGAACAGATACATTTGTATTACAGAGTCTATTTTTGAGGGGCTTGTGTGGCTTTTGAATATGCCTTACAAATTGTTGCAACTAAAAGCTTGACTGTGTCTGAACTGTCTGAACTGAATCATTATTACTTAATCATGAACGCAAACGTTACAACTAACTGTCGTCACAAAAAATTTTGACACCCAGTTGCTACTCGCATCAAGGGAATTATCAAATATGAAAACACATCAACAGACAGTATGATCAAGTTTAAGAATATGTCCCAACTAATCAGGTACAGTGGACGTAATACAGAAAATTCCAGTAAAACATTATAGCATGAAGCTGTTTATCACAGTCAACTTACATATATGTAGATTGTCAAAACAGTATGATCCTGTATACCCAATATTTCATGCCAAAATTATCAAGCTATTGGTTCAGTTAAGTGTCTTTATATTTGCGATTTCAGAGCTACGTGCAGTTGATACTACTTATGTATTAGGGAAAATAACCTGAAACATATTGAAATGTATAGTATAAAAATGCCTAACTCTAGGCTTTTGGAACGATTTGTAATGACATGTGACTGTTATATTCAGAATTTCGCCCTAATTCAAAGATTCCTGGCAAAACTGTTTCATGCGTACTTGTCTGTTATTATTTAGTGTTCTTCTTTGAAATAAGGCCTGAATATTGTTGATTGGTAACAAAAGGGTTGCAATATCACTCATGTGTTCCTTATATGAAGTTAGAACACAGTACTTCCAAGCATTTTAAGACGACCTAAGCGCTAAGATTCATGGAAGTGTCATGAATGCCAATTGAAATTCAGCTATCAAAGAGAGGTGGTACACATGCGTTATACTTTTTTATCATCTCCCTTTTCAAGAAACGAATAGATCTATAGGTTATAACAGGCACCCGGGCTGTGATGTTCAAATTTTCCTATACCAAACCAACTACTCGAACACAGGTTTGAAATCGAAACAGGTCTCTGCTTCGGTTTTTATAAAACTGAAATAATGATTAGAGTTAGCAAGAAACTTTATTCAGTGATAATAAAATGATATGCAATCTCTGACACATTTCTTACATTTAAAAAAGAGCTAGAAGTTTAAGTATGTGTGTGTTTCAGGTGAAAAAATACCTTAGCTCATTTGTTATTACAATATCACTGATACAGGGTCATAACTCACACGAGAAGGATTCCACCTCCTGCGTTTTCACACCAACGAAAGAAACCTCCATGCAAAGTGGTTTATGCACCCAAATACGCGGGTAACGCGTGACCGTTCTAAAACCTTGGCTACTGGCGTTTACCTAGTCTGGAGTTCCTTCCCCTTATTACTACGTAACAGACTATCATAGGAAGTCGGGAACCAGACTAGATATTCGGCTACTCAAACATAATAGTTGGGCAAATCTGACTGGGTAAAAAACTCCAAAACTTTTCAAACTTTGTTAGATGCCACACTGGGGTATAACCTAAGAAGAAAACATCGGGTTGGTCTGGACTACGAACAACCTAAATCATCATTGAACTGCTGTTATACCATATTTTAATTAAGGCATCCAATTGGAAAGTTATTCTGCAACAGCGATTATTTTAATGTAGAACAAGGCCTAGAATGTAGCATATAATGCTCTAAATTTTGTGAAAGACATTCTCATGTCTTAATTTACGAAACTTTAACATGTATTTTCAGTAATTATCCTGATAGACTGTCAGTTATTCTCATCTTCTTTGCAAATTTCGTAAGCTATTTTTCTACAAAACTATGTTAGTTAAGAGTAAGACGTTTTGTGTTGCATGCTTTTGAAAGCCTTCATCTTAATAATTATCTTAATCTGTTTAAAATATATGTAAGGGGTTGGCAGAAGACATCTTTCACTGTGTATGTAGACAAAACTATATTAAACTTTCGGTATTTTGTTCAGTCTAACCTTTTCCCATGCATATTAATGTCACCATCGATGTCTGCAAACCCTCCAACTATGAAAACGGCTCAACTGTTTAAACATTTATGACAGAGATAACTTAAAACTGTAAGTATTCATTGCTGTCAGAAATAAAAATTCAATTCACATTTGTCAATCTAGGAACTATACGTGATGAAACTAATTTGATATTCGATGTTGCTAATGAACAAACATTTTTCATTCCCTTAATTGTTTGATTAACTATTAGTCAGATACAAAATGTATTACATAATTTATATGTATCTTACTGGGCATTTGTGTTTGCAAAATGCTAAATTCCTAGTCTTTTTTTCTGCAATGTATTTTCAATTACAAAGGGACCTTAAACAGAATTATTAAAACATTAACCGACGAGCTAATGGATATTGAGCATTGAAACGTTGCAGATTATTCAACAGAGGGAGCTAATTATTCATGATTTCAAAATTTATACCGGATGGTTTAAAGTTCCGATAATCAAGGCTTGCTCATAACCTAAGTTATTGTTGCTATATTGACTTGACTGATAAAAGTTATTTATATTTAATGTTTTTGTCGCAATGCGCAATTTTGTTAAGGTTCGCTTGGGAAACTGCCACAGAGTGTGACGGAATATTTGAACGGCGAGGAAAGACTTGGAAAACTTCGGAATCTGTACGGTTTTTGGCTAAATTCGAAATGGTTAGTACTTGTTTTATGCGTTCTGACAGTCAATTAAGTATTCAAGATACGATTTTTTTTTATTTTATTATGCTATTTCACTTTGCTTACCAATTAAAAGACCCATTTGTTTCTTACAGGCTTAAAATATATATTTTGTTGGAAATTCAAACTTCGGGTTTATTGTTTATATTCAACTTAGGAGCTTATTTATTCAATAAATAAATATTTAAATACAATCAGCAGTCCGTCAGTCCGTCCGTCCGCACGCATGATGGGTTCCTTGGGTGGTAGGAGGTGTGGCCTAAGACAATAGAAATCTATTGTTTCATTCCGTCTTTTGTCCCTTAAGTGGTATTCTTTTGTTACTTAAGTGGTCACTCTTTTGTTCGAGAACAATGGAAAATGCCGCCTAATACCACCTTCGTATGGGTGTCCGTCCGTCCGTCTGTCTGTAAACCATTATGTTGGGTTCAAAAGATCAAAAGAAAGATAAGGAAATTTCTCATATTTCGTTGGTAAGTATTGTATGTAGGCTTCTTGGATACCTTAATAGGTGGAGGTGGCCTAACATTGAAACTATATTGTCTATATCAGTATTTTTACTTAAGTGTTTATCTATTGTTCGAGAACATAGAGCCGCCTAATACCACGTACGCAGGGGTTCGTGTCCGCCCGTCAGTAAGTGGTAATAAATAAGACTTTCTTATATTTGGTTTAAGTTCTCATGTAGTCTTCATGATAATATCATATTTTTTACTTAATTACCATATGTCATTCATATAATACTTATTTTATTATAGGCGGATAAATTAACAGAAGACCAAGTTGCAGGTTTGTATTTTCTAAAAACGAAATAACATTTCGTAAAAATGAAATAACATTTCGTAAAAACTAGATAACATTTCGAAAAGAAAAGAAATAACATTTCGTTTTAACAAAATAACATTTCGTAAAAAAAACATTTCGTTTAAACGAAATAAAAACATTTCGTAAAATACTTGCTAATTATACAGGTAGGTTACTTATCTACAATATGCATTGCAGTTTAGTTAGGCATATTACTACATTTTGTAATATACAAGCATTTTGCACACATATACGATGTCTTTAAGTATTTGATATGTAAATTTTTTTACTAATATTCATGTAATAATAAATTAATATTTTCTTGAAGAGTTCAAAGAAGCGTTCAACCTCTTTGACAAAAATGGTGATGGCAAAATTACAACTACTGAATTGGGAACTGTAATGAGGTCCTTGGGTCAGAACCCCACGGAAGCAGAACTTCAGGACATGATTAACGAGGTGGATGAAGATCGTATGTATTTGCTTCAAGATCTATTGGTATTTTGTTTCATATACAATAATAATAATAAATTATTTTATTTCCCTCCAAGCTATAGAGCATAACATATGTACAAATATCAGAATGTGCTAACACATAAAACTTAACTTTTTTTTACAATTTATATATGTACATGTGTATATGACTTCTCATACAATATATAATGGCTATTACTTACGGAAACGTATATTGACCCCCTTTATATATTTTCTTCATTTTCTTAAGTTATCAATATTGAAAATTACCACTGTTTTATATACATATATGCATATTAAACAGTCATGAAATTTACACGAGCTTTCTAGGAAACTAAGAGATATTCTTTCATTTCATGTTTAAATCATGGTTTAGTGATATTTCATTTATAAACAATACTTATGATTACGGTGGATGACGTGCTTTACGTCATGTCGATGTCACAAACGCTTTAAATTGTCGTTCTGGTGCTTCTTAATCTAATCACCCAGACCTTCGACCTTCTTGATTACATTACTATGCATCTGAACTCCGCGCCGTAATACACTGGTATATCTATCACTCAAAATAAAACTTTTTCAAACTATTATTTCATGTATCATTATTGCATTGTAACTGAGTGCTAGCGATTCGTATAATGGTGAACTTTTTTCGATTGGTTTTAATTTAACAAGATTTATTTAGAATATATTATTATGTGAATATGTCATTTTGCTTTAAATTGTATTAATACTTCTAATATATGCACTATAACATATACTTAACACGAGAAATATGTGTGTATGTTATAACGAATGTTTTAAGTTTCGTTTTATACGATTTATGTATTAGATAGAGTACTGTTTGCGAAAATATTTACGTTATCCTATGATTCAACGTCTCGTCAGAATAACGCAATTGTTCTCGCAAACAGTACTCTATCTAATACTTGTATCATGGCATATTTGCTCTATTGTAACGGTTCTCCATTGTAGATAGACAATGTTCTCTATTGTAGATAGTTCACAGTTAAGGTCCGCTCCCATAGATAGTGGAAAATGTCAAAAATACACTATATTGTTTCTCTATAGATATATGCAGTAGCCATTATATAAAAGAACCAAACTGATCGAAATCTTACGAATGGTATAACTGCACTTACCGCTCATTGAATGTTTTCGGATTCTTATTTCCACTGAAACAATTGATCCTTTATTTATCAGGAAACGGCACTATCGATTTCCAAGAATTCCTCACAATGATGGCATGTAAGCTGGAGGAGAACGAAAACAAGGAAGACGAATTGAAAGAAGCATTTAAAGTGTTCGATAAAGATGGTAATGGCTTTATCAGCGCTGATGAACTCAGACACGTGATGACAAATCTAGGGGAGAAGCTAACTAACGAAGAGGTTGATGAAATGATTAAAGAGGCTGATATAGATGGTGACGGCCAAGTTAATTATGGCGGTGGGTATTAAGGCAATTCAAGATATTTATAATTTCTTGTATAGATCTATATGATTTAAAACTTACGATTTATAAATTATTAATTTATTATTAATTACTGTGCAAGTAACAGTCTAGTCAGCTTAGATATATTTTGCAACGTGTTTAGACGTTATCTTTCCCAAAACTTACATTTTTCAGAATTCATGCATATGATGAAGGCAAAGTAGTTGGAAATAAAAACAGTGTTCGTTTGGACAGCTGAAAAGAAGAAATTATTGTGCGGATATTTGAATATAGTAGTTCTTTATTAGAAGCCTAGTAGAATGTTTGTGTGAACTTTATGGTGCGACTAGAATTGCTTTACACAGTTTGAGTGCCGGTTGTGTTTTCTTGTGATTAAAGTGAAATTCTGAGGACTTCTGTATTATTTCACAATGCCATACACATTTAAACTTGTCCTTTTAACCCGGCCTTTGACCATTTTCATTACTATTTTCAACGTCATTTGACTGTTACTCGCAATGCTACTAGTTACATTCACTTAATATAAATTGCCTTTGTTGCTGTCTGTAATGCGCAAATGTTTATAAAACTGAACTTTCAGACACCTAACGATTTCAGACTAGCGTTCATTTACGATCATAGCTTTTAAATATCAGCGAATTGCAAGTTGTGGCTGAAAGTCAGTTTGTACGGTATTACAGTTATTTACGGGCGGAGAGTTATCATAATCCGATCGTTGGTGGGTCAAGCCTCCTTGGTCCAACATCAACGTCAGGTTGTTAGCGGGAAATTGACCCATGACCCTCACAAGGTATAGAAATACAAATATCATTGACTGCATGGTCTGAAGATGATAACCAAACTTTCACTTTTCAGATATAAAGGTATGGCTACTGAAGCACAACACAGCTCAGCCTGGGGTGACTGCTCTCTGCTTTAGATTTACTCATTCCCTAAACCAGAACCAGCCCTAATAAAACTTTTCGTATGGAAAAAGTTTGCTTATCTCTTATAACCAATTGCTTTCATGGCTTTCTGAAATGTTTCAAATGTTATAACCGAGAACTGTTTGTTGTTAGATACGCCCTACGGGCTCGGGCCAATACGACTGCCCTCGGACAAATAAAAGGACCAATATCAAATCACTCATTTAGTAACATATACGTATTATTAGCTATAGACTGGTATTGGCCGTTTGAGACTTTAGAACAATACAAATATTTTAATAGCATTTTGCATACAATGTTCACCACATCTTCTTGCGATGACTCAGCTGCTGAGATGAGCTTTGATATAATTTCATTTCTTTGATAGACATGTATTTCACTGGGAATTGAATATCTATATTAACATTTTTATAGGGCACAAAGCTTTACTTTGTAAGTCATGGCTAAAGTAATAATTATGTCTTGTAAACCAAGTAATATACATGTAAGCTTGAAGGGTGGCTTTTTTCAAGAAGTAAGTAATATTATTTCTTGAACAGGACATGCCTCGACGGTTTTCAGATAAACTTTTCATCATTCAAAAAATTGTTAAGGAGTTCTAAATGATTATTCAACCAGGCTTGCAGAGCTATGATATTGGAATAGTTTAAATTACATATTGGCTAAGAGCCAAACATCTCAAATGACTGATGTTGGCACCTGTCGATTACATATTGGCTGAGAGCCAAACATCTCAAATGACTGATGTTGGCAGCTGTCGATTACATATTGGCTGAGAGCCAAACATCTCAAATGACTGATGTTGGCAGCTGTCGATTTTTAGATTGCACTTGGGACCAGGGTCTTTCAAATTATGCATCAATATTGATTATCTTTGCCGCTAACCCTGCAAGTGATGATACGTGAGCAGACTAAATGATACGTGAGCAGACTAAATGATACGTGAGCAGACTAAATGAGGTGGAAAAACATTTTTTGGTTACGCTAAATGATTTTAGAATGGAAATTGATTGATTAAAACAGCCCCAAAGTTTCTTTAAAATGTTACCAACTACACCCGTATATACAAGTATTTGAATAATTAATGAAGAGCAGAAAAGTTCGACACTGGTTTACTCGATCCGGAGAGGACAACGGTACTCGGTAATAATGACTCTATTTTCGACTCTTCTCTTACGGTATTTGTGCATCTGTAACAGGTGGTGAAAAAATCGTGGTTCGACCGGGACTTGCACCCATGGCCTTCCGCTGTCAGGGCGAACACTCTACCAAATGAGCTATCAAGCCACACAGTCAATTAGCCTAACGATTTATCACCATATACCTGTACCCAGCTATACATCATTATCTTGTTGATACGCTGGTGATACAAAACCCGAGTCATGTGAATAAGTGTTTTTCATTCTGTAAACACACAATATCTCCACGACCAACGCCACACAGTGCATGTGGTACAAGCAATGTATTAAATAGAGCCAAACTACTAATGTCTAATGTCAAGAGCACATTCGCGGAAGAACATCAACTCAGATCTTAGACTAATGTCTTATCTCGTTGTAGTGTTTAGTGGATTGGGATGGAGCTTGGTACCCTTTTTTTTTTTTTTAAAAAAAAAAAAAAAAAAATATTAAAAAAAAAAAAAAAAAAAAAATTTTTTTGAGGGAAAAAAAAAAAAATTTTTTTTACAAAAAAAAAAAAAATTTTTTTTTTTTCCCCCCCCCCCCTATAAAAAAAAAAAAAAAAAAAAAAAAAAAAAAAAAAAAAAAAAAAAATATTTATTTTTTAAAAAAAAAAAAAAATTTTTTATTTTTTAAAAAAAAAAAAAGGTTTTTTTTTTTTTTTTTTTTTTTTTTTTTAATATATATAAAAAAAAATTTTTTAAGGACATACAACTAGATCTTAGACTTGTTTTTGTCACAATAATATGACATAATGTGTCTCCCCCATAGTAGCTTGTCAATGAGTGTAATATTGTAACAGGATATCAAATAAAACAAAAATATATTTTTAAGTAACAGTGACCTTGACTTTGACGTCCAAAAGATAATTAAAAACTAAAATAAAATGTTTTTTTAATTAATTATAGTAATAGTGACCTTGACCCCTGAAAACCCGAAAACAAAAAATTGTTTGCTTAAAACAATTTATAATCTAAAAATATAATCAGAATATATTTTTAGTAGCAATGACCTTGACCCGAAGGGGTTTAAGATATTTGGAGCGAACACGAAATATAGTCATATGACCTTTGATCTCTAATTGTGACATTGACTTTAAACCAAGGTGGTTGTAACATGCGCTCCGCACATCGTCTCAATATGGTGCACATTTGTGGTGATTCATTCTAAAATTCTTCATGGGGTTCAAGAGATATGGAGCGGACACGATTTGTGACGGACAGACGGCCAGACGGCCAAAAGCAATATGTCTCTCCCACCTCATGCGGATGTTCAAGTGTTTGAACATATATCATCATCCAAAGAGTACTGAACGGAACCCTATAAACAATTACATATAGAATCCGGAGTTGGTTGGTAGATTATAGCTTTTTGTAACCTGTTCAACGGCGAGTACAAAAGCATATGGATTGGCGAAGAACCTCTTTGGTATAGATTTTTGGTTTTATGGCCTTTGTAATTCAATGAAGGTTTAAAAAACAACCTTCCCCGTCCTTTTATTTGTTCTTGCAAATATTTTGGTAAACAGGTACACAATGACATACACAATGACGTACACAATGACGTAGCAAGAGACCATTTTTGAAACATGGTACATGGATGCATCCAGCATCGAAAACCTCAGTTGCAGCGTCAATTAAATAACGTCGAATATACTAAAGTCTGTTCCAGCTAATTTTGGACCACTAAAGTAGTTTTTTTAGTAGTCACTGCTGCACAGAGTATGAGGAAAGATGAGAGAGGAATATAAAACATGGCTTGGTTACACTTAAAGGGACATACCCTATAACTAATGTCAAACTAAATAATCTCCAAAACATAAATAATAGGATCTTTGGAAGTATTATAAGTTAACCTAAAAGTTTCAGCTATGCGTTCCCGGTCATTCAGCGGTTTAAAATAAACAGCAGTACCGTAAACCATTCAATAATCTATGTAAAGTTGTTGGATAGATGCGATTTATTACAGAAAGCTTCTATATTGATGTATTGTGGTAAAATGAGGCATTTTTGCCATAGGTTCTTCTTTGAAATTGTATTTATTTATCATTTTACGTTCATTGAACACATAATCTATGTTTCGAGAATATAATCTGCTAAATGTAGAGAGTGTCCCTTTATTTAAGCGTGTCTTTGATATTTCCGCAGTTAATTTATGTCATATCCAGGAAATAACCAAAACAACAAGTGTGGATTAAATATGTCTGACGGCTTTATCAAACTACGTAAAGCTATACATTTGTAAGACTATAACACCAAGCGAATACTAATGACACAAAGTTGGACGGCAAATCCATTAATCGTCAAACCAAAAAGGTGTAGAGGCAGCGTAAAACAGAAAATGAGGGGAGCAGTGGACAAAAATTAAGCAAAATTCCCCCAACTGATTTAGAGAAATATAGCGTTTAAAGGGAGATCATTATGCAAGTAGTTTCGGACATGCTAGACATGTTTAACCCCCATTTTGTTGTTTGGTTATTGCACTTCGAGTCGCAAATTTGAAGAGTATGTCCTATAGCTATTACTTAATAATCACCCGTCGCTTTTCACTGTAAATATACTGAAAAGGTGTACCTAACTTTTCCAATGAGGCAGACTGTTCCTCTACTTCAGAAACTACCTTACTAACAATTTAATTTACTCATGATACAATTTATCAAAGTAAGGGTTACCCGTGCATTTTGCGGCAAGAGATTAGAGACAGAGTTATTTGGTTAGACTAGAAACCCAATTGAGACTCCCCTCTGCATGTGGAAGCTTAAAATTTCTGTTGTTGATTTTTCTAGATTTACTCCTCGTTCATCATCTTTATGTGTATTTATGGAATTCTCAGATGAGGCTCTTGCGGGGTTCAGCAAAGTACTGCCACCAGATGTGTATACGACGGGTGTTGGAACAATTTCCGGAAAATTATAATATCTCTTTTTATTTATCGATTAATTTGGAAACAGTTCGACACTAAACTCATCAAAGTATTTTTAATTTACTTTCTTTGTTCTATTCTACTTACCCTTCAAAAGCCGCTCTAACAACTGAGGGGCGAATTTGTGGGGTTATCAGCAACTGTTCAAAAATTATTTTGTACTAATTTATTTATTCTCGATTGTGTAACAAATTTATTCACGTTTTACTCTGTCAAAAAGAGGAGTGTTTAAGTGTTTTAGTAAAATCGTCTAAGCAACGTAAATAACCCGTCTTCATGAATAGTACAAGTAGTATAGGGGTCTCTTTGGCCCCAAACACTGCGCATGCGCGGCGGCCATTTTGAATGACGTCACAGCGCGGCGGCCATGTTGAAACTGTTTCATTGGTTCTCGAAATGCAAACAAGCTTGTTATGATAAAAAGATACTGATAGGTTCTTACATTATGTTTGTCATTCTTACGCTTTTAACCAAAACTTGTCGCAGAAAAAGCGGCGGTGGCGGCGGTGGCGGTAGGGGCGGCGGCGGTGGTGGCGGCGGCCGCGGTAGGGCGGCGGCGGTAGGGGCGGCGGCGGGGGTGGCGGCGGCTGCATAAGAGAAGGAAGCGTGGTCTCCTTCCTTAGTCAACTATTGTTGTACAGAGTCAAAAACATACTCTTATCAAAATGTACGACTGTGAGCTAATTAAACTCTTTAAAACTGACCAATCAAAAGATTGATTTTACTCTTTTATATCGTTACTTCAATCAGGTATTCATTCATTACCATTTTGAATAGCAAGATGATCGGATATGCATATTGTTTGACGTATTTCACGCATAAGTGACCTCAAGTTCTTTTTGAGCCGATAAGTCAATAATACTCTTTAAAGCCTTTCATTTGATACCAAACACAACATTTTGTGGTCAAAAATAAGAATAAAACCTCCAGTTTTACGCATGATTGACTACACTTCCGGTCCGAGTGTCATTGTAAAACGTACACGTTCAGAGCTTTCATTTGATACCAAGATCATTAAAATCGGTTCATAAATAAAGAAGATATAGTATTTTCAAAATTTTAGTCGTCAAATTCAAATTTAGCGCCAAAAGGTGACGTCACAAATATCTTTTAACGCCGATATCTTCGTCAAAAACCATCAAAGACCTGTAAAAGTAGACATTTTCTGAATCTGCTCGACGAGATCTTTCCAAAAGTACCTATTTTACATGCTTAAAAGAGAGTTTTGAAAAAAGTTTAAAAATCGCTGTTACGTCATAACTCGAGAACGGCTAAAAATTGAAACAAGAATGGGGAACGCAAATGAAAGCTTTTTATGGATTCTATCACATGACATTAACGTCTCAATATTGATAAATAGAAACTGTGGCACGAAAAGGAAAAAACCGTTTTGTCAATATTAAGTCTACTGTTACTTATCAAAACTGCTTCGGGATTTCTTAAAACGGTCAAAATAGACTTTCCAAAACCTATCTTTACTTTAGACAGTATCCTTGAGGCCTACAATAGTTTTATAACGCAAAATATTCGTTTCTATAAGTTTTGCCTTTATAACGTTATTTCGCTATAAAATCGTCAAAATTGAACAATTTTAATCCGTTACCATGAATTTTTTTAATCCTTAGTATTCACGACAAAAAGAAGTATTTGCTAGGGACTGTGGTCACTTTAATGGGGATTAACATCGACATTTCAATAGGCCATTGTCAATGTATCCGCTCTTAAATAAACAAACGCTAACCTTGTGTCTACTTTAAGGGGATTAACATTGACATGTTTGATCACGTTTGATGCACTCATGACCTTATCTAAATATAGCTTATGAAGTCATTGTAAAAACGGGTCCGAGCATGCGCATTAAGGGATTGTACACTCATGATTGAAGTCATTTTGTCAGTGAACGCCGAGGATGAAACATCGTAAGTAAATTTTCGTACTTAAAATTTGATTATTAACCAAAGTATTTTTTATCCGTAATAAAAGATCTATATCATTAGTTATATCAACGTATTATCTACTCTTATTTTTACTGTATATTTTGTTTAATTCATCACCTATTCTCCCCGTCTAGGGCCAAGGACCTGACCTTCAATGTCCGCGATCACGCCCTAGATCGAGTATACGAGTCAGCTCTGTATACTTCCGGGAACAATTTTCTAACATAGTACATAAGGTCATTCTAAAAATTTAACTCTAATGTCATTTTAAAAATAAACTTCTGACGTTATTCTAAAAATAAATTCAAAATGGCCGCCGCGCACCTGCGGTGATGTCATTCAACATGGACGCCGCGCTGTGACGTCATTCAACATGGCCGCCGCGCTGTGACGTCATTCCACATGGCGCCGCGCTGTGACGTCATTCCACATGGCCGCCGCGCTGTGACGTCATTCCACATGGCCGCCGCGCTGTGACGTCATTCAACATGGCCGCCGCGCTGTGACGTCATTCAAAATGGCCGCCGCGCATGCGCAGTGTTTGGGGCCAAAGAGACCCCTATACTACTAGTACAGGGGCTTCGCATCCAACATAGAATTTTATAAAATTTACAAAAGAAAAAGTTAATTACATCGCTGCTGATTATTAATATCATTGAACTGATTATAGTGTTATAAAAATTATGAAATCAAACAAAGCCTGTGTGACCGAACCGCACCTGAAGGTGTATCGCACCTGTATATGGCGGGGTAAGAGGGGTAGGGGTGGTGTCCTCAGCACAGACATGCCTGTCAACAGACGATTACTTGTTTAATTTATATTGTCAATGATTGTTCACGTGATGTCACTAAAATAACAGAGATTGCTGCTCGCATTCTTCATGGAAGATATGGCATTGTCACAAGAATTGAATAACATGTTAAATTACAATTTATAACTTTAGCAAATACATGCTTTAAAATATAGATCATTTAGTTTTTTTTTCATGACAAATTGACAATGATTTAGATTCTAAAGAATCTGTAAAATGAGATTAAAGTGGATCAGTTTTAAGGCCCATGTTTCTTATTAGGATATTGCCTGCGGGTAAAGTAATCCCCTGTCTGTCTTTCGTTCCATTTCATATTATTGTATAATCTGTGTATCCTCTAATTGAACTTTTTAAAAACATCTTATCGTATATAGCATTTTTATAATAAATCAATTAAAAAACAACTTGATCAAATTATTATATACAACCGCGGCAAAATTAGTATTAAAGTGTTTTCGTTTTTCCAGTAAAATGTAGAAATTCTATAAGTTTTCTGAGACTTAATTATTTGATCTTTTTTAAGTTTAAAACCATACATTCTAACATGACTCACGATCTTGTCTCTATATACGAAGAGTAGAAAAATTATGTATAGATATTACAAAAGGTGAATAAATGCAAGGCGTTATTTTCTACGCGAACGCTCATTTAACGTCATGCGGTGCTGTGTGATGTCATGTTTACCGCGTTGTTTATGGTTTGATATAACATATTTTTTCTACTCTTTGTTTCTAGAGACAAAATCGCAAGTCATGTTAAAATAAACGATGAATACAGCTGGAACGGATGTTATTTCATAAGTCTATAATAAAACGCGCAAAATGTGATAATGTAGTTGGTTAATAAGGAATTCCGTGTGTAAATAAACACTCGGTGTCATTTATTCTCGCTGGGGGATTTGTTTTGTTTTGTTTATTTTAGATAAAAGATTGAGGAAGATTTGAGTGATTTGAACGAAGCATTCTGAATCGTAACTTTTTAGACGTGAAAGCGAAACGATAAACATTTAGATTTCGCAACAGCCTCAAATAGTGACATCCTACCTACCTTGGTGTATATGAGTTGAATCATGAAACGATGACATGAAGTGAAATAATATTTGCTTGAAATTAAAGGTGGTGTACAAAAGCTGAAAGAATTTCAAATAAGGTAACTGATATTTTTGTTTTATTTATAAGTTTTTAATTAAAACTTAAATCACAATTGTGAAATGATTTGGTCTAATTTATTTACAGTTTACAATGTATAGCTTTAGTGCAAAGGAAATATGTATCTTATCAGAAAATATAAAATTTGACTGGAGCACAAACAGTGACGTTGAATCCAATCTCAATCTTGTCAAACAAAATCTTGTATTTTCAGATGTTTTCTCTGGATAGCAAACCTTTTAAGGAGTTCTTAAAAATGCCATTTATTTTTACAGTCAATCTTTCACCTTTCAACTAGGATTTATATCTGTTTACCCATTTTTGTAGACAAAATGGTTTATTTTTCATTTCAGAGAATTTAAGTATTGAACAACAGGATTAATCAGAATGGATTATACGAAGTATGTTTTTCTACTTGTGGCGTTGCTTGTTGTAACTGTCATGTCTCAGACTTGCCAATCCCCAACTACCAGCTGCAGCTGTTTTGTAGAAGATGGAAAGAAAATTATCAACTGTCGGTATCAAAATTTGACAGCAATACCCACATTTACTGACACTAGTCAAGTGTACGATGAAATACGATTTACCCAGTTTGAGGCTGCTGGAACGTGTCAACCAGCAGCAGGATGTAATAACATACGACAAATAGGCTCAAACGCTTTCGCCAATTTAAAGGTGAAAAAAATTAATCTGCTTAAAAATGCTGTAACATCAATAGATAACAATGCTTTCCTAGGTTTAACTCCTGAGCTCGAAGCACTTTCAATTGAAGGAGATGGACTTAATGAGATGCCATATTCAGCACTGGCCGTACTTGATGTACATCTAAAAACTCTTCATCTTGAGCATTATGGCTCTCAGGTTATTCGATCTCCCGTACTTTTTCCGTTCCCGAATTTGGAATCACTTACGATTAAAAACTGGGAAAATGTGGATGATATTGATCCAAATGTCTTCAACATTATGCAAAATTTGAAAGAACTGAAACTTTTGCACTTAAACTCTCTTGTTACTCTACCAGTTCCCGCTATTCAGAAGTTTTTAAAATTAACATCATTGGATATTACAGATACTGATATAAGGTCTATTTTAAGGGATTCTTTTGCGCCTATGTTATTGCTGAATGAAATCAAAATTCGTAACAATAAGTACCTGAATTCCATAGACCAGAGAGCTTTTTCTGGAGTAACTGACACAGTGTTATACCTTGATGTTGACGCAAACAAACTGAACAACATAGAATTCCTACGTAATGAAAACTGGTCTGTTTTAAGTCATTTAAATATTGGATATAACACAGATCTACGGGCATTGCCTGCGGGGATATTTACTAAAACACCAACTTTGCATTACCTTATATGCCAGGATATTGAGCTTACAAGCATCAACAAAGATATGTTCACTGGACTTTCTAATCTTCACACGATTGATCTTGCATATAATCGACTCAGTTCAGTTTCAGCTGAAACATTTAAGAACTCACCAGCTTTGGTCGAACTACGACTGCATGACCAAAGTTCTAACCTCATAGATTTCAAGGACAATGCATTTAGCGGCATTGAAACATCTATCGAGACTTTGAGCCTTGATCGCAATACCTTTAACCTTTCTCAGTTCTGGAATGACTTATCTAAGCTTTCAGAGTTAAAAGTACTAGAAGTTATGGACATCGGTATAGACAGTATACCTGACAAAGCTTTCAGGAATAACACGGAACTTACCACTTTATTTATGTCAGATAATACTTTAACGTCTTTGACACAAGAGACTTTTTACGGTCCAAGATATACTCTGAAAACTATAGATCTCCAGAGGAACAGTATTCAAACAATCGATCAGTGTACGTTAAGTGATTTTTCCGCAAAACCAAAAATGACGCTGATTGGGAACAGACTTAGTTGTGACTGTAACTTGGTTTGGTTTTATGACTGGTATAAACAACAAAATAACCAGGATATAGTTGCTGAAGATATTGGAACTTGCTTTTCACCAGCATCGTTAGCCAACAAGAAATTCAGCGAGTTTTCTCGGACTGACATGTGCCCTGGGGGAGCATCAGTACGGGCCTGTCCAGACTTGTACGCAACTACAACAACATCCACTACCACCAGCACTACAACTACTACTGAAAAACCAACCACTGCACCTTTACCACAATTTGAACTTCGAATCATTACTCAGTATACTACCACTGTTGAAGTTACATGGGTGATCAATGACCAAACATATGTGACTGGTTTAAAGCTGGAGTTATTTAATTACCAATCCACGAAAAACCTATCCCCTTGGACTAGAGGCCAAGTCACACACTTTCTATGAGTTACTACCTGATACATATTACACCGTTTGCCTTGTGCTGAAAATTGCAGACGAGTATCGAGATAGTCAGCCCCACTGCATATTAGCCCAAACACTCCCGCTATTAACAGATCAATCAACTACAACTAAAGCAGAATCCCAGATAGGTGTCATTGTTGGATAATCTGTAGAAAGCGTGGTCCTAGTTGGCCTTGTAATACTTGTACTCGTGGTTCGCCTGACAGTTTACAAGTCAAATAGTCCAAATCAAAGCAGACTTATTACATTGCAGTCAATTGTACAGACAAGAATATAAGGAAAAACATGGAGTTGAAGAAAATATGAATCACTTATCATTCTGAGATGTGTTCTTTTAATTAATCTGTAAGCCATTGATTTTTTTGTGTGTGTGTTTGAAAAGCAATTTTAACACAGTTATTGACGTAATGTCATTTCTGATTGACTGCGTCGCCTAAATTCGTGACAGTAAAATATAGGATTAACTGTTTTGTAATTTTGATATTTGCGACTCTATATTTTAATGGTCGCAAATATTTTTAAAGGCGACGGCGTTTGCTTTCTTGAGTTTATATCAACCTAACAGAGCTTAAAGTCCCATAATCGCATTGATTTTATTGAAATAGAAAAATACAGTCAAACTTGTATTAAGAGACCGCCAAAGGGAAAGGCCAAAACCGGTCGCTTAATAAAATGGTCTCTTACTATAAAGCATCACCGGAGACGACAACCGTTATCCATACAAATCGTTCTTATGTCACGTGTTAGTTTTCCAAAAATAGCAAAACAGTTTGAACATGAAAGTACCTAAAGTCGATAGATACCACCTGCGGACATAAGGATAGACGATAATCCTTATGAGATTTGACGCCGCCGTGACTAACTGGGACGTTAAATGCAACTTATTACGCAGTACCGATGTAACGTCGTTTCTGATTGATGACGTCGTTTAAATTTGCGACTATTAAATAACGTATATATAGTCGCAAAATTCAAACGGCGTTTTAATTATCGCATTTAGACACATTGTGCGTTAGAAAAGGGATAATATACAGTCGCAAATATCAAAATTACAAAACAGGTATTCCTATATTTAAAGCAGTCAGTTTCCATAGAAATGTTTTCTGTTTGCACATAAATGGTCGCATAATACGAACAAAAAAATGTAAATCTAATAATAGGATCATGGTTCTTTCGCTTTAAACAATGTTAACATATGTCTTTCTTTCATATTCATGTCATAATTGAAAATAATAATGCACAATATTTCTAACAAGAACATCGATTTAAAAAGTAAATTTATGAATTATTTTGGTACAAATAAATCTACCATTTCCGCAGGTAAGACATGTGATCCTTGAACTTTAAACTTTAAAACGAAACGAAAAACATGAAAATGCTTTGAGTGTCTAAGCAAAGAACTGTTTCCATAACTCACAATTTCACATCTATGCAGTTTTATTTGACTATGTTCCCCCCTGTTTAAAATACTGCTGCAGAAAAACGAGTGAATGTTTATGTATTCCTTAGATTCACCTGGGTGGTGTTTTTGTCCTACTTTCACTTTATTGCATGCTGTGAACAGTCAGAGATACGTTGCATATCATGGGAAGTGAAATTTTTTCAATTATAATTCAAAATAGGCATGCTTAATTATGAACAACCTATTAACAGCCTCTCTCTAGGAGACTTCTGGAAATTACAAAGATATTTGAAGACTGGAAAACCTACTTTCGTTTTTGAAAAGGCAAAATATAATTTATTAATTCTTTTGTTAAACGTTCAACACAATATGGTCACATTCGATGCAGTATGTCAAATTTTTCCTCCTGAGAAGACGTCCGTTACAATTCCATATTTAAAAGAAAATTCGATTTGGTCTTAGTAATGGACCTTTAAGATATATAAAATTATCATGTTTGATGGATATCTTCGTAGAACCTAGTGCTTTTTAATTTTTACTCAGCTGACCTGTTAATTGTAAATAAGAATTAATCGTTTGGGTATACAGTATTATTCTGCATTTTTCGTAAGACACATTCTTTTGTCGTTAATACTAATATTTTATTACTTCAGTATAATGTTTTAGTAAAATCGTCTAATCAACGTAAATAACCCATCTTCATGAAGTAGTTATACTGATTCATTTTTAGCTCGATTGTGAAGAGATTTTGTAACTGATTGAGTCACTCTCGAGTCCGCTTCCTGGAAAAACCAGTACTGGTGTCATATGAGGAAGTACGGTCGTGACCCCAGTGGGACTCGAACCCGCAACCTCCGGGATGAGCGGCCGACGCCTTAACCTCTACACCACCGCTCCCCTGTTTCGCATCCAACATAGAATTTTATGAAATATACAAAAGAAAAACTTGATAACATCACTGCTAATGAATAATATCATTGAACTGATTAAATCGCTATAAAAATTATGAAATCAAACAAAGACTGTGTGACCGGACCGCACCTGAAGGTTTATCGCACCTGTATACGGCGGGGTAAAAGGGGTAGGGGTGATGACATCAGCATAGACATGCCTGTCAACAGACGATTGCTTGTTCAATGTATAATGTCAATGATTGTTCACGTGATGTCACTATGATTTAGATTCTAAATAATCTGTAAAATGAGATTATAGTGGATCAGTTTTAAGGCCCATGTTTCTTATCAGGATACTGCCTGCGGGTAAAGTAATCCCCTGTGTGTCTTTCGTTCCATTTCATATTATTGTATAATCTGTGTATCCTCTAACTGAACTTTTTAAAAACATCTTATCGTATATAGCATTTTTATAATAAATCAATTAAAAAACAACTTGATCAAATTATTATATACAACCGCGGCAAAATTAGTATTAAAGTGTTTTCGTTTTTCCAGTAAAATGTAGAAATTTTATAAGTTTTCTGAGACTTAATTATTTGATCTTTTTTAAGTTTAAAACCATACATTCTAACATGACTCACGATATTGTCTCTATATACGAAGAGTAGAAAAAATATGTCTAGATATCACAAAAGGTGAAAAAATGCAAGGCGTTATTTTCTACGCGAACACTCATTTAGCGTCATGCGGTGCTACGTAATGTCATGTTTACCGCGTTGTTTATGGTTTAATATAACTTTTTGTTTCCTACTCTTTGTTTCTAGAGACAAAATCGCAAGTCATGTTAAAATAAACGATGAATATAGCTGGAACGGATGTTATTTCATAAGTCTATAATAAAACGCGCAAAATGTGATAATGTATTTGGTTAATAAGGAATTCCGTGTGTAAATAAACACTCGGTGTCATTTATCATCGCTGGGAGATTTGTTTTGTTTAATTAGATAAAAGATTCAGGAAGATTTGAGTGATTTGAACGAAGCATTCTGAATCGTAACTTTTAAGACGTGATAGCGGGACGATAAACATTTAGATTTCGCAACAGCCTCAAATAGTGACATACTTTCCTATGAGTTGAATCATAGTTGAAACGATGACATGAACTGAAGTAATATTTGCTTGAAATTAAAGGTGGTGTAGAAAAGCTGAAAGAATTTCAAATAAGGTAACTGATAATTTTGTTTTATTTATAAGTTTTTACTTTAACACTTAAATCACAATTGTGATATGATTTGGTCTTATTTATTTACAGTTAACAATGTTTAGCTTAGAGCAAAGGAAATATGTTTCTTATCAGAAAATTTAAATTTGACTGGAGCACAAACAGTGACGTTGAATCCAATCTCAATCTTGTCAAACAAAAGCTTGTATTTTCAGATGTTTTCTCTGGATGGCAAAACTTTTAAGGAGTTCTTAAAAATGCCATTTATTTTTAAGTCAATCTTTCACATTCCAACTTGGATTTAAAACTTTTTACCCATTTTTTTCAGATAATTTAAGTATTGAACAACAGGATTAATCAGAATGGATTATACGAAGTGTGTTTTTCTACTTGTGGCGTTGTTTGTTGTAAATGTTACGTCTCAGAGCTGCCAATCTCCTACTACCAGCTGCAGCTGTTTTGAAGACGATGGAAAGAAAATTATCAACTGTCGGTATAAAAGTTTGACAGCAATACCCACTTTTACTGACACTAGTCAAGTGTACGATGAAATACGATTTACCCAGTTTGAGGCTGCCGGAACGTGTCAACCAGCAGCAGGATGTAACAACATACGACAAATAGGCTCAAACGCTTTCGCAAATTTAAAGGTGAAAAAAATTGATCTGCTTAAAAATGCTGTAACATCAATAGATAACGATGCATTCAAAGGTTTAACTCCTGAGCTCGAAGCACTTTCAATTGAAGGAGACGGACAAAATGAGATGCCATATTCAGCATTGGCCGTACTTGATGAACATCTAAAGACTCTTCATCTTGAGCATTATGGCTCTCAGGTTATTCGATCTCCAATAGTTTTTCCATTCCCGAATTTGGAATCACTTACGATTAAAACTGGGAAAATTTAGATAACATTGATGCAAATGTCTTCAACATTATGCAAAATTTGAAAGAACTGAAACTTTTGCACTTAAACTCTCTTGTTACTCTACCAGTTCCTGCTATTCTGAAGTTCTTAAAATTAACAACATTAGATATTACAGACACAGGTATAAGGTCTATTTTAAGGGCTTCTTTTGCGCCAATGTCAATGCTAAATGAAATCAAAATTCGTAACAATAATTACATGAATTCTATAGACCAGAAAGCTTTTTCTGGAGTTACCGACACAGTATTATACCTTGATGTTGACGCAAACAAACTGAACAACATAGAATTCCTACGTAATGAAAACTGGTCTGTTTTAAGTCATTTAAACATTGGATATAACACAGATCTACAGTCATTGCCTGTGGGGATATTTACTAAAACACCAACTTTGGATTATCTTATATGCCAGGACATTGAGCTTACAAGCATCAACAAAGATATGTTCACTGGACTTTCTAATCTTCACACGATTGATCTTGCATATAATCGAATCAGTTCAGTTTCAGCTGAAACATTTAAGAACTCGCCAGCTTTGGTCGAACTTCGACTGCATGACCAAAGTTCTAACCTCATAGATTTCAAGGACAATGCATTTAGCGGCATCGAATCATCGATCGAGACTTTGAGCTTTGATCGCAATAACTTTAACCTTTCTCAGTTCTGGAATGACTTATCTAAGCTTTCAAAGTTAAAAGTACTAGAAGTTGTGGATACTGGTATAGACAGTATACCTGACAAAGCTTTCAGGAATAACACGGAACTTACCACTTTATATATGTCAGATAATTCTTTAACGTCTTTGACACAAGAGACTTTTTACGGTCCAAGATATACTCTGAAAACTATAGATCTCCAGAGGAACCGTATTCAAACAATCGATCAGTGTACGTTCAGTGATTTTTCCGTTAAACCAAATATGCCGCTATTTGGGAACAGACTAAGTTGCGACTGTAACTTGGTTTGGTTTTATGACTGGTATAAACAACAAAATAACCAGGATATAGTTGCTGAAGATATTGGAACTTGCTTTTCACCAGCATCGTTAGCCAACAAGAAATTCAGCGAGTTTTCTCGGACTGACATGTGTCCTGGGGGTGCACTATTACGGAAATGTCCAGACTTGTACGCAACTACAACAACATCCACTACCACCAGCACTACCACTACAACTACTACTGAAAAACCGACCACAGCACCTTTACCACAATTTGACCTTCGAATCATTAATCAGTACACTACCACTGTTGAAGTTACATGGATGATCAATGACCAAACACATGTGACTGGTTTAAAGCTGGAGTTGTTATCTAATTACCAATCCACGAAAACATATTTCCTTGGATTAGAGGCCAAGTCACACACTTTCTATGAGTTACGACCTGATACATATTATACCATCTGCCTTGTGCTGAAAATCGCAGACGAGTATCGAGATAGTCAGGCCGACTGCAAATCCGCCAAAACACTATTAACAGATCAATCAACTACAACTAAAGCAGAATCCCAGATAGGTGCCATTGTTGGATAATCTGTAGAAGGCGTGGTCCTAGTTGGCCTTGTTATAGTTGTACTCGTGGTTCGCCTGACAGTTTACAAATCAAATAATCCAAATCAAAGCACACTTATTACATTGCAGTCAATTTTACAGACATGACTATAAGGAAAAATATGCAGTTGAAGAAAATATGAATCACTTATCATTCTGAGATGTGTTCTTTTAATTAATCTGTAAGCCCTTTATTTTATTTTTTTGTGTGAAAAGCAATTCTAACACAGTTATTGACGTAACGTCATTTCTGAATGGTTGCGTTTTAACACACAGTGCGCAAGAAAAGGGTTAACTGTTTAGTGATTTTGAAATTTGCCTTCGCGTTAAAATAGTTTCCAATCATTAAGAACCGTATATACAGTCGCAAATATCAAAATTACAAAACAGTAAACCCTATATTTTATAGTCGCAAATTAAGGCGACGCAACCAATCAGAAATGAAGTTACATCAATAACTGCCGTCGCCATTAAAAATATTTGCGACCATTAAAACCCGTTTCTGACGCATTACCGATGTAACGTCGTTTCTAATTGCTAACGTCGTTTAAATTTGCGACTGTAAAATAACGTATATGTAGTCGCAAAAATCGAATGGAGTTTTAATTATCGCATTTAAACACAGTGTGCGTTAGAAAAGGGTTAACTATTTCAGGATTTTGACATTTGCGACCGTATATACGGTTAAATGGTGGCAAACAGTTTTAACAGCTCCGGCTAACGCCGTTGCCATTAAAAATATTTGTGACCATTAAAAACCGTATATACAGTCGAAAATATCAAAATTACAAAACAGTTAACCCTATAATATACAGTCGCAAATATCAGAATTTAAACAGTTAACCCTATATTATAAAAGATGAAAGTGGGAAACTTTTGTGATTAAGGAGAAGTCACATTGACTTAAAACATCAATGTTTATTTGTCTGCAGTGGTTATAATTATATGCTTAATTCTAATAAACTATATTGCATGTTAACCCTCTCAGTAGGAATTTCATGTTGTTTTAGTTTGTAAATATATTGTTCAAGGCCGTTGGACTCAATGGCTTTCTTTCCCTTCCTTTCTATAAATTACACAACTTTCATAAAATGTGGACTTCTTGTTCAGTTCTGTTGCAATTTTCCTTACTTGAAAAAGCAGGTACTGTGATACTATCTCCAGACTGGACAACGGTACACGGTACGGATGACTATTTTCGACCCTCTTGCAGTAGTAGGCGTCCTTCATCAACATTTTCTTGTTGATATTTTGCAGATTTCAAAACGACAACAAATGAGATAACTCGAGCCAAGTGAAAAATGGTGTTTCATTCTCTATACAAGCAATATCTCTGCGATCAACTGCACACAGTGGTACAATCAATGTATCAAATTAAAGCCAAAATACTAATGTTCAGAGCACATTCGCGGAGAAACTAATTCGTTTATCTCACATTCGCGGAGAAACTAATGCGTTTATCTCATATTCGCGGAGAAACTAATGCTCACATTCGCGGAGAGACTAATGCATTTTTCTCACATTCACAGAGAAACTAATGCGTTTATCTCACATTCGCGGATATACTATGCCAACATTCGCGGGGAAAATTAATCCGTTGATCTCACATTCACGGATAAACTAATGCTCACATTCGCGGTACATTGAAACATGGTACATGGATGCATTCAGCATCGAAAACCTCAGTTACAACGTTAATTAAATACCGTCGAATATACTAAAGTCTGTTCCACCTAATTTTGGACCACTAGTTTTTGGCCTGGGGACTGAAAGTCCCCAAGGCCTAAGTTAGTATACCACATTTCAAACCCTGCAAGAATTTTAGCCGTGCTATGTGCGAATAACAACTGTAAACATGCGCTATGCGAAAGTAGTGCAAGACAGACCAGATCAATCTTCTGTTTGAATGCCGCATATGATAAGAACATGTTACAAATAAAAATAGTACATAAAACTTCAAACGACTGCAGGAAGGTATATGCTTACGGGCTGCATTACACATTTTTTTCTGTTTTAGAAATTAATGCGCTGTTAGCTGATTACGGAAGATAATCATATGCATATCACGGAAAAGTACGGATTTTTACGGAAATTTACGAAAACGTACGAAGCTCGATATAAGAGTTTGTAGTTTGATTTTCAAATTTCCGATGTTATTTTATTGACAACTTTGTTATTTACGAACGATAACATATATATTTACCTAAAAATAAATGTCTCTAAAAAATATATAATTTACGTACATTCCCGAGAAGGAACTAACGTGATCAAATTCACCCGCCATTTATCGAGGACGCTGCATGTCGAGGCCCAGTGAACGGTTTCACCGATTACAACTACAAGGTAACCCAGAATCATTTTTGGTTTTCTCTGTTATACACATTGTACAGTACTGTATTTATATTTCATTGCTGGTATTGCTTTGTTTATTTCTGTTTCAAGGCCTTGTCATTGGTACACAATAATTTTCGACCCCCATCATCAGATCATATCGCTTGAAGTTGTACAAAGCGCTGATCGAATTATTTTTATTGGCTTAAACAATTTATAATGTTGACTATGTGATTATTTTTCATTTAACGTACGTTTTATAATAAAACAAACTTCCCTGCCACCCATATATTTGTGAATCATTCATTCTGTGTCATATATTGAATTTCGTCCTCTGCACATTTCGACCCGCGCTTTAGGTAAGGTTCAGCGCAAAACACGTAGGTCAAAAGTTGTTTTTCGGGGAGTTAACCTATAGCCCCCAGGCCTTCAGCGCTCACAGCGCTTTGATTTTAATAGTCACTGCTGTATGAGGAAAAATGAGAGAAAAATATAAAACTTAGCTTAATTACAAGCGTGTCTTTGATATTTCCGTCTCAAAACCTTTGCAGTTAATTTATGCCATATCCAGGAAATAACCAAAACGACAAAGTGCGGATTGAATATGTCTGACGGCGTTTTTCAAAGCATTAATTAAGTAAAGCTATACATTATAGGAATAACTGTTTTGTAATTTTGATATTTGCGACTGTATATACGGTTTTTAATGGTCGCAAATATTTTTAACGGCGACGGCGTTAGCCGGAGCTGTTAAAACTGTTTGCGACCATTAAAACCGTATATACGGTCGCAAATATCAAAATAACTGAATAGTTATCCCTTTTCTAACGCACAGTGAGTCTAAATGCGATAATTAAAACGCCGTTTGAATTTTGCGACTATATATACGTTATTTAATAGTCGCAAATTTAAACGACGTCACCAATCATAAACGACGTTACATCGGTACTGCGTTAGAATTGTATATAACTAGAACACCAATCTAATACTAATGACACAAAGTTGTGTGACAGATCCATTAATCGCCGGTCAAACTCAAAAAGCGCAAAATAGGAAATGAGGGGAGTAGTGGACAAACCAGTAAGCAAAATTCCCCCACTGATTTAGAGAAATATAGCGTTTAAAGGGAGATCATTATGCAAGTAATTTCGAACATGCTAGACATGTTTAACCCACATGGCGTTAATTTGAAGAGTATATTCTATAGCTAGTACCTAGTAATCTTCCGTCGCTTTTCACTGTTAATGTGCTGAAATGGTGTACCTAACTTTTTCAATGAAGCAGACTTTTCCTCTACTTCAGAAACTAAAATGTATCGTATTAACAATTTAATTTAGTTATGATACAATTTACCAAAGTCCATTCATTTCGCAAGAGATTCAAGACAGAGTTATTTGGTTAGACTAGAAAACAAATTGAGTCTCCCCTCTGCATGTGGAAGCTTAAAATTTCTGTTGTTGATTTTTCTGAATTTACTCCTCGTTCATCATCTTTATGTGAAACTATGGAATTCTCAGATGAGGCTCTTGCGGGGTTCAACAAAGTGCTGCCATCAGATGTGTATACGATGTGTGTTTGAATAATTTCCAGAAAATAATCATATCTCTTTTTATTTATCGATTAATTTTGAAAACAGTTTGACTGTAAATACATCAAAGTATTTTTATTTTACTTTCTTGTTCTATTCTACTTACCTTCAAAAGCCGCTCTTGCAACTGAAAGGCATATTCGTGCGGTTATCAAAAATTATTTTATACTAATTTATTTATTCTCGATTGTGTTACAAAATCATTCACGTTTTACTTAAAAAGAGGTGTGTTTAAGTGTTTTAGTAAAATCGTCTAAGCAACGTAAATAACCCGTCTTCATGAATATTGCAGGGGTTTCGCATCCAACATAGAATTTTATAAAATTTACAAAAGAAAAACTTAATTACATCGCTGCTGAAGATTAATATCATTGAACTGATTATAGTGTTATAAAAATTATAAAATCAAACAAAGCCTGTGTGACCGAACCGCACCTGAAGGTGTATCGCACCTGTATATGGCGGGGTAAGAGGGGAAGGGGTGGTGTCCTCAGCACAGACATGCCTGTCAACAGACGACTACTTGTTTAATGTATATTGTCAATGATTGTTCACGATACGTGACTAAAATAATATAAATTGTTGATCGCATTCTTCATGGAAGGTATCGCATTGTCACAAGAATTGAATAACATGTTACATTACAATTTATAACTAAAGCAAATACATGTTTTATAATATAGTACATTTTATTTTTTATGAAAAATTGACAATGATTTAGATTCTAAATGATATTTAAAATGAGATGAGGTCAATGTGGATCAGTTTTATAGCCCTTGTTTCTTATCAGGATACTGCCTGCGGGTAAAGTAATCCCCTGTCTGTATTTCGTTCCATTTCATATTATTGTATAATCTGAGTATCCTCTGATTGAACCTTTTAAAAAACATCTTACTGTATATAGCATTTTTTTTAATAAATCAATTTAAAAACAACTTGATCAAATTATTATATACAGCCGCGGCAAAATTAGATTTAAAATGTTTTCGTTTTCCCAGTAAAATGTAGAAAATCTATAAGTTTTCTGAGACTTAATTATTTGATCTTTTTTAAAACCATACATTCTAACATGACTCACGATCTTGTCTCTATATACAAAGAGTAGAAAAATTATGTATAGATATTATAAAATGCAAGGTGTTATTTTTATTTTCTACGCGAACGTGCAATATGAGGTATTGTTTACCGCGCTGTTTATGGTTTAATATAACATTTTTTTTTATTCTTTGTTTAAAGAGACAAAATCGCAAGTCATGTTAAAATAAACGATGAATACAGCTGGAACGGATGTTTTTCTTAAATCTATATAATAAAACGCGCAAAATGTGATAATGTATTTGTTTAATAAGGAATTCCGTGTGTAAATAAACAGTGTCATTTATTCTCGCTGGGGGGTTTGTTGTGTTTTTCTTTTAAGATAAAAGATTGAGGAAGTTTTGAGTGATTTGAACGAAGCATTTAGAATCGTAACTTTTAAGACGTGATAGCGAGACGATAAACATTTAGATTTCGCAACAGCCTCAAATATTGACATCCTACCTACCTTGGTGTATATGAGTTGAATCATGAAACGATGACATGAAGTGAAATAATATTTGCTTGAAATTATAGGTGGTGTAGAAAAGCTGAAAGAATTTCAAATAAGGTAACTGATAAGTTTGTTTTACTTATAAGTTTTTACTTTAATACTTAAATCACAATTGTGAAATGATTTGGTCTAATTTATTTACAGTTGACAATGTATAGCTTAGTGCAAAGGAAATATGTTTCTTATCAGAAAATATAAAAATTGACTGGAGCACAAACAGTGACGTTGAATACAATCTCAATCGTGTCAAACGAAATCTTGTAATTTCAGATGTCTTCTCTGGATGGCAAACCTTTTAAGGAGTTCTTAAAATGCCATTATTTTTAAGTCAATCTTTCACATTCCAACTTGGATTTAAAACATTTTACCCATTTTTTTTTCAGATAATTTATATATAGAACAACAGGATTAATCAGAATGGATTATACGAAGTATGTTTTTCTACTTGTGGCGTTGTTTGTTGTAAATGTTACGTCTCAGAGTTGCCAATCCCCAACTACCAGATGCAGCTGTTTTGAAGACGATGGAAAGAAAATTATCAACTGTCGGTATAAAAGTTTGACAGCAATACCCATATTTACTGACACTAGTCAAGTGTACGATGAAATACGATTTACCCAGTTTGAGGCCGCTGGAACGTGTCAACCAGCAGCAGGATGTAATAACATACGACAAATAGGCTCAAACGCTTTCGCCAATTTAAAGGTGAAAAAAATTGATCTGCTTAAAAATGCTGTAACATCAATAGATAACAATGCTTTCCTAGGTTTAACTCCTGAGCTCGAAGCACTTTCAATTGAAGGAGATGGACTTAATGAGATGCCATATTATGCATTGGCCGTACTTGATGAACATCTAAAAACTCTTCATCTTGAGCATTATGGCTCTCAGGTTATTCGATCTCCAATAGTTTTTCCGTTCCCGAATTTGGAATCACTTACGATTAAAAACTGGGAAAATTTGGATAACGTTGATGCAAATGTCTTCAGCATTATGCAAAATTTGAAAGAGCTGAAACTTTTGAACTTAAACTCTCTTGTTACTCTACCAGTTCCCGCTGTTTGGAAGTTTTTAAAATTAACATCATTGGATATTACAGACACTGCTATAAGGTCTATTTTAGGGTTTTCTTTTGCACCTATGTCATTGCTGATTGAAATCAAAATTCGTAACAATAAGTACCTTAATTCCATAGACCAGTCAGCTTTTTCTGGAGTTACCGACACAGTGTTATACCTTGATGTTGACGCAAACAAACTGAACAACATAGAATTCCTACGTAACGAACATTGGTCTGTTTTAAGTCATTTAAACATTGGATATAATGCAGATCTACGGGCATTGCCTGTGGGGATATTTACTAAAACACCAACTTTGGATTATCTTATATGCCAGGACATTGAGCTTACAAGCATCAACAAAGATATGTTCACTGGACTTTCTAATCTTCACACGATTGATCTTGCATATAATCGAATCAGTTCAGTTTCAGCTGAAACATTTAAGAACTCACCAGCTTTGGTCGAACTACGACTGCATGACCAAAGTTCTAACCTCATAGATTTCAAGGACAATGCATTTAGCGGCATTGAAACATCTATCGAGACTTTGAGCCTTGATCGCAATAACTTTAACCTTTCTCAGTTCTGGAAAGACTTATCTAAGCTTTCAAAGTTAAAAGTATTAGAAGTAGTGGACACCAGTATAGACAGTATACCTGACAAAGCTTTTAGGAATAACACGGAACTTACCACTTTATTTATGTCAGATAATGCTTTAACGTCTTTGACACAAGAGACTTTTTACGGTCCAAGATATACTCTGAAAACTATAGATCTCCAGAGGAACCGTATTCAAACAATCGATCAGTGTACGTTCAGTGATTTTTCCGCAAAACCAGAACTGACGCTGATTGGGAACAGACTTAGTTGTGACTGTAACTTGGTTTGGTTTTATGACTGGTATAAACAACAAAATAACCAGGATATAGTTGCTGAAGATATTGGAACTTGCTTTTCACCAACATCGTTAGCCAACAAGAAATTCAACGAGTTTTCTCGGACTTACATGTGCCCTGGGGGAGCATCAGTACGGACCTGTCCAGATTTGTACGCAACTACAACAACATCCACTACCACCAGCACTACAACTACTTCTGAAAAACAAACCACAGCACCTTTACCACAATTTGAACTTCGAATCATTAGTCAGTATACTACCACTGTTGAAGTTACATGGGTGATCAATGACCAAACACATGTGACTGGTTTAAAGCTGGAGTTATTTAATTACCAATCCACGAAAACCTATTTCCTTAGACTAGAGGCCAAGTCACACACTTTCTATGAGTTACGACCTGATACATATTACACCGTCTGCCTTGTGCTGAAAATTGCAGACGAGTATCGAGATAGTCAGCCCCACTGCATATTAGCCCAAACACTCCCGTTATTAATAGATCAATCAACTACAACTAAAGCAGAATCCCAGATAGGTGTCATTGTTGGGTAATCTGTAGAAAGTGTGGTCCTAGTTGGCCTTGTAATAGTTGTACTCGTGGTTCGCCTGACTGTTAACAAGTCAAATAGTCCAAATCAAAGCAGACTTATTACAGTGCAGTCAATTTTACAGACATGAATATAAGGAAAAACATGGAGTTGAAGAAAATATGAATCACTTATCATTCTGAGATGTGTTCTTTTAATTAATCTTTTTGGTGTGTGAAAAGCAATTCTAACACAGTTATTGACGTAATGTAAATTTTTGATTGGCTGCGTCGACTAAATTTGTGACAATAAAATATAAGATTTTTGTTTTGTAATTTTGATATTTGCGACTCTATATATGAATTTTAATGGTCGCAAATATTTTTTAAAGGCGACGGCGTTTGCTTTCTTGAGTTTATATCAACCTAACAGAGCTTAAAGTCCAATAAACCGCATAGATTTTATTGAAATAGAAAAATGCAGACAAACTTGTATTAAGAGACCGCTCAAGGGAAAGGCCAAAACCAGTCGCTTAATAAAATGGTCTCTTAATATAAAGCATCACCGGAGACGACAACCGTTACCCATACAAATCGTTCTTATGTCACGTGGTAGTTTTCCAAAAATAGCAAAACAGTTTGAACATGAAAGTACATAAAGTCGATAAATACCACCTGCGGACCTAAGGATAGACTATAATCCTTATGAGATTTGACACCGCCGTGACTAATTGGGACGTTAAATGCAACTTCTAACGTAGTACCGATATCTCGTCGTTTCTGATTGGTGACGTCGTTTAAATTTGCGACCATTAAATAGAGGATAATTGTTAGTTTCGGTGTAAGATCACGTTATAATTTCATCGAGTGGGCACCAAAAGTGATATTTTTACGAGTGGCGCAGCCACGAGTGAAAATAACTACTTTTGGTGTTCACGAGTGAAATTAACGTGAAATTACACCAACACCAACAGTTTTTCTGTTTATTTTATGGTTAAAACTCTATTTTTATTGAGTTTGTTTCTATAAAACATCGAAAATCGCGGGAAACGTCATCAGAAAACATAGAACAAATGACGTCATTTAAACGACGTCATCGTCGCATGGTTTCCAGCATTAATAAGGCTCGATATACTTTTGACGTAAGACCGGGCTAAAGATTGCAAAAACAGTGAAAAATAAAAATGGTAATCCACTGTTTCAAAATTGTGGAATATCCATTTTATTTCACTGAGAAAACTCTATAATTCACTGGAAAACATAAAATAAATAACGTATATTTAGTCGCAAATTCAAACGGCGTTTTAATTATCGCATTTAGACACATAGTGCGTCAGAAAAGGGATAACTATTTCATGAGTTTGATATTTGCGACCGTATATTCGGTTTTAATGATCGCAAACAGTTTTAACAGCTCCAGCTAACGCCGTCGCCGTTAGAAATATTTGCGACCATTAAAAGCCGTTTATACAGTCGCAAATATCAAAATTACAAAACAGTTATTCCTATATTTAAAGCATAGTATAAATAAAATCAAGACAACACGAAGTTTTCAAATTACATGTTTCGACTTTATGTCATCCTCAGAAAATATACAAAATACAGTATACAAAACAAAAAGACGTCACGTCCGTTAAAAAGGACGCGAACGTCCGCGTGATGAAAAACAACGTAAGGTTTATAATATAGATATGGATCAGACTGATTCGGCGGGTTTTATTAAAAAGAAATAGATGATAATTGTTGGTTTCGGTGTAAGATCACGTTATAATTTCACCTAGTGGGCACCAAAATTGATATTTTCACGAGTGGCGCAGCCACGAGTGAAAATAACAACTTTTGGTGTTCACGAGTGAAATTAACGTGGTATGACACCGATACCAACAATTTTTCTGTTTATTTTATGGTTAAAACTCTACTTTTATTATATATCTATAATTATTTTGCCAAAAATACAGCCTATATTCAACCATCAAATACGGCCTGACAGAAAAAAATTTCGTATTGTATGTACGTGGAATACAAAAAGCGCGGCAAAATTTGTAAGAGTGCATTCAATTGGCTCTTAAATGCACATGACGTTAATAACGTCGCTTTTGACTGGGTCATTACTATTTGTTTATACGATGGCGTCAATAAAATGGCGTCGCATACTCCGTATATTTCGCGCTAAAAAGAGTTTTTCTTCAATTTTATGCTTAGAATATCATTTCAATTTAGTTTATCGCGCAGACAAGTGTCAAAATGTATATAATAAAAGGGTTATTAGTATAGTAATGTGATCCATAAACCGGATTGGCTCTCGTCGAGGACGGATCAAACTCGTGCTACGCACTCGTATGATCCAATGCACGACTCGAGCAAATCCGGCATGCTGGATCACGCTACTATACTAATAACCCTATTTTATTGAGTTTGTTTCTATAAAATATCGAAAATCGCGGGAAACGTCATCAGAAAACATAGCGCAAATGACGTCATTTTAACGACGTCATCGTCGCATGGTTTCCAGCGTTAAGTACGCTCGGCATACTTTTTGACGTAAATCCGGGTTAAAGATTGCAAAAACAGTGAAAAATAAAAATGGTAATCCACTGTTTCAAAACTGTGGATTATCACTTTTATTTCACTGAGAAAACTCTATAATTCACTGGAAAACATAAAATAAAATAGGGTTATTAGTATAGTAGCGTGATCCAGCATGCCGGATTTGCTCGAGTCGTGCGTCGGATCATACGAGTGCGTAGCACGAGTTTGATCCGACCTCGACGAGAGCTAATCCGGCTTATGGATCACATTACTATACTAATAACCCTTTTATTATATACCTATTGACACTTGTCTGCGCGAATAAACTGAATTAAAATGAAATATTAAGCTTAAAATTAAAGAAAAACTCTTTTTAGCGCGAAATATACATATAGTTCGACGTCATTTTATTGACGTCATCGTATAAACAAATAGTAACGACCCAGTCAAAAGCGACGTTATTAACGTCATGTGCATTTTAGAGCCAATTGAATGCACTCTTACAAATTTTGCCGCGCTTTTTGTATTCCACGTACATACAATACGGAATTTTTTTCTGTCAGGCCGTATTTGATGGTTGAATATAGGCTTTATTTTTGGCAAAATAATTATAGATATATAATAAATGTATTTATTCAATACACGATAAATAAATATAAAACCCAACATGTCTATATGAAAAACCATTACTAATGAATATAAGATATGTTAAGCTCACACATCAAATAATACGCCACTGTTCATACCACTGGGCCAAGTTGTATTTTAAAGTATGGATCCAGTAAGTCTCGCGCATCAGTCTGTCCAAATCGTTCTTAACAACATCAATTGGTAAAAAGCTAAAGTCATCCATATTATGATCAAAGCTATTAAAATGGGTAGCAACATTACTGAGTCTAGCAAATGCCGGATCGCTGAAATTATTTATATCAAATTTATGACTGTTCATCCGTCTCGAAACTTGTTGTCGTGTTTGGCCCACATATTGTATTTTACATTTTTTGCATGTTATGAGATAAATTACATTTGTAGTTGTGTATTTACTCTATCAAGGGGCACTACTCCTGCGAAGTCCAACAAACACACGAAACACTCAAACAGGTCTCTATTGTACTAAGTCTGAAATCCTTTGTTTTATTTTTATATTCGATAATATTTAACTTCACTATGATCCGTTTGATAATTTTCCGGTGTGCATTATTTATCAAATACTCTTCATAGAGGCGTTACATGTAACAGTATACTGTTAATTGGAAATATCTTTAATTCTCACATGACTCGGGATTTTGTCTTTATATACAAAGAGTAGATATTTTATGTTATATTAGACCATAAACAACGCAGGAACCGATATGCTGTAAACATGACGTCCATAAGATCATAGACCATAAACAACGCGGGAATCGATGAAAACATGACGTCATATTGCGCCGTATGACGTTAAATGAGCGTTCGCGTAGAAAATAAAGATGTGCATTTATTCACCTTTTGTAATATCTGGTCATGTTAGAATCGAAATAACATCCTTTTCAGCGTTGTTATCGTCTAATAAACAATAATTTGTCGTACTGATACGCAGTTATAAACCACTCAGGCCTTCGGCCTTCGTGGCTAATTTCTGCGTATCAGTACTCCAAATCCTTGTTTATTAAACGACTAAAACCGCTGGAACGGATGTTATTTCATAAAGATTTGATATCTATAAGCATGTTGATAACATGTGTCATCAGTAAAAATAACTGTGTGACCATGGTTTCTAATTTAAATTTGTATTTCGTGGAAGACTAAATGTTTGTATGCAGTTCTATGAAACGGGTCGTGATAAAGGATATTATGTTTTAAGCAATGTGACACTTCTATAATTAAAACAAACAAAACCGATAATATACAGTATAGTATTTCTAAGCATATACAAATGTAACAGATGCATCGGACTGACTAATTGGAGTCATTTACCCTCGCTACCAGCCGTAGTCATATGACCCAGCGTGGCTTATACTATTATGGTGCACTTATAGGTAATGATAGGTAATAGGCAAGTCCCTCAACAACCAGATACATCCACCAAAACCTTTGTAATATGTGTGCGCGCACACACACACGCACACGCACACACACACGTTTTAATAAGACACACTTTACAAGGCATGTATTTAATTTTAACTGTGATCTCCTCCACGGTCGATTGGTTACGGTCTTTGACTTGTTATCACTAAACATATCATAATATTAGAGCATAAATTCGAATTCAACTACCTTCCATGCCTCCTTATTTGATGAAGGCGTCACTAACTCTGTTTCGTACAGAGGATAGACGTATAGTACATGTGATTTCCAGAAACGATGGCTAGTTAAACATTGTAACTGAAATACTGTTGAAACAGGGCGTGAAAACGCAGTGACAAGATACTTAAACGGATCTCTGAAAGAGCGTCAGTGTCCATGCTTTATTTCTCTATTTTTTTTATCAGATCACTCTTAAATGTATGAAAGTTCACAAAACCACGGACCTAAAAAATAGGTCATAGACAAACCTCATAAAATTGCGAAACTAAACTGATAAAACTTATAAATGACTTTCACGATAAAAAAAAGAGTTCTTTATTTTATGCTTTTCAGTGAAATACTGAAATATATCGGTGAAATAAAATTGGTATTTCACTGTTTCAAAGCAGTGAAAATATCATTTTTATTTTCACTGTTTTTGCCGAACTACTTTTGAACCACATTCTAAACAAAAGTCCCTTATTTTCACACCCATGATCTCCAGCTGTCCTCCATACAAAAGTATCATACACATGATTGACAGTGAGTGATTAATTACGTTAAAATACTTAGCTTTATCCAATTTCTCACCTATGAGATACATATTTCCCCTCATTTATCGGTGATAGAACATTAAATAAAATGGAAAAATGGCTATAAAACTTTTATTTTTGCAATAAACATAGGGTTGTTGGTATTCATTTTCTTAGATCATTTTCTATCAATCTATAGCAATTTTGAATAAAAATTTGAGAAAAAGTTGATTTTCATTTTTTTTTCACCACCATCCAATTTTCACAGTAATTTCTTAATACTTGTATGATCATGGTCTGAAACCTATAAGTCACCTATAAAAAGTGGAAAACTACCTCTACAATCGCTCATTATTCACAAATGCATTAAATTGTGACAAATTTTGCACTTAGGTCAGCCCTGGACCGAGCATTTTTTAATGAATGAACAGCTGATTGAGTATTACGCCACGATTCATGGTGTGACGAAGTGCAGACTTATTTTGAACTACTTTTGTTGCGTTTTCAGTAATGATGGTAGCTCTAGTATTCATTCTGGGGTTCTCCATGGGGAATAAGAAGTCTATAATTCCAAATTTTACTGAATATTTTGCCAAAAAACATAAAATAAAAAGAAAATTTGTTTGTTTCAGTGAAATATCAATTTTATATCACCCGTGAACACCAAACAAATTCGGTCGTGGCTACTCGTGAAAATATCACTTTTGGTGCCCACTCGGTAAAATTATATAGAGAATAATTGTTGGTTTCGGTGTAAGATCACGTTATAATTTCACCAAGTGGGCACCAAAAGTGATATTTTCACGAGTGGCGCAGCCACGAGTGAAAATAACAACTTTTGGTGTTCACGAGTGAAATTAACGTGATATTACACCGATACCAACAATTTTTCTGTTTATTTTATGGTTAAAACTCTACTTTTATTGAGTTTATTGAGGAAACGTCATCAGAAAACATAGAACAAATGACGTCATTTAAACGACGTCATCGTCGCATGGTCTCCAGCATTAATTACGCTCGGTATACTTTTTGACGTAAATCCGGGTTAAAGATTGCAAAACAGTGAAAAATAAAAATGGTAATCCACTGTTTCAAAACTGTGGATTATCACTTTTATTTCACTGAGAAAACTCTATAATTCACTGGAAAACATAAAATAAAACGTGATCTTACACCGAAATCAACAATTATCCTCTATTTCTTACATAGAAAATACCTAATTTGCATGTCCGTCATAGGATGAAATTTTGAAAGTTTAACGGACAAAATGGCGGCTAGTAACCACATTCGCCACGTGTTACAGCATCTAGCTGTTTGATTGGTCTGATAAAAGATTCTTATCTGTCAATCAAGAACTTGGCATAAGGCCAAATTACTCGCGATAAAGTATTACTAATAAACTTAGTTTATGATCATAAACGGCATAATAAAATATAGCATTGCCTATATATATTTTGCATGTTTTCTGAGACTTAATCAATTTGATGTCTTTTAAGTTTAAAACCATAATTATAATCTATAATAAAACGCGCAAAATGTGATAATGTATAAGGTCAGTAAGGAATTCCGTGTGTAAATAAACAGTATCATACATTCTTACTGTCGCAGTTATATATGTTTGTGCTTTAAAATATACCATATGTCTTCGCCGTATTCACTGTGTTATATGTTAAATGGCCAAAGGTCATTGTATTTGTCGATTAGATGAATAAAACTGAAACTGGATTTTGTTTTGAGAAAAAAAACTAAAGAAGTTTGAAGTAACTTGAACGAAGCATTCTGAATCGTAAAGACGTGATAGCGAGACAATAAATATTTAGATATCCCAACAGTGTCAAGTAGTGTCATACTTTCCTATCTACACGTACCTTCCTAGGCGTATATGAACTGAATCATGAAACTATGACATGAAGCGAAGTATTATGTGCTTGAAATTAAAGATGGTGTACAACAGCTGAAAGAACTTCAAATAAGGTAACGGATAATTTTGGTTTCTTAATAAATGTTAACTTTAACACTTAAATCAAAATTTTGAAATGGATTGGTTTTATTTAATTACAGTTCCAAATATATAGCTTAATGCAAGGGAAATATGTATCTTATCAGGAAATATAAATTTTAAATAGAAGCACAAAATGTGACGTTTAATCCAATCACCATCTTGTCAAACAGAATCTTGTATTTTCAGATGTTTTCTCTAGATGATGGCAAACCGTTTAGGAGTTCTTAAAATGTAATTTATTTTTAAGTCAGTCTTTCACATTCCAACTTGGATTTATAAACTTTCACCCATCTTTGTAGATAAATGTTTTTCTTCTTTCTTTTCATAGAATTTAATTATTTAACAACAGGATTAATCAGAATGGATTATACGCAGTATGTTTTTTCTATTTGTGGCGTTGTTTATTGTAAATGTTACGTCTCAGAGTTGCCAATCCCCAACTACCAGCTGCAGCTGTTTTGAAGAAGATCGAAAGAAAATTATCAACTGTCGATATAAAAGTTTGACAGCAATACCCACATTTACTGACACCAGTCAACTGTACGATGAAATACGATTTGCCCAGTTTGAGGCCGCCGGAACGTGTCAACCAGCAGCAGGATGTAATAACATACGACAAATAGGCTCAAACGCTTTCGCTAATTTAAAGGTGAAAAAAATTGATCTTCTTAAAAATGCTGTAACATCAATAGATAACGATGCATTCCAAGGTTTAACTCCTGAGCTCGAAGCACTTTCAACTGAAGGAGACGGACTTAATGAGATGCCATATTCAGCATTGGCCGTACTTGACGAACATCTAAAAACTCTTCATCTTGAGCGTTATGGATCTCAGGTTATTCAATCTCCAATAGTTCTTCCGTTCCCGAATTTGGAATTACTTACTATTAAAAACTGGGAAAATTTGGATAATATTGATGCAAATGTCTTCAACATTATGCAAAATTTGAAAGAACTGAAACTTTTGAACTTAAACTCTCTTGTTATTCTACCAGTTCCCGCTATTCAGAAGTTTTTAAAATTAACATCATTGGATATTATGGACACGGGTATAAGGTCTATTTTAGGGGCTTCTTTTGCACCTATGTCATTGCTGAATGAAATCAAAATTTGAAACAATAAGTACCTGAATTCCATAGACCAGACAGCTTTTTCTGGAGTAACTGACACAGTGTTATACCTTGATGTTGACGCAAACAAACTGAACAACATAGAATTCCTACGAAATCAAAACTGGTCTGTTTTAAGTCATTTAAACATTGGATATAATGCAGATCTACAGGCATTGCCTGTGGGGATATTTACTAAAACACCAACTTTGGATTATCTTATATGCCAGGACATTGAGCTTACAAGCATCAACAAAGATATGTTCACTGGACTTTCTAATCTTCACACGATTGATCTTGCATATAATCGAATCAGTTCAGTTTCAGCTGAAACATTTAAGAACTCACCAGCTTTGGTCGAACTACGACTGCATGATCAAAGTTCTAACCTCATAGATTTCAATGACAATGCATTTAGCGGCATTGAAACATCTATCGAGACTTTGAGCCTTGATCGCAATAACTTAAACATTTCTCAGTTCTGGAATGACTTATCTAAGCTTTCAAAGTTAAAAGTGTTGGAAGTTGTGGACACCGGTATGGACAGTATACCTGACAAAGCTTTCAGTATTAACACGGAACTTATCACTTTATTTATGTCAGATAATTCTTTAACGTCTTTGATACAAGAGACATTTTACGGTCCAAGATATACTCTGAAAACTATAGATCTTCAGAGGAACCGTATTCAAACAATAGATCAGTGTACTTTCAGTGATTTTCCTGCAAAACCAAAATTGACGCTGATTGGGAACAGACTTAGTTGTGACTGTAACTTGGTTTGGTTTTATGACTGGTATAAACAACAAAATAACCAGGATATAGTTGCTGAAGATATTGGAACTTGCTTTTCACCAGCTTCATTAGCCAACAAGAAATTCAGCGAGTTTTCTCGGACTGACATGTGCCCTGGGGGTGCATCAGTGCGGACATGTCCAGACTTGTACGCAACTACATCTACAATAACAACGACTACCACTACATCTACAACTAAAGCAGAATCCAAGATAGGTCTCATTGTTGGAGCATCTGTAGGAAGTGTGGTCCTAGTTGGCCTTATAATAGTTGTACTCGTGGTTCTTCTAACAGCTTACAAGCCACATAATCCAAATCAAATCTTGCCAGAACCCGTCAGTTCACGATGATAGCCGAACGGTACAGCTTTATCCACGATTTGCCAGAAAGCCGGAAATAGAAGGGGCTACTCTAGGCGATATCAACATAACGCTAATGTTGTGATTCTACAAAGCAAACATGTATAAAGAACAATTACACAATTAAATAAGTGTCATACATTATATGTGCCAACTACTAAATCTTACAAATGCCATCATATAAATTTAAGAATTGCTTAGCAACATGTTGTGGAAGAAAAGTCACAAAGGACTAAAGAAACAAGGTGCAGACTGATTACATTTGCAGTCAGTTTTACAGAGATTAGATATAAAGAAAATGATCAAGTTGAAGAACATTTGAATCACTAATCATTCTGAGATGTTTTCTTTTAATTAATCTGTAAGCCAATGAATTGTTTTGGTGCGTGAAAGGCAATTATAACTTGAAGGATGAAAGTGTGAAACGCTTTGTAAAAAGGAGAAGTCTCAATATTTACGCTCTCAGTAGGAATCCCATGTTGTTTTAGTGTGTAAGTATATTGTTCATGTCAGTGGGATTCAATGACTTTCTTTCCATCCCTTTCTATTAATCACACAACTTTTATGAAATTTGGATTTCTTGTTCAGTTCTGTTGTAATATTCCTGACCTAAAATAAGTAGAGACTGTGCTACTATCTCCAGCTTATGTAATTTCCCCTTAAAGTAAACAGAAGCCCTCGGCGTACTCTGCCGGAACAAAAGTATAGCACCGGCTTCTTTTAGCTAAGCTCTAACTGATTTTGAAAACAGGGTGGGTCATAAAAATACGTCATGTTCATATAGACAGATAGACTGCTACAATACTTTCATGAGGAGCCCTCCAAAATTTAAAAACTTGAAATCAGACAACCGAAACAGCGGTCAAATACCTTAACAATGCAGAGAATTCAGCCACAGTATACGAAATTGAGCACTTGGAACTGTTTTCTACTGAACTTTCTTTGTAAATGTAGTACTAAAAGAACAGCCTCATTTTCAGAATGAGGCTACTCTAAATCAGTTAATATTTTGAAACATAATATCCATGTCTGTTCAGCTGAGTCTGCCTGTTCGCTTTGAAAGTGCAAATTCGTGAATACATGTAATTACGGCATGGATCAACTATATGTTTTGCATATCATATCTATTTTATCACAGAGTTGCTCATGTGTTTATATGAAAAGATCTGTATGACTTTAGACCATTGCTGAATACTGAAATTGTATAATATTTACATGAATTGTATATATATCTCATTTAAGTTTTATATGAGTCGCATCATCGTGGTAGTCTCACCTAAAAATATTAAAAAATCTGTGATATTCCCTACATATCCGAAAATAATAGTTTGTATTCACATAGAAATCATTTATTATTGTATTTGTATATTATGATATCAAATTTTAGATATAGGTTGTTTTTCATACAAAAAGTAAGCACCTCTATGAAAAATAAACTGAAAGATGTACATGTCTTTTTTGTAGACATTTAGAAATGTCAGTAAAAGTGTTAATAGAATTGATCTATTTTAGTATGATTTCTTCATTAGAATGTCAGATAAGGATACCATAAAAACCAAAACATTTTTTTAAAAAACAGCAAAATATAACATGACTTGGCCGTGAGAGACTGACATTCTATATCAAGCAAGACATATCATTTAACTTTAAGGCAAATTTACCCCAAACATACATTTGTGACTAAACTGCAAAATGTGAAGTAGGTAAATAGAAAAACTGATAGTTGTCTTTCATCTACGTAAATGTTTAATAAATATATGTTTACCTGCATTATACAAACTTTGTAATTTATTATACATTTTATCAAGTTTCTTCTGACAGCTATCATGCAGATAAAGTAAATGCCAGTGTATGTTGAAATTTTATTACGGCCCTAAATTATCTTGTAAATTAGGCTTCAGTAACAAGTGGTCTTGCTACATGTTTTAGGAACTACTTTCGGAATAAAATTACGCCAAAAACAAACACTGCTTACAGATTTATAATACTTTTAAAGTCCAAAGATCTCTTTGAATTTGATACTGTAAAATAAATATACTGATAGGATGATGATAGAACCTTGTTCTATTCACTCTAAAACAATGTTGACATATCCATTTCTTTGGTAGTTGAATCGTTTCTTCACGAAAAAGAGTTGCCAGAAAGCCTTTCTTATATTTGCAATATCATTGTAAAAAAATACTGCTCTATATTTCGAATATGTACATCGATTTAAAAAGTTAAGCTAAGATAGTTTTTGGTACAAATAAAAATCATTTCTGTCAGTAAGACATCTTTCTTGATAAAATGAGAGCTACTTGTGATCCTGTGACTTCAAGTTTTCTATTCTGTTAGCACATAGCTGTATGCAATCAGAACAGATAGGCGATATAGTTAATGTATAAGTACTATTTATGCAAGACTAATGTTGGTGTATTTTGTGAACAAGCTGCGACTTAGGAAAAAAACAACTTTTTACCCCAACTTAATATTTACTTTTATTTATATTAAGTTTAATTGACCATTTCGTTTCTGTTGATGATGTTTTAAAGCTCCATCCTGTAAATCGATCTGCTTGATACGATGGCTATCCGGTTTTATAATTTTATGCAAAGGTCCAGCATTTCGTTTTCTATTTGACTTTCACGACACTTACTCATAAGGATGTTTTTGTCTTTAGGGTCAATAGGTCAAAGGTCCCTATTGTTTTTATAGTTGGTATTTGGGGGAAGGGTATGTGGGTCAAAGATCAACGTCATCGTGACCTTAAAAGTAGAAATAAACATAGGGTTATGGGTACTCATTTTCTTAGTTAGATCCTTTTCTGTCCATCTATAGCATATTTTAAGAAAAATTCGAGAAAAAGTGTTTTTCATCCCCATCCTGTATTTACACTTATTTCTTCTTACTTGTGTGAAAATTCGGTTAAAACGGTGAAAAACAAAATCTACCATGTCCATTGAGTTGTGGATAAGGAAATCTCACCCTCGGGATAGAGATACGTTGATAAAAAACTCGGCAGAACCTCGTTTTTGGGACGTGTCTCAACCTTTGGGTAGGATTTCCTTTTCTCTCCGTGTGTTATTTAGCTTTAACGTTATGACATAATGCCCGACATAAAATAGTTCCATAATTTTCATGCTTATTTTATTGTTCCTTTCGTGGTAAGTGAGAAATAGAATCGATCATATGTGTCGGTGAAGATCGAAAATCCCAACCCTCGGGCAAGCCTCGTTTTCGACCTGAGCGGTGCGCCCTTGGGTTGGGATTTTCCGACCTTCACGTACATCCACAACTCATGAACATGTTAGCAGGCACGCATTCGCCGTTACGCACAATACGCACGTGCGCATATATCTCAAGCAAAGGTCGAAAACTGAAATGTCCCGAAAATGCAATAAAACGAAAGGGTGAGGGGGGGAGGGGGGGGGGGTGGGGGGTGGAGTCATAAGCGATAGATCCGGATCGTACCTGTTTGTTCTTGCCAAAAAGACCAAAAATGGCTTTAAAATTCCTCCCTCGCTTCCCTCGCTCAAGAAGACCGATATGGATCTTCATTTTAATGAAAGCATGCAGTCTTAGTATATATACTAGTATATGATTTTATCAAAGGACGAGCAGATCATGAATATTTTTCGCGATTTTCTCACTTCGCTTATTTGAAAATCTCGCAGATGTACTATAAGAGAAATCTCCTTTCGTGAACTTTATTAGCGAATAAGTTTGTCTGCTCACAGAGTTTTCGTCATGCAAAAGCAATATAAATCACAGTACCAAAACATCTCAAACCTGTCATGCAAAATTATGATATTATTTGAAGTTCCGAAATATCTCAAAAGTGCTCACTGAACAATGTTCAATGTGAGTAGTGCTCAGTGAACAATGCTCAATGTGAGTAGTGCTCACTGAACAGTACTCACCGTGAGAAGTGCTCACTGGACATTGCTCCACGTGAGTAGCTCTCACTGAGAAGTGCTCTACGTGCGAAGTGCTCACTGAAAGGTACTCAACGTGAGTAGTGCTCACTGAACAGTGTTCTACGTGAGAAGTGACTACTGAGCACTTCTGAGTAGCGCTCACTGAACAGTGGTCACCATTAGTAGTGGTCACCGTGAGTAGAGCTCACTGAACAGTGGTCACCGTGAGCAGTGCTCACTGAACAATGCTCACCATCAGTAGTGCTCTAGGAACAGTACTCAATGTGAGAAGTGCTCACTGAATAGTACTAACCGTAAGTAGTACTCATCGTGATAAGTGCTCACTGGACAGTACTCACCAAGAGTATTGCTCACTGGACAATGCTCACTGTGAGAAGTGCTCACTGAACAACTATCATTGTGAGAAGTGCTCACTGAACAATGCTCACTGTGAGAAGTGATCACTGAATAACAATCACTGTGTGTAATACTCACTGAACAATGCTCACTGAACACAACACATCAAAAATAAAGATGGCGTTGTGAAAAATGGGGAATACTTCATGAAATACGAATGAATACAACTCATTTTATAGTTTTTTAAAAAATGGGACAGTTTTGCGACCATGCGATCAAATACACGCATCGTATAGGAAACTCCCGATTTCCGATGAAATCGGGAAACAATTGCTTACTTTAGTAACCTGTCAAGCTTCCCCGATGGGGATTTGCAAACTGGTTAATAAGTTAACTTTACATATGTAACTTGTTAGATGTGGTTTCCCTTCGAACCTCATATTTGGTTTCGCCTTATATACCCACAACTTTGTCCACAAAATAAAAAGAGCACGTGAGGTTCCTGGCTGCAGGTATTTTGATGCTTTAATTTGGAAAGATCCATGAGCGCTGAACTATTTTATAGAATATGAAATATATAATACTAAAATTTATTATGACACATACGTTATCGACTGTATTTAAATGCTGAAAGTCGTAAACTTTGTCCGAGTATTATTTTACGCTAGTTTCAAAAATATTGTGACAAGGGGAGCAAGTATGTACAATATTTCTTTTTCTTGTAACGTAGTAAATAACTACACTTAGACAAAAGCGCTGTTAACGCTCAAAATGGTTGGAGTAATCGGTTTAAACCCTTTATTACGGATGGGCCCTCTCCCCTTCTAGATAAACAAGTCCAAATTAGTTAAAATAACGAGATGGATAAAATATTGAACAAAAATATGATTATATCTCTTTTTATTAATCGATTTATTTTGACAAAGTTTTGACCGAAAATACATCAAAGTATTTTAATTTACTGTCTTGTTCTATTCAACTTTCACCCAAAAGCCTCTCTCTCTCTAGCAAAGGCGGGGCGAATTCGTAGGGTTATCAGCAACTGTTCAAAAATAGTTTTATACTTTTAATTTATTTATTATCGATTGCGAAACAAGTCAATTACGTTTTACTCAGTCAAAAAGAGGTGTGGAAATAAATTCAGAGCAAACATATACAGGAAATGTTCGGTTTTACTGAATGCAAGTAAATGAAAGACAAAAACGTATTAAAAGTACCATCACGACAAAGTGACGTTAAAGCAAAATATATTCGAATTGTACAAACTTTTTTTAAAAGACCCTATACCTGATGTGGATGACAGACTTGAATCCGACTGTCTGGCAACGTGCGTCAACGGAAGGTTGTACAAGTAGATTACCTGTTGTGTGAAATGCAAACAGAAACGCATAGAGCATGGTATGGTTTTTCAACGTTACCGTCATGGACAAATTACAAGGTACGGTGGCCGAGTGCATAAAGCGGTCGTAGGCCTACGTCCGGCTTATCTAGAGCGTAGGTAACGGTCGCAAAATTTAATCCGAGTGCATAAACGAGACGTAGCGTAAGTCAAGTAGTAAATCTAGCACGAAAGTCACGACTGCTATTGTACTTTTTTATTTGGGAATTTGTGTTGGCGTAACTATAGCGTACTTGAATTTTTATATACTTTATCATGTCAAATATCAGTAAAGGCAATATTTTTGGTGTAATAGTCTGTTGGAGACATATGGTTTTGTCTTGGGTGTCCATCTGTTTGCTCGTCTGTCTGTAATATAGCGTTTCAAGTGATATCCCTTGAACTACTCGGTTTTAGAACAAAATGTTAAGATATCAAGTCGATATACGGAACTCCTGTTTCATCCGGCTCGGTTCGAGGGTAAAGCAACATTCGGCTTTAAATCGTTTCCGTTCTGTCTTTCATGAAAGCTTTAAAGGGTAATAAAAAAATTCACCTGATCGAGGCGATGCCAAGACATCTATAGATCAGTTCAGGGTTGTGGACACCGGGTACAACGGTTAAATTCTAGATACATATAAATCAATCTATGAAAGGAAAGCGTATACTCAGACTTTTAACATTTCGGTATTTAAAAGTAGGTGAAAAGGTTAAAATTTCATACATATATTCTATTTTATAATTTAAGTAACATATCTTTCGGCACACTTTATTCTCTCCTTTAGACCACTTAATTAAAAACAAATTAACTAACATAATGATAAGTCAAATAAAAGGAGGGCAACAATTTATTAAAAAGGGGATTTTACATTACAAAACTCAAATGCATACTTCCTGTTATCAAAATTCCAAAAAAAAAAAGTTAGGCTTCCACGATCCAGACATTCAAACTAGGTCAATCACACTCACAGATCAAATTGGTCACCGCGATTGGCCTACTTTTTGGCAATCAATCAAATTCAATCTTTGGCTAAAACTGACTGGAAATTGCGATCAGGTAAATCTCTCCTCTTTTCGGCTTCAAAATTCTACTTTTCTAGGCATGAAGGGAGACATGCCGGGGTCTCATCCAAAACATAAGCTAAAAATTTAGCTTTTGGACGGACCTTGATAAAATCTCTTTCAAATCAAATCAAATCAAATCAAATCAAATCAAATCAAATCAAATCAGACTTTTAACAACTACAGTTTGTACTGATTACATGTACTTACATGTAATTGGTTTGATCTAAAGAAAACGTTTAAAGAAGTTCGAGTCTCAAGTACAGTTTACATAGTTGTGAAACAAACAGACAGACCGACTGCCAAACCAAACAACTGCCGAAACTGTGATTTCTAAATACCCTTTCCAATGCACCCTCTTAAAATAAAATTAAAGCGAAATCCGTATAGGGGCCTTCTTTTGTCAACTTCGCTTATCAAATCCTTGTTAGCTAGACGCAATATTATGTTATAGTTCAACTATAAAACGTTGTAACATTCAGCATATTCTTTCTTTATACGACAATTAAAATATATATTTCATTTGAACAGTGAAGAGCTAGATCTAATACTTTTAGTTACATGTTGCAACTATTTCAGAGTTCGTTTTAAATCTAAGAAATTGTTAAGTTCCTAGACATGTTGATATTCTCGTATTCATACAAAACAGGCAATTTTAAATTTTAGAAATACATTTTGTAAAAAAGTTTTATATTTCTAGACATGTTCCCATTATTTAAAACAGATTATCTTAACATATGCATATAAAATCTCATGCATTGAAACAAGAAATACAATGATTTTGCCGAATGTTTTACAATAACTAAGACAGGATTAACCCGGGCGTCTACGCCGTACGCGCAGACCATTTATGTACGACAGGATAGTTACGCCAACGGCCTTTATGACATCTACGCCTTCTTTATGCATTTTGCTACAAGCGTCGGCAGTTAGACAAAGCTACAACTGCAATTTGCCTAACTCCCCTCTGTCGCCACATACACCACCACCCCGTGCAGAGAAAATGATAAGTACATGGGTCTGAACATATTCAAGTTTACCTAATTGTTTTCAGCGTAATTGTGTCCAGTGAACTGGCGGATCAACACTACAACTGAAGGTCCTATGTGTTTGACTCCTAACTGGTTAAAAAACAACTCGATGCATACACTATTTTGCTTTGACTGAACTTACTGATTGGTCAAGAGTTATAGGCTTACAAGTAAAAAGGGTAAAAAAAACCCACAGTGTTCTGTATTTGAAAATCGTGTTGCAGCAGGCTAATATGCGGACCCTGGTTTGAGTCCGAAATCATTTAAGTTATCAATCACGCAAAAATATGAAATATTGTATATAATTTTAACCATCCAGAACTTGTTTAATCATCCGGTATTTGAAAATCGATTTGCGTTTTTACAAAATTATTAAATAAATCATCATAACTTTCTTTTTGTTTTACATACACAATTTATCATTATCACAAATGTTGATCTGGTTTCTCTGACTTTTTATGAATATTTTTGTAAATGTAAAATATCAAGAGAATGGTCCTTTTTGCGACCATCGCCGTTAAAAATATTTGCGACCATTAAAAACCGTATATACAGTCGCAAATATCAAAATTACAAAACAGTTTTCCTATAATAAATCAAACAACAAACTTCTATATGTACAGCCAAATTCAAACAGCCTATTTGGCATAGGACGGCGTCAGCCGGGGCTGTTAAACCTGTTTCACCTCCAATCCTTACATGTTTAAATGCGATAAGTAAAACGCCGTTTGATTTTGCGACTATATATACGATATTTAATAGTCGCAAATTTTTTAACGACGCAACCAATCAGAAACGACGTTACGTCAATAGTGCGTTAGAATATATGTTATTTAGAAATATAAATGTTTGTATTTTATCGTTGATAAATAAGTGAATGTGTAGTAATTTAGAGCAGCACGAGTGTTTTTTTCTCAAATGACGACATTTTTTTCATATTAGGACTTTTTTTCGATTCTAATTTTTTCTTTGAAAAGCGAATTATTTAAGGTGTGTATTTGTTAAAACGTTGACCTTGTTTATAGTCGTTACGTATTAAGGGTGTTAAAAAAAGTCTTATTTTTTAATAAAGCCCACCTTGGTTTTTGAAGTAGTATATGGGGATATATTATCCGCCTGGACTTATATTACCAGGGCCGTTAGGCGAGGGTAATATTATGTCGAGTCGGGTAATATATCCCCATATATCACGTCAAAAAAAACAAATAACAATTTTATTACCCTTCCCTTTCTGAAATATTGAAGGATTCCGTTTATGTTTTATTTATTTAACGGCTGAACGTAACCAGACCTTCAAATTCCCTTATGATACCTCAATGTCACTGCGTGACGTTACAAATCAGCACGGGCATATACATTGACGTAGTGTACGCGGCGAAGAAGCTCACGTTCAGCATGGGGTACAGTAACGGGGTTATGTCAAGTGTTTAATACCGGCTTGCCCGCAAATATCAATATCTATTTACGGATCGTTGTCCAATCAGAAGATCGCAAATTTCATGGAAGGGTAATAATATATGTTATTTGGTTTTTGAAGTTATATATTGGGATATATTACCCACCTAGACTTATATTATCCGAGCCGTCATCTATTTAAGGATCGCTGACCAATCAGAAGACCGCAACTTTCATGGAAGGGTAATAATAAGGTGGAGAAAAAACTCATAGAACATGATGTCAGCTAGCAAGAGTTGCTGCGCTGTTGGCAGGGTATATGTGTAATAGTATTTAAACGTAAACACCATGCGCGTGTTGTACAATTAAAAAGCAAGCTTTTTAGACATTTTATTGGCCTATTAAAACACGTCATCGAATTAACCACAGAAAGTTATATCATATGAAGTGGTTCCGGGCGAGTTGTTATTACAGGTGAATGTGCTGGCCTGGTCATCGTAGGCGTAACTGTAAGCTTCTGGACACGACGCCTTGAAAATTCGCGAATAGCTGAAGGGTGGACATGTTTTAGGAATATTGTGAGATCCTCTGCAACAATATTCGTCCTTGTTGAAAGCCAGGCAAGCACTTTTGCAAGCGACGACACCTCCTGTTCCATGAATGGCGAGCTCGTTTGGGCAGCTTCGGTTCAAGTCGGAGTTGCAGCCGGCTCTAGCGCAGTAGTAATGACCACTTCCTGATCTATATCCACCACTCGGTCTCATGGACATTTGAAGATTGTACCCGTCTACAAGACTAACGTCATAGAAGTCTTGAATACTCTGAGGACCGGTGTCGAACGTTATTTCAGCGAGTGTGACTGGAGGAACACCACCGGCTCCGCTGCACTGGATTCGACCACCGCCACAATCTCCTGTTTCGCACCTGTGACCAACGCAATGTGTTCTGCCCCAAAAGCGACCAGACCAGTGGTTTGGCAAATAGGATGTACGGGATTGTCCTACACCTAGTTCATAACCTCCTGGAAAATAATCCGTGCTAAATGAACTCTAATGCAAGCATATGCGAAAACGTACATATATGATGGTCCAGAAAAGCACCAGCCCAGGTCAGTATAATACCGGTATTATATAGAGTGCTCAAACGAGGCACACATATCACATGCCTTTCATTTTGACTTTAATATTTTACCTATCAGTAATTGAGTATACTTTTAGTACATGTATTAATCTACAGTCGTGATGGTAATCTACAGTCGTGATGGTAATCTATAGTTGTGATGGTAGATTTGAAAAAATTTTGCCAACGTGATACCTTAACTTAATAATTAGTATATACATGTAGTGCCAGAGATGAATTACCCCTTGAAGGTTGTATTGCGAGTATTGCAAGCAACTGTTGTTCATTTGAGTTCATCTTTAAATCTTACCTCCGTCTGGGATTGAGTTGCCAAGTATGCCTACCCAAACAGTATGGGAACAGCGATTAGTTATGTGAACGGCGTGATTCGCCATACATGCTCCTAGCAGTGAAAGCAGGTAAAGTGGACGAAACATAACTGTAAGAGACAATAGGAACCAGTAACTATAGCACGTTTGGTTTCCCAAAAAGGCAACCAGCGAAAATGCATGTTATAAAAAATATAGTTTGTCTGCGGGATTCAATGGTTACGACCTTCGTCCATGAAATCATAAGTCTCGGGTTCTATCACCTATCAGACCACCCTAGGCGTAATTTCAGGAAAGACACCTGGTGAAACATGCAATTTAATATGAAGCGCTTTCAAACATCTTCGTAAAGTGAACACACCAGTACGATAGTAAAGCAGTATATATATGCCTATTAACATTGTTTTAGAGGATATAGAACTGAATCAGAAGTGAAAGGGTACTAAGTCATTGGCCTTTATACATGGATAGTAATTCAGGTAATATTTTCTTTCTTTATTAACGGTCACAAATACAAACAAAAGTGTGGTGGTTAACTAGTTAACAATTGGTTATACAGAATAGATAGGGGAAAATTGCAAGGAGCAATCACTTGTCATTTTCAATAGATATATATATATATCGCCGACCTTTCTATTTCTTTTTCCAAAATAGTGGAATTTATATTGTATTAAAATGTAAATCTCTACAGTTGCAGCTAGTAATAATGGCCATTCTCTGTATTGCATTATATGCATGTTCTATATACATGCATTACAATGTAAATGAACGAAACTATATAATAAATTTAAAAACTAATAAAGAATATCGAACTAAAGTTAGGTGTGAAGTTTTTAAAGCACTTAAATAACAATCCGAACCCAAAAGTTTAGAACATGAAATCAAGTGCAATTCTACTTATTCATGACTTTGTGCTTCTTTGATACGTGGTCAGAAGCACTGAAGATTTTAAAAAATACTCAAAGGGCCATCACTCTTCTGAAAATTCTAAATGGCAGAATATGAATATGTCATACAAAACGCATCTGCGAACAAAAGCTGCACTTCAATCAAATTAGACACATTGATTAAGAGAAGTAGGGCATACATATAGGAATAGAAGGCATTGGGGGAAATTACATATTCATTTCTCTCCAACCACTTTAATTCAGTGTGGAAAGCTAGATACATCTTTCTGTCATTATTTGAAGAACCAAGAGTCCCCGGTTTTTTGTTATAACTTCAAAAACGTTTAAAACGGTTTTAAAAGGAACGAAGTTACAGTTAAAACTTTACACATTATAAAATTCATTATGATACATTAATATCCTTTAAAGGCTATAAGTCAATCCGCGAGGATTTTTATGCAGATATATGTAATATGAAAGATAAGAATTAACCTTGTCTTACCTGCAGCTAGATCTGTGGAACCTCGATTTTCATAAACGAGGTCGCCTTTTATAATGTACGATAAGGAAAGTTTGTGACGATATTAGATGCGAGGGCAATAAGAAGCGCATGACCTACACTGAATAGTACGTACCGCTATGGCAAGCCAAATTACTATCTAATCAAATGATTTAGTTTACACTTATTTATTTTAGCTCGATTGTGAAGAAAGCTTGTAGCTTATCGAGTCACTCTCGAGTCCGCTTCCTGGAAAAACCAGTACTGTTGTCATATGAGGAGGTACGGTCGTGACCCCAGTTGGGTTCGAACCCGCAACCTCCGGGATCAGCGTCAGACACCTTAACCTCTACACAGCCGTTTCTCTTTTCTCCTTAATTTCATAGAGATGTCGCCTAAAACAGGGGAGATATCCCTTGAACTCAGAGATATCTGTAGATTAGGAGATATCCTTATTTTAATACAGATATCTCTCATGTTTTGAAAGATATCTCCCATTTCTAGAGATATATGTCAATGTAATAGATAGATCTCTCTACCGTACATATATATCTCTCCGACCTCAAAAGATATCTCTGAAAAAGAGACATCTGTTTAAAATTGTTATATCCCTTAACCTTTGAGAGATATCTCTCAAAAGGATGAATATGTTTCTCACCACTGTCCTATGAGATACATATTTCCGCGTATTTACCAGTGATAGATAAAGAGGATAATTGTTGGTTTCGGTGTAATATAACGTTATAATTTCACCGAGGGGGCACCAAAAGTGATATTTTCACGAGTTGCGCAGCCACGAGTGAAAATAACTACTTTTGGTGCTCACGAGTGAAATTATCGCGATATTACATCGATACCAACAATTTTTCTGTTTATTTTATGTCTATAACTCTACTTTTGTTGAGTTTGTTTCAATAAAATGTCTAAAATCGGGGGAAACGTCATCAGTAAGGATAACAAATATGACGTCATTTTAACGACGTCATCGTCGTATGGTTTCCGGCGTTCGTTACGCTCGGTATATATTTTGACGTTAAACCGGGTGGAAAATTTTGATAATTTTCACTGAGTGAACAGTGAGTTTATCGGGATATAATTCACCGTTACATTGCGGTAAACCACCGAAAAACATTAAATCAACAGTGAATCTAACATGTTCATGAGTTGCGGCAGCGATGTGAGATAAGCGATGTGAGATAAGTTTTTCTCACCTATGAGATACATATTTCCGCGCATTTACCCATGTGAAAAAAACTTATCTCAGAGCATCGTTTTTTGGACATATCTCAACCCTCGGGTGGGATTTCCTTATCCATAACTCATGGACATGTTAGATTCACTATATCTCACATGGGTAAATGCGCGGAAATATGTGTCTCATAGGTGAGAAAACCTCATCTATCATCGCTTATCTCTCATCGCTGCCGGACTATTTTTACGTTAATTGTAAGCAGACATAAAAATCGAAAATTCATTGTAAATTTTTTATTTTTGAAATAAACATAGGATTGTAGGTATTCATTTTCTTAGTTAGATCATTTTCTATCCACCTATAGCAGTTTTGAAGTAAAATTCGAGAAAAAGTTAATTTTCATTTTTTTTCATTCCCATCCTGTATTTGCACTTATTTCTTCTTACTTGTGTGAAAATGCGATTCAAACGGTGAGAAAATAAATCTACCATGCTCATTGAGGTGCGGATAATGAAATCCCACCCTCGAGTTGAGATACGTCAAAATCAACTCGGCAGAGCTGAAACTTTTAGGTTAAGTTATAATAAGTATAAAGATTCTATTATTTATGTTTTGGAGGTTATTTAGCTGGACATCAGTTATAGGGTATGTCCCTTTAACACTAGCTGTTTAGTACTACATTTTAGCGTTGAACCATTACAAGTATATTTACAAATTTGCAATCTGAAACACAAGTTTGCGAGAATTACAAATCAGTTTTCATTTCCGTTACATTGGTTTTTATCTTGTGTCCACATTTTAACGTCTTCGATTTGAGCAGTAAAGACTCTTTGAGTTGAGCATCCAAAGTCAACGTAGTAGTTGAACAGAATTTCGCAAAATAAACTAGAGTTATCCCTAAATCTGATTAATACCCCCAAAAGACTGCTTTATAAACTGAAGAAGTTCGTAGTAACATAATACCTTGCAAACAAACTAAAAAGAGATATTGTTCTTAGCAATAACTCTGTAATTTGTCAAGATAGAGTTATGGTTCTTGTACACTGCACTTCCTCTCAATGTGCTTGACCATTGTACGAAGTCGTATTGAATTCCAACCAATAGTTTTCGAATCATGCTCCAGACAAGTAAAAGTAACAAAGGGCAATAACTCTGAAATGAGTCAAGATAGAGTCATTGTTCTTGCACTTCCTCTCATTGTGCTTGACCATTGTATGAAGTTGTATTGAATTCCAACTTGTAGTTTTAGAAAAATACTCCAGACAAGTAAAAGTAACAAAGGGCAATAACCCTGTAATTAGTCAAGATGGAGTTATGGTTCCTGTGCACTGCACTTCCTCTCATTGTGCTTGACCATTATATGAAGTTGTATTGAATTCCAATTAGTAGTTTTCAAATTATGCTCTGGACAAGGAAAAGTAACAAAGGGTAATAACTCTGTAATGAGTCAAGATGGAGTTATGGTTTCTGTGCATTGCACTTCCTCTCAATGTACTTGACCATTGTATGAGGTTGTATTGAATTCCAACGTGCAGTTTTCAAGTAATGCTTCGGACAAGGAAAAGTAACAAAGGGCAATAACTCAGTAAATACTCAAGATAGAGTTATAGTTCTTGTACACTACACTTCCTCTGAGTGTGCTTGACCATTGTTTGAAGTTGTATTGAATTCCAACTAGTAGTTTTCAAGTTATGCTTCGGACAAGGAAAAGTAACAAAGGGCAATAACTCTGTAATTAGTCAAGATGGAGTTATGGTTCCTGTGCACTGCACTTCCTCTCAATGTGCTTGACCATTGTATGAAATTGTATTGAATTCCAACCAGCAGTTTTCAAGTTATGCTTCGGACAAGGAACACTAACAAAGGGCAATAACTCAGTAATTACTCAAGATAGAGTTATAGTTCTTGTACACTGCACTTCCCCTGAGTGTGCTTGATCATTGTATGAAATTGTATTGAATTCCAACTAGTAGTTTTCAAGTTATGCTCCGGACAAGGAAAAGTAACAAAGGGCAATAACTCTGTAATTAGTCAAGATGGAGTTATAGTTCTTGTGCACTGCACTTCCTCTCATTGTGCTTGACCATTGTATGAAGTTGTATTGAATTCCAACCAGTAGTTTTCAAGTTATGCTCCGGACAAGGAAAAATAACAAAGGGCAATAACTCTGTAATTAGTCAAGATGGAGTTATAGTTCTTGTGCACTGCACTTCCTCTCAATGTGTTTGACCATTGTATGAAGTTGTATTGAATTCCAACTAGTAGTTTTCAAGTTATGCTCCGGACAAGGAAAATGCAACAGACCGCCCGACCGACCGCCCGACCGACCGCCCGACCGACCAACCAACCACCGGGTGACTCCTATATACCCCCATAAACTTCGTTTTGGGGGTATAATGAGTGAACATTTTAACGTATGGGAATAATCATTTCAGTTTATCACTTGAAGTTGAACATTTCAGTATTGCATGCTTAACTTAATTTACACATGTCATTACAACCGTCCCACCAGTACTTTCATTGCTTTGATTATTGCTGTTAACGAAAGTGATGGCATAGACGTCATATAAAAAATGACACGAAAGAGCCCGCTATGTTGACTTTACCCCATTAATGTCACACATTCGCGTTTATATAAAATTTTGCAAGATATCCGGTTAAGGTAATATGTGGAATATAACAACAGTATGATGTCGGTTGATCTGCAGGGCCGTGTCTGTTTAGTTGGCTGGTATAGTTCTGGATAACACGAGAGGCGGAGCGTAGATAGCGGTCCTGTACTATGCAACTGGAGATATATTTTAAAACGTGAGATATCTCTCTATCTACACACATCTATCGCTCTCTTTACACATGTGTATATAGGTCCGTGTCTCTAATAAAAGAAAAATATTTTCTAATTTCTAGAGACATCTCTGAATTAAGAGATGTCTGCCCTACTTTAGGAGATATCTCTATGAAATCAGATATATCTCATTTTGGTTAAATAGTATAAGAGAATCTCTCATTCAATGAGATATTTTTCGTTTTAAAAGAGATATCTCTTTCACGATGAGAGATACCTTTGTATTACAGAAAGATATCGCATGAACTGTAAAATGTATCTCTTCTTCTTAGAAATATATCTGTTTAACATCATTTGAGATATCTTTCTATTTTTGACAGATATCTGTTAAAGTCACAGAGTTATTTCTCTATTTTTTTTTAAATATATATATATATTTGTTTTAAACAGATATCTCTTTTTAAGAAATATCTTTTGAGGTAGGAGAGATATCTCTATACGGTAGGGCGATATCTCATAAGTATTGTAAGATATCTTTCTAAACATAAAAGATATCTACATTTTTACATGTATATTAAAAGAAAGATATCTTCGAATTTACAGAGATATCTCTGAATTTAAGAGGCAGCTTCCCCTCTTTACGAGATATTTCTATGAAAGCGGAGAGATGTGTAATTTTTTATTAAATAGTAAATCGGCTTGCCATAGAAAGACTCGTGTTTTATCTACCACGATTAAGGCAAACTTGATTCCAATTGTCTGGCAACAAACTATGTCAATCGCACTCTCGCCGCGGTTGACCACTGTTCGGCAACCAATCAAATTCATTTGACAATTGCAGTCAGATAAATCGGCATTCAAAGTCCAGGGGCGGATCCAGGATTTGGTCTTAGGGGTGACGTAACTTTTTTTGCCATTTGTTGGTTCTGCTCAAGCCTTATAAGACGGCAATTATGACTGTGTTTTATTCTTTGTTTTTAAGTAATCGAACACTAAATAGCGGTGGAGCGAGCGAGTGTATAATTAACATGTATAATTGAATGGCAATGAACAATGTCAGGGCCGTAGCCAGAGGTTAAAAAAGAGGGAGGCACTTTCTAGGGGGGTTCGGTTTCCCCCGAAATTTTTTTTGTTCGAGGGTGCCATTTCGTGCATTTTCCTGCATTTCAAACGTGTTTTTGATACTTTTAAGATACCGATTTCGGAAACAGAAAATATAAATTTATACTCAGATATTTATGTAAGGTTGGGGAATTTTAGGTGAGGGGGGGCGCCGGGTGCGCCCGTCCCCTGCGCCCGTCCCCCTGGATCCGCTAGTGAAGTCTACATTAAGACATGGCAGGAGGCATGCCAGGTTTTCAGCGAGGTATAAGTTAAACTTAACCCTCAGGCCGGACCCTTTTAAAACCACTGAACTGAAGATTACCTGTTGCGTGAATGCAAACAGAAACGCGCACAGAACGTCTCAAATCATGTTTGATAATGATAGAAACATAATAATAATAACGGTTTTCCAAGAACAAATCTTGAAGCTTTTGGGTTAGAAATGTTTTAAATATTTGAAGCTGGGACTTGTGCAAACATGACAATGCTTTAGCGACTAAATTGATATGATACAAAGGCCACTGTAGAAGATTGAGTGTTAGTTTACAGTCGAAATTATGTCAAATGATACGTAATAAAAGAGATTTTTTTTTCAAATCATGTGTACTAAAATTCAGTCGACATTATTTGTTTTTGGGTGCTAATATCAATGTAAGATGGGAATAATGTCCAGGGGAAAAAGGGGTAATGTCCCCCTTGTAAATGTATCAAGGGGATAATGTCTTCCTTTGCAAATTAATCAAGGGGCTAATGCTCCCCTTTGCAAACTCATCAAGGGGACAATGTCCTCTTGTGCAAAATTGGGTCACGGCCATAATGCCCTATGGGATAATGTCCTACATTCATAAAGAGATTTTTGGACTTTCAGTTTTTACAATAATCGATGTATCGGTACTTATTTCATGTTAAACAAAGTAGGATAAAATCGGTCTTAACAGTCGTCACAGTCTTTTGAACGGTTTTGTAAATCGCAATTGCTTCTAATTTTACTCATTTAGTCTTATATGGAGAAAACTACTTCAATGATCAGTTTTTGCAATTGTTGCATCGGCAAGGTGTATATCTACTATAGATATAAAATGGTGCAAACAGTAATATTATTGTTTCCGATTTCACACTTACCCAATTTATCCACGTGTAACGAATCGGGTGTTTCCGTGATTTTCACGGAAGTTATCGAATACCATATGGAAATCAGGCTGTTAAGTATTGATAATTTCAGGGTCCGTCAAAACCAATTCTTATTCTATTGTTCAAAATCAATATGCATGAATTGCTTATAAATCTGCTCTCTTAGTCGAACAGTTTTCATCTGACCTTCACCAAACTTGCTGAAAATGTCCGGGCCAATATCGATAACCAGCCAAATCACCCAAGGCACTTTCGGATAATGGCCCTTGAATTATACAAAAATGGTCAAATTAGCCTTGCCCACTATCTAAGTCGAATACTTTTCATCCGATCTTTACCAAACTTGGCGAAAATATTTGTGGGCATAATGTCTGTGCCAAGTTCGATAACTAGCCAAATTTTGGATTATGGCCTTTCAGTTATCGAAAAATGATGAACTTTCCTTGTCCGCTCTATAGTTCAAACTGATGAATTAGCCTGGTCCTCTCTATAGTTCAAGCAGGTTTTACAAAACCTATGAATTAACAGATACTGAGTTATGCCTCTCTTTGGCACTCCTGTTAATGTATGAGCAATGACAACAGAGCAGTGATATGTTAAGATAATAAGCTTAGATTTTCTATATGTTTTATAATTACATTAACGAGCATTAATTAAGGCGTCAAACACTATAGCGATTTCTGAAGTCAAGACATAGTCTATCATATTACCACTCTCTATTCCTTAAAATTAGGGCATAAATCAGCTAACCAGCACAAACTCGGACGCTCGATATAAGGATGTGTTCCGTAAGAGTCCAATTTTATCGCTAGCATTTATTTTCGATTTTTGCTGATAAAATGTTGTATGACTTATCATTGTCCGGAAACTTCCGACTGGCCACGATCAATATTGATGTGGACAATATTGGATTATCAATTTTCTTGGGCACGTTACTGTATCAGCGCGTCGTTTAGCGATGGTACAGAAAGTTTTATATGAATTTTTGTCAAATAATGTGTTATAAAAGAGATGTGAGAATTTTTCCGGAAACCTTTCGAAATCCCCTCGTATAATGTGTAGCCGAATGAGAGATGAGAACCTCTCTCAGGACTTCATGTAGTGTCCCTACGTTTAGAGTGTACAGCTTTCCAATCTAACCATTATGGGCAAATTACGAGGTACTGGCTCGGGCGGTATGGGGTCGCCTTTTCCACGGACGGGAATATGACGTGTATGATTGTCGTAAGAGTGGGGGAGGGGGGGGGGGAGGTTGGCTTTATTCAGACTCATCACAGAAACAAATCACCAAGAAATGATACTTTTTTCAATCGGAGCGAAAGTTAGACAGAGCTACAACTGCAGTTTGTCTACCTCTCCCCAGTCCTGCCCACAACAACTCGATGCATACAATATTTTTGTTTTGATATAATCTCAGACAAAGTGATTAAGAGTATGCCTACAGTGGAGCCGCCTTGGTGCAGTGGTAGCGCGGAGGGTCCCGGGTTAGGCTCCACCGCTGCCCAAGTAGTGGTAGGGTGACTTTGAGCTGAATAGTCCATTAAAAATATGGGTAGGTGGGACAGTCATTGCAACAAGCAATGTTATATACCAAAATGTTTGTCAGAGTTTGTAGTTTATGAAACCACCGGCATAAATTGGCATAAATGGTGGCGTTCTAGAAATCAAGATGGCGTCCAAGATGGCCGCCAAAAATAAAAATGCAGTTTTTGTAGTACTGTTGGTCCAAATGTTTTTTAAAAAGATTTGTTGCTAGGTTTAAAACATAGAAATGTATAAATTCATACTTATTATATGATTTTATGATGTTTTTTCATTAATTTTAGCGAAATCTATGAAAATATTGACGATTTTAGCCTTAAGAGTGGACAATTTAATGGTTTGGACAGCTATTTTTAACAGAAGTACAAATTTTTACCAATTTGATGTAGTTCTGTGACAAGAAATAAAACATGACTCATGGCTAATGGAAATAGTTACATTACAGCAGAAAAACAGAATTTATTTTAGTGCACAAGCATTTAAAAGTGGGTGGGGTAATTTAACATGTATTTTCGCTCTAAATATACATAGTTTTTAAAACATTTTATGAGCTTTAACTTTAAGTATTTTGTATTTCAAATGAATAGTTATCAGCTTATATGTATTATTTAGCTATTGCAAGTTTGGAGATTATTTATAAAATCCAAGATGGCCGCCAAAATGGCAGCCAAAAATAAAAAATGCAGTTTTTGTAGTACTGTTGCTCCAAGTTTTAAAAAAAAGATTTCAGCTAGGTTTACTACATAGAATTATTTTAATACATACTTATTTTATGATTTTATGATGTTTTTTTATTAATTTTAGCGAAATCTATGAAAATATTGACGATTTTAGCTGTAAGAGTGGACTATTTTATGGTTTGGACAGGTATTTTTTAACAGATGTTCAAATATTTACCAGTTTGATATACTTATGTGACAAGAAATAAAAAAATGACTCATGGCTAATGGAAATAGGTACATTACAGCAGAAAAACAGAATTTGTTTTAGTGCACAAGCATTTAAAAGTGGGTGGGGTTATTTTCGCTCTAAATATATATAGTTTTTATAACATTTTATGAGCTTTACCTTAAAATATTTTGTATTTCAAATGAAAACATATCAGCTTATAAGTATTATTTAGCTATTGCAAGTTTGAAGATCATTTATAAAATCCAAGATGGCTTCCAAAATGGCCGCCACTTAGACTAAAATATAGTCAAACTTCAGTGTACCGGGCACTTGTAGTGTATTTTTCTTATATTGATATATTCTTTACTAGATTATTTGCATATTTATTTTGAAAAATACATCATTATTCCTTTGACCTAAAATGTCATTTTACTGAAAATTACGGGTTTTTAACACCACGGTTGGGCTTTGTCAAGCAAATGCCATTATAACCTTGGGACACAAATAATTGCTGGACAGTCGAAAAGTCTCATGCTGTTTCATCATAAAGTTGTTTTAACCTGCTGCTTTAAACAAAATGTGGAAATCAGTAGAAACGTAGATAGGACAAAATTGATGAATAACAGTTAGCCACATCACGTGTTCTAGTTTAGTAGTGGGAAAATTCAAATGTCCAACCTGTAAACAATGTAAAACAGATAATTGTATACAAATTAATCGCGAATAAAAGGTAACATTGGAAGAAAAAGTTACTAAGTATCTGATATATTAATCGGGTACTCAATCGCAGGTTCTTTCGTCAGTTAAGAAAATATGCTGATGCAAATTCAAATCTTTGCCTTCTTACTTATTATCGTATATTATAGAAATTCAAAGCTTTGAATATCACCTCTGATGTTCAGCAGGAAGTTGTGCTAGGAATGGTAGAACAAATTGAAAATTCGATTGTCCCTATTATTGATGAACTTAGGTCCGTGGGATGACTTGTTTAGAATATCGGGCGACTATTTTCTGGAGGTCTCTCTTCCTCTCAAAATTTACTTTGCTTCATCAAGGCTTGGTTTGTGGAATGTTCACAGATTTTCAAAGGCAAAGCTTTTTTTACCTTTCCTGTTTGCTGCAAATCATGTCATACCTAGCCTTCAAATGAATCGACTCCCCGATGAGCTAGTAGTAAGTATATGCCTTTGAGAAAAGGTATTAAATTGACAAAGGGTTCACTTAATGATGTTTGGATTGACTGCAAAGCTACAAAGAAAATGGTATTGCACATACTGACAGTGCTTAAGTATGCTGGTTTCTGTCTCGACCTTTGACAGCTTGTGGTTCTGATAGTGGCCCCAATTATTTGTACAACAATCATCACACTGATACGCCTTTTCTCAAAACACAATGAGGCAGTACATAACTCAGATGTTTGATGGGCATTTTGTAGACCCCTTTTCTATTTCTAGTCCTCCAATAAAACGGATTAACTTTACAACTGGAATTGAAATATCGCAGGGGGTAAATAGTTTGTACAGGAGTGACTGATGGTTCTCTTTTGAAAGCAACAAGCCTTTAAGAGTTTGACCCGCACCAAGGCCTAAACGGAACACAATCAAAAGTGCTGTTGATGTAAATTCAAAGGTGGTCAGTTTTAATGGTGAAGATATGTACTTGAGATTATTGGCTGTTAATGCATTCAAATAGGTTACTCTTGAACATGTATTCTCCTTTGAAAATGCACCGGTTTCACTAAGTTTGTTTTCAGATACTGGAGATATGATGAAACCAAAAACTCTGACTTTTGCGAAAAACTGGAAACTTCTTAATCCTGATTTGAATCTTATATGTACGTCTGACCCTGACTGTTGTGCATGATGTTATGGCAGTTATTCAGATGCTGCAACTTTCTAATGAACAAACATAATTATGGCTGTTGGATTTCGGAATGAAATTCTTTAAAACAGTGTGTAAAGTACACAAAATCACGTTATCTTTGACAAATATTTTACAAATAGCCCAGACACACCAGAGACCTTGTAACAGTACCTCCACTGCCCCTGTTGCTATTTAAATGAACATGCTATTACCAGACTGGAAGAGAGTCTTGGCCAATAGCAAAGGCTTTACACTGAAAATTGCCAGCATCTTCTTGCGAGGGGAAAAATATCTTTTGTTGATGAAATAGAGTCCAGTCAGAACGAGGCTGATGGTAGAATAATACTACATTTGGCATATGCATCTTCTCTTACAATCAAGAAAGCCGATGTTTTGGGTCTTTTGGTTCATTATTACACTAGTCTTGGTGCTGACAAACTCTTTCTTAAAACTGATTGAAAATCTATACATACTGACTTTACAAGGCATACACCAATCCATAGGATAGTTGCAAATTTGTTGCCTGCAAAGCTAAAGATCTTGTTGTCTGTTTATTGTCTTACAGGGTGTGGTAATTGTTCATCCTTGTATGGCATAGGTAAAAAGAAGGCATTCCAGATTGCCTTTCAATATATTTTATTCTGTTAAGTTTAACAGAAATAAAAGAATGAATTGAATAAGTACTTTACAGTATATAAATACAGATCATAATGCCGCTATGGAGTTGCAGATTTTAAATTCTCTGAATCAGTTTGGCTGTTAGTAGCAATTAGCTGAAAATGCTGCTTTTGTTGGTTATTTGTAACATACTATATGATAATGGGATGAGTTCTACAAGTTGATAATGTAATACATAGCAATACCTAAATTTGACTGATGTAAATGAATCTGTATGCATGTCATGGTATTAAATTTTAATATGGGAATGGAAAACACCTGTGACTTGTATATTTGAGTTTCATTTCAGACTTCGGTCCTTAGATAATAACATTTTCAAAGCTTTCGTGTGCATTGTTTTGAAAAGAATAATGCAGTTTTCTTTCTTCAATATAAAGAAATATGCTGCCTGTGTAACAGCACATCATTGTTTAACACTTATGGAAGATGGTTTTCAGACAAAATTCGTGCGTATTTTCATGAAAAGTGTTACAGTACTTTCATCTGAATAAATGATGAAAATGTTGAAGCTATTGATACTTTGTTATTAGAGCTGTTTGATGCTTTAAACTTTTTCTCTTAGAAAGGTGAAAAAGAATAAAGCTTATCTGTGCTGAAATTTACAATCTGAAAATGGAAATAACAAATTGTTCAGAAAAGTTCAATCGCACTTTGACTTACCCCACCCACTTGCAAAAGCTAATCAGCTAGTGCATTGATATTTGATACCAAGTTATATATAAGGTGAACGAAATCAAATCAACTTTATATTTTACATTATATTTTAGCTCGACTATTCGGAGAATGTGGAGAGCTTTTACTGTCACTTGTGCGTCGGCATCGGCGTTGCAGCTTTGGTTAAAGTTTTGCCTGCTAAGTACTATCCTGCACATATCTCAGTAACCATTTATGATATTGACTTGAAACTTTGTTAATGTTTTAAGTGGTGTCACACAGTCAGGACAGACAACTCTTGTATAAATTTAATACAAATTATGGCCCTTGTTTGACTTTGAAAATTTGGTTAAAGTTTTGCCTGCTAGGTACTATCATAATATGTATCTGCTAAAATGCAACATGTATGCAACATACTATGCATTAAATTTAACTTAAAAAAGCAATCAAATGTACTTGAAAGTTTAAATGAATATTATGTATTTATATTGAAAATGCATGTGAAATTACCCCACCCACTTTTTAAATGCTTGTTCATTCAAAAGAATCCTAGTTTTTCTGCTGTAACACAGTTGTGTAACTCTTTTTAAGTCATATTTTATATCTGGCCGAATAAATGTATCAAATTGGGAAAAGGAACTAAGTTGCTGGAAAAAAAACTCTCGAAACCCTAAAATTGTCCAAACAAAAGGCTAAATTTGTCAATTATTTTCATAACTTTCACTAAAACTCGTATTTTCTTTCATAAAGACGTATATTCTGTGTGAATTTATACATTTCTATGTTTAAAACTTAGACACAATCTCAAGAAAAACATTTGGACCAACAGTACTACAGAAACTGCTTTTTATTTTTGGCGGCCATCTTGGACGCTATCTTGGATTTCTCAGATCGCCACCACTTATGCCAATTTATGCCGGCGGTTTCAAAACTACTAAACCTTACGAACATTTTGGTATATAACATTGCTTGTTGCAATATCTGTCCCGGTTCATCATTTTTTAGACCTTGATTGTCACCCTACCATAGTGGTAGTGTCCTTATGCAAAACACTGATAATTCCTCATCAATATTGATTCCGTTTGGAGTGAGTCAAAAGGATCCAGATCCTCGTCGTAGATGTCTACCTGGTGAATGTTGACGATTAAGGGGAGTCACTGGTGAGGTTTTGGATTTTTGCACTTCCGGAAATTTACATTTGTTATATTTCAAATATGTTTATTTAACTGAAAAACAAAAAAACAATCATGCAGTAGTAAACTTAGGCACAACAGGAATATTTCAGTGCAAACTGAAAATGAACAATTTTGAGAAAAAATATTTTGATCTCACATTTTGTGACTAAATTGACAAATACTGCCATATGCCAAAATTGGGGTAAGGGTACAAAAATATTAATTTCTCAAAAACTGTTTAAGATATTTACTTAAATTCAAACTTTATTACAAGGCGAATTGTTAGGATATAAAAAACACTGTAATAACAAGTTCCTTTTACAGTTCTTTGTTACAGACCTATGCCGTCATATCTCAATGCTCGTCGCAATCTAAAAACACACATTTTTTATCAGTTTTTATTGAATTTCTTTCTTATATGCTTTTTGACCTCTTTTTTTTTATTTTTGCATTCTAAAACAAATGTTTTAATCAAACTGTAGGCAAAATATCTGAAAAACCTTGTTATTCCTTTATCATGAACATATTAATTAATCAAAACTTGAAAAAATGAATTTTAGTAAAGTGGGTGGAGTAATGATAAGGGGCGTAATATTTAGTCGGATGGAGACAAAAATTCCACTATCTATAATTTTTCATTCTAGAGTATGACATATTACATTAGAAAGGATTTAAATTTGATTCCTATTCTGAAAAACACACAACATACATGAAAGTTTGCAATACCAAAAGTCTAGCTAATACGCGTATCACTAAGATTAATATTGCGAAAACGTTAATTAAGTTATTGATCCATCATTATTTTTTCCAGAAATTAACTAGCCATATGTTAGTTTCTATAAAAAAACAGGGTCAATAAAATTTCTTGTTATTTTGATTTTCAGCAGTGACCCTCCCCCCCCCCCCCCCCCTTAAGTTGAAGGTGCGCTTCATATATAAGTTGTAATCTTGATCTTGTTTCGCAATCGAGAGTAAATAAATAAGTATAAATAAAGCAGGTCTACATGTAAAACGGTTGACAAATCATAATTAGGTACCAAGTATTCTACATTTGAAAATCGTGTCTCTGTTTCAGTCACAGATCATTTAAAGTGATCATGATAAAAAATTGAAAAAAAGATGTATAATATAGGTCGCACATACTATAACCAGGGTCCGTTATATATACGGACCCTGCTATAACTGACTTCTACAATGCTCTTTCACTACAAACAAGGAACTAGTTTTTAAGTTTTTAATAATCTTACAGCTTTCTACTCGTTATTTAACATGCAATATTGCAAGCTTTTGTATGAAGTACCAAAATTTACCGTAAAAGAGGAACCGTCTATAACTATAGAGTATTCCTGCGTAACTTGGAGATGCTGTCATTCAGCTACAACATGTACAAAATAATGGTATGAGGTATGGTCAACAAACATAAAGCCAGCAACTATCGACCGATCTCTTTGACTTGTATAGCCTCCAAACTAATGGAGCATATCATGGTCTCAAACATCATGCGCCATCTTGATAGCAACAATCTTCTCACACCTTTTCAATATGGATTTCGATCCAAACACAGCTGTGAGACTCAACTACTATCCTTTACACAAATCTTTTTGACAATCTCCAATCTGGAAAACAAACAGATCTCATTGTAATGGATTTCTCAAAAGCTTCTGACAAGGTCGATCATCAACTTCTTCAATATAAACTCATGAAACTTAGAATCAACAAAACATCTTTATCTTGGATTCAAAGTTTCCTTAGTAACCGTTCACAATCAGTAGTAGTTGAAGGCTCACATTCTGATTCTTTACCAGTTCTGTCAGGGGTACCCCAGGGTTCTGTCTTGGGCCCGTGTCTCTTCCTCTGTTGCATCAATGACCTTCACGACTCTGTTAAAAGTAGGATACGCTTATTTGCTGATGACACAATCATATATCTCACCATCGACTCATCAGTAGACTCTAAAAAAACTTCAAGATGATTTGACAAAATTAGAAGAATGGGAGCGTAAATGGTCTATGGAATTCAATCCTGATAAATGCGAAATCATAAGAATCTCAAAAAAAGAAGAAGAAAAAACATCATCTTTCCATATAAATCACACAATCAAGAACTAAAACCTACAGAAAATGCTAAATACCTTGGGATTACCATCAGTGATGACTTTAGTTGGAAAAAACATATTGAATCTACTTCTTCAAAAGCTAGTAACACTCTTAGATTCATAAAAAGAAATGTACAATGTAACAACCGTAATATCAAAGAAACTGCCTACAAAACATACGTCCGTCCACAGCTAGTTAGAATACTGTAATACCATATGGCACCCGTGGCAGAAAAACTTATCATATGAAATAGAAAAGATACAAAGCGCTGCAGCCAGATATGTTTTGAATGATTACTCTTACCAAAAGCAGCGTAACATCAATGCTTGAAACTCTTAAATGGCAGACATTAGAACAGAGAAGAATACACGCATCCTTAATAATGTTGTACAAAATATCACACAACCTCGTCATTGTAGATCATAACCACCTGACAGTCTCTAGAAATCTTAACTATAACTTGTATCATGGCTACTGCATATTTGTATAGGAAAACACTGTACTGTATTTGTGATAATTTGCATTGTGTATGGGGGCGGAGCTTAGACCGTGCTCTATCTGAAATAGAGAACATGATCTCCGTGCTCTATCTGAAATAGAGAACATGATCTATCTGCAATAGAGAACACTTTTCAGATTTTTTTCTAAAAAAAAAAAAACAAGCAACAATTGCCAAAGAAGAAAGATGTAGCTCCGTAAAATTGACCTAAACTTAAATGTTTAAGAGGAATGGAAGGGTGGCTACATATACACGAACTCGAAACACGAGTCTCCTGAGCAGTTTATATCATCATGCAGTTTTCATTTGTGAAAGCATGATGTCGTCGGCATCTAAAGGAACTTGTGAAAGAATGGTATCGTCTAAATTTTCTAATTGACTGAATTCAAGTTCATTAACCATCTGTAACAAAACATTATCCTGCAATTCTAAAATATCCATAATGCAGAGTTCATCTATCTTTTCTTAGCGTTCTTTTTTTAAGGGAACTGACAAAGATCAGAGTGACCAAACAATATTAACGTGATCCCACCCATTTTGTTACGTCACACGATGTTTCGGAGCCTGCGAGCTGTCAATCAAAATGTACATGATGGAGTACGTGCCATTATCACATGCCATATACTAATCAGATAGAGTGACTGTTTGCTCAAATTTCGTCATTTCTCGGGGGCTACGCCCCTCGAAATAACATAATTATTCTCGCAAACAGTACTCTATCTAATACATACCATTTTCAAGAACACAATATCATATGAACTCCTTTTTCCCTCGCACGATCAGATACTGGAACGCCTTGCCTTATTATTACGCGCCGCCAGGAGGCGGTGCGTATATTGGAATGCAGAAAGTAAAATTTCCATGGGTGACGTAACTACTTTTAGACTGTGAATGATTTCACAGTGTGTCTTTGTAACAAGCGGTCTTTTGATTTGAGATCGCGAACCAGTCTAAATTTTACGGAAATAGCCGATTTTAAACGAATGACTACGAACGACTGAGATTCTGCCGACGGGTAGCGGCTGAGATAGTCTTTTAAACCGACTTTGATTTTTTTCTAACAGATATTTGAATATACTTTACGAAACTACCAAGCTTATGATGTGTCCACTTCTTATTTAAAGTGTCTGGGAGTTAAATTCGTTTGTTTACATAAAGTTGTTACCGCTATTCCGAAACAAACGTTGTATTGGTGAATAACGAAGTTATACGCTATGAATAGCGCAGTGGAATGTATCCCCGCTTGGCACGCGGGAGATCAGAGATCGAAACCTCGCCGGAGTGGAATTAACTTTTATTTATTTTATATAGTGGGGAACAAATTATTTATATCTTGGAAATAATTTTTCTTTTCGTACAAGAATAATATAAATTGAGCAAATTTATATGTTAGAATTCTAGACTTAGGAAAATTAAAAAAATATATTATTTCAATGATTTGTAATTCAATAATGTGACAGCAGCCAATTTCCATACAGAGGAAACAATGCCTATAGACTTGACGTAGAATCATCTTTTTTAGCATTAAACTTAACAAATGGTCGCCTTATACAAAATTAGAGTGCAAAAGATTAGGTTTGGTTAATCACCATACATTAAATCCAACATTACTAATTATCGCAACCCCCACTCCATTTGGCGGCGTTCAAACATTTGACTTGTAACATCAAGGACAGTGTGAATTTTCAGTGCTTCACATCTGGCATAGACTCATATATGGACTAATGTCATCGTCCTGTTTTTATTTTTTAACCAAGTTGTATATAATCCTACTTTTACTCTCTTAACACATGCATATCATGTATCATGTAACATAGCATTTTCTTTTAACAACTGCCCCAACTGTCCCAGTTATGATCAGAAATTGATTGTTAGGAGTATCCCCGTAGATGTAGATATTATATGTTATTTGGTTTTTGAAGTGGTATATGGGGATATATTACCCGCCTAGACTTATATTACCCGAGCTTACCCGCCTAGACTTATATTACCCGAGCCGTTAGGCGAGGGTAATATTATGTCGAGACGGGTAATATATCCCCATATATCACGCCAAAAACAAAATAACAATTTTATTACCCTTCCCTGTCTTAAATATTGAAAGATTCCGTTTATGTTTTATTTATTTAACGGCTGAATGTAAGCAGAACTTCAAATCCCCTTATGATACCTCAATGTCACTTCGTGACGTCACAAAACAGCACGGACTTCTACTTTGACGTAATGTACGCGGCGAACAAGTAGCATGGGGTACAGTAACGGGATAATGTCAAGTGTATATTACCGGCTTGCCCTTAAATATCAATATATATTTACGGATCGTTGACCAATCAGAAGTCCGTTTATTTCATGGAAGGGTAATAAAACAACATCGCTATTTCTAATATATGCGACTTCCCCCCCCCCCCCTTCTCCTCCTATAATAGGCTGAAATCCTTACAGATTATCGATTTACCTTACTCATACCTAATATTGTGACAGATAAATTACCATTTGAAACAACCCCTTTCGTGAAACTGATTGTATCTGAGTTGCCTCCCTTTAAATACAAGTATTAATACGAAAATATCAGAACCATACCAAATGCCAGAAATGGCGTATTTGTTACAGAAACTTGGCTTGAAAGTGAAACTTACTTTGACTGTATAGAACTAATATTGTATTGACAATTAAGCTGTGTATAACCTTTGAATATGTCTTGGACATTCGGAAACTGGCAGGACTTCTTAAAGAAGAAGGCTTGTCGATACATTTTACAACATTATTTGGGTCAGTTCTTGAAACAAAAACTGTCGTTGGACCAGTTGAGTTTGGACCTGTATAATGGGACAGGAAAAATAACTGACCTTAATCTTGACGTCCAGGTAGTTTCATTGATATTTCCGTTACTCAAAAAATATATTTTTCAAAGATTAAAGGTTATTCTAAACTTCGTATGGGCATTTAAATTTGGGACACGACTTTGTTTGTAAACACAGGGGTTGTTTCAAAGTTATTTGATGTTGAATTGTAAAGACAATTCGAATGTGGTACATCTCTGTCTATCTTTCTTGTCATATTGACTCACACCTCTCACAAGTATTATGGGCAGGGTGTACACCAGGTGTTAATAAAAGATCAAATAAGATGGCTGCATAGTTCTTACAGTTAGGAGAATCAAGATTGTTAAACTGTTAAAATAGTAAAAGAATAAAATGTTTAAAAACAAATGTTGTACGATTAATAACTAAGTTGGGCCTCTGCCTGCTTGAATGATTCAAGATCAGACAGGATCGCAATATGCGTGGGTAACCTATCCCACAGGACTGTGGTATGCGTGGGTAACCTATCCCACAGGACTGGTATGAGGGAAAAATAAGTACTTAAAGAAGTCCGAGTTTGCATGGGTTTGGCAGAGACTAAGGGGGTGCATATGTCTTATTAACCTGTTTGAGACTTCTAGGTAACTGGACAGGGAGATTGCTACTAGATTGTAGTATATTTTGTAGAACATAACCAATTTGGCGGCTCGATGCCGGTTCTCAAAGGTGCTCCAGCCGAGGGTGTTCTGCAGGTGTGTCACACTGGTATCTCTAGAGTAATCATGTTTTACCCATCAGATTATGCATCGCTGGACCATCTCCAGCTTGTGAATATTAACCTGGGTGTGTGGCCACCATAGAGATGATGCCTACTCTAATTGTGGTCTGACTAATGTTTTGTAAGAGAGTGATTTGATATTTTCATGCTTTGTTTTGATGTTACGTTTGAGGAAGCCTAGTGTTCTGTTTGCGTTTGTTGCTATTCAAGTATATATCAGGTCTAGCATTTTGAGGGGCATTTATTTTCAAAAGAAGTCAATGTGAAGGCAGTATTATACAATAAACTTTGTTTAAGGATAGTTGTTAGGGTCTGGTCACAGGTAATGAGGTAGATCACGTGTCGTCAAGCTGTTCAGTTGATGATGCAGAAAAAGAGAAAACCAGAATCTCAAAGACACTATGGAACATTAGTCACTTATGACTTTTTTTATCGAAATACTATATTTACCTCTGATTAACATGTACATACAATTAATTAAAATTGTGTAAATTTCCTTTAATATGTAACTATTACAAAGTCTACATTAACCTATATTCTACTAGTTACCTAGTTTTATTTGTAAGACATAGATTAAAGCTGCCTATTTTAACTTAATAAGGGTGGAGCCCTGATACCATAGCTTTAATGTTAAAAAGTTGGCAAGTTTAATCTGAGGATTATAATCTCTGAATATAGTCCTTTCAAGGAATGATGGAGAAACTGCTGACTTATATTATAAATGTCTGAAATCCTGTTGAAATGGACATAACACTCATTAATCAGTGATATTTTTTTTTTGTAGGCTATCAATGAAGACCTTGCATCATTGAGTGTTCCTGTAGAATTAGTTGACGGGTTTGCAGAGAGTATATCAGTATCCATTCCATGGTCAGCCCTGATCCAGGACAGTACAAAATTGGAAGTCAGTGGGCTTGAACTTACACTGCAACCTAAACAGAGAGGAGATAGTGGTGGGTAGTCAGGGCTTGTTCTACTAAGAGGGGAAGGGGCCCATGCCCTTGAGTTGAAAATTTAGCTGGGTATTTTATCAAAGGGGAATAAAAATCCTGAGTTAAAGTCAACTTTAGGAAAAACTGGATGATTTTATAGATATTTTCTGAGGGGAAGACACATTTAAATGGCCCCTACTATAGAAGGGAAAAAAGCCCTGGTAGTTAATTAATGTTATGCATAATTGTAAGAAATGCAAACCTAAACACTGGATTTAAGCGTTATTATATGCAGGTCCACATGTATTGCAATGCTTTTATAGGTGAACTTCCTTTGCTTTTTAGCTCACCTGGCCAGGATGAGCTTTTAGGATGGATGATTGTCTGTCGTCTGTCAACATTTTGCACCACTGAGCCAATGTTGATGAAACATGGCAGGGATGTTCCTTGCATAAAGCTCTTCCAAAACTGTTCAAAGAATTCCATTCTATGCAGAAGTCTGGTTGCTATGGCAAAAAATAGGAAAACTTTAAAAATCTTCTTCTCTGAAAGCACAAGGCCTAGAGCCTAGATATTAAGCATGTAGCTGTTAAGTGGACCTTTACCAAGATTGTTCAAATTATGATCCCCGGGTCAAAATTGACCTGCAGGCGGGTCACTTGGTTTCGTATAGGCTTATATAGGAAAAACTTTAAAAATCTTTTTCTCTGAAACTACAGGGCCCAGAGCGTAGATATTTAGCATGTAGCATTGCCTGGCTAAAGACCTCTTCAAAGTTTGTTAAAATTATGCCCCTGGGGTCAATATTGGCCCTGCACAGGGGATAACTTGTTTTACAAGGAGGGGTATATAGGAAAACCTTTAAAAATCTTCTCCTCCAAAACCACATGGTTTAGAGCCTAGATATTTAGTGTGTAACAGTGTCTAGTGGACCTTTTCAAAATGTGTTCAAATCATGCCTCCAGGGTCAAAATTTTCCCTGCCCAGGTTGTCGTTTAGCATAGAAAAAAATATAAAAATCTGTTTTTCTAATACTACAAGGCCTAGAGCTTAGATATTTAGTATGTAACTTTGTCTAGTGGTCTTTCACCTACTTCAAATCATGCCTCTGGGGTCAAAATTGACGACACCCACCAGGCAAGTGCACTTATATTCAGGTGAGTGATATATGGCCCTCTTGTTTACAGATAGTCCATTTGAAATCGGAGTTAACAGTCTTGATGGCCATTAATGAAACTGTAATAAAACTCTAAATAATAACTTGTATTGTTGAATGTTATGCAATGATAAACATGTCTTCTACAAACTCACCTGAAAAAAAGCCCCAAACTTTTCTTTAGTTTTGATCAGTATTAATTTATAAGCCAAAAGTCACTTAATTGAGCTTCAATTTGAAATGTTAATTCTTTAATTGTGGAAATTTATAGTGTAGTGAATGACTGTACGTTGGAAAATTGGATGGAAAGTTTTTCATGCCTTTAATGTAGTCGATTACTGGCAGAGATAACTCTTTCACACATTTTCATCACAATCCAAGTTAGTAGTGCTTTCATACAAGCAAGATTAACTCCATTTTACTCAGAACATGATCTTACTGTACATCGGGTCATTTTCATGTGACGAACATTTTGCAATTTGTGAGCAGACAGGTTTATTTGCGAAATTTTAGTCGCGAACGGAGAATTATTTTATAGTAAATCTATGTGACCTGAATTTTTCGTGAGATTTTAAAATTAGCGAAGTGGGAAATTCGCGAAAATATTGAAATTTGAATAATCGTGACTATTACTGGACTTACAGTACATTCAGTTATAATTCATACACTGTTGCAGGTATGACAGCAGATGAGATGTTCAGTAGCATGCAGTCGAGCATGACAACCAGTTTACAGCTGGCTAAAGATTGTATGGAATCAGAACCAGAGATACGGAAAACGGAGCCTATAGAGGGCGTTCAGAAGTTTGCCTTGATGATTGACTCTGGTATGTCTTTCTCAATGATAATTCATGGTAGACTGATTTACTTGTACAGTACTGACGTACTGATTGTAGTTTGTAAATGACTGTCAGTCACTCATAGTCAGGCAACGTTGACTTGTGATGACTACATATAGCTATGCTTGTGTTATGTTAGAAAGGAAAGGTCTGAAGCAAACCAGAAGTAAAATATGTATTTTCAAGCATTCAGGGTTTTTTTTTCAACAAAAATGGGGGTTTCCGGGCTAGTCTGTTTGACTGTTACACCCCCACAAGGAATTGCTCGTGTAGGAAACAGGACAAGGTGCAGTAGTCTGCTAAAATGCCTTTAAAAAATCCCTGTATTTGTACATATGTTTAAGGTAACTTGACAATAATTTGTTAGCAAAATTGAATATGCTTTACATTGAAGGATATGAAGCATAAAATAAAGCATTCACAAAAATGGACATGCTGTCATTGTAAAATTTACAATTACTAGCCACTAAAAGAGTTTCAATTTCAAAGCCCACAATCTTTGCCTGAGGTAATTGTTCTGTAAAAGACTCTAGAATTTTTTGGAAATTCAGAATTTATTTGTCTCTTTGTATCATTGTGTTTCTAGGTTAAGAAATATAGCTGTTTTATAAGATAGGATGGGGCCGTCATTTCGCAGTTTGAATGTAAACTCTCGGATATAGAAGAATGTGTGATGATTGTTCTTTCTCTTTCAGTCTTGTCAAAGATTCGTGTTTCCCTGAGCAACACTGTGATCAGGTTAGAACATCACCCTGAAACTTCTGTAAAAGGCGTTGCTATGGAAATAAGGATAAAAAAGTAAATGTTTTAGACAGTACTTAAATTGTTACATTCTGTTTGTTTCCTTTGTTATTTTCTGCCATCTTTACATTACACTTTTCTGTTGTTGCCACTTAAATATTTGACTTGAGTATTCTAGTCATTGTGAACCTGCCTCCGTGGTTGAGTGATTAAAGTCGCTGACTTGAAATCACTGTTACCTCTCATTGATTGAGGGTCATGGGTTTGAGCCCTGCTACCGACTATGTCTCTATGTGAGAAGGATGGCAGTTTCTTATGGAAGATAGGAATCTAGTACTTGTTCTTCCTAGGAACGGTGGTTAGGTAACCTGCATAATTATAAAAAATGACTGAAATATGGTTGGAACAGTCGTTAACTCGTACAACAGCTAGTCATTGTGAACAATAAACTGTGCAGTTTTACATTATCTGTCCTTCAAAGTTTTATTTTGTGGAGCCAATATGGAAGAGTGGTAGTGTGTTCACTTCAGGATTGGAGGATAGTAAAGTCCTTAAAGGTCCATTACAAAGACCAAATCAAATTTTCAGTTAAATCTGGAATTGAAACGGACGTCTTCTTAGATAAGTTAGAAGGAAAAAATGACATACTGCATCGAATATGACCATATTGTGTTGAAAATTTGAGTTTAACAAAACAATAAATTATATTTTGCCTTTTCAAGAACGAAAGTAGGTTTTCCAGTTTTCAAATATCTTTGTAATTTCCCAGAAGTCTCCCAGAAAGAGGCTGTAAATAGGTTGTACAGGAATAAACATGCCTATTTTGAATTATAGTTGGAAGAACTTTACTTCCAATGATGTGCAAGGTATATCTCTGACAACATGCAATAAAGTGAAAGTAGGACAAAAAGACCACCCAGGTCAATCTAAGGAAATACAAAAACATTCACTCATTTTTTTGCAGCAGTATTTCAAACTGGGAAATACTCCACAGGTGTTGTAAAGTTTAAGAAGCCAGTTTCAAACTGTATTTCCCCTGTTACAATATCAGATTTAAAAGAAAATTTGATTTGGTCTTAAATAGTAATGGTCCTTTAATCTAGAGCAAGATTCCATCTGAATTATTATACCCCCAAAACGAAGTTTAGGGGGGTATATAGGAGTCACCCGGTGGTTGGTCGGTCGGTCGGTCGGTCGGGCGGTCTGTTGCATTTTCCTTGTCCGGAGCATAACTTGAAAACTACTTGTTGGAATTCAATACAACTTCATACAATGATCAAGCACATTGAGAGGAAGTGCAGTGCACAAGAACTATAACTCCATCTTGACTAATTACAGAGTTATTGCCCTTTGTTAGTTTTCCTTGTCCGGAGCATAACTTGAAAACTATTGGTTGGAATTCAATACAACTTCATACAATGGTCAGCACATTGAGAGGAAGTGCGTGCAGAAGAACCATAACTCCATCTTGACTAATTACAGAGTTTTGCCCTTTGTTGCTTTTCCTTTGTCCGGAGCATAACTTGAAAACTACTGGTTGGAATTCAATACAATTTCATGCAATGATGAAGCACAATGAGAGGAAGTGCAGTGTACAAGAACCATAACTCTATCTAGAGTATTTTCAGAGTTATTGCCCTTAGTTATTTTTTCTTCTCCAGAGTATTACTTGAAAACTACTGGTTGGAATTCAATATAACCTCATACAATGGTCAAGTACTTGAGAGGAAGTGCAGTGCATAATAACCATAACTCCATCTTGACTCATTACAGAGTTATTGCCCTTTGTTACTTTTCCTTGTCCGGAGCATAATTCGAAAAGTACTAGTTGGAATTCAAAACAACTTCATACAATGGTCAAGCACAATGAGAGGAAGTGCAATGCACAGGAACCATAACTCAATCTTGACTCATTACGAGTTATTGCCCTTTGTTACTTTTTCCTTGTCCGGAGCATTATTCGAAAACTTCTGGTTGGAATTCAGTACAACTTCATAAAATGGTCAAGCACAATGACAGGAAGTGCAGTGCGAAAGAACAATAACTCTATCTTGACTCATTTCAGAGTTATTGCCCTTTGTTACTTTTTACTTGTCCGGGCATTATTCGAAAACTATTGGTTGGAATTCAATACAACTTCATACAATGGTCAAGCACAACGAGAGGAGTGCAGTGTACATGAGCCATAACTCTATCTTGACAAATTACAGAGTTTTGCCAAGAACAATATCTCTTTTTAGTTTGTTTGCAAGGTATTCTGTTACTACGAACTTTCTCAGTTTATAAAGCAGTCTTTTGGGGGTATTAATCACATTTAGTGATAGCTCTAGTTATTCATAGTCAGTAATTACAGTTTGAATTCTATCAATTTTGAACCTTGATTAAAGAAATACGTATTAGAAGATTTACTGATGCTAATTGTAGGATAGAGTATTTTGATGACATGGCTACAGTGGAAGGCACATCTGTGGATGGTACAATGACCTACGAGCCAGCCGCAATCAGCCAGAAGAATCTCCACATCGAGGGAGTACAGCTGTACTTTGATGAGATCTCCAGTAGAAAATCGCCATCTAGGTCACGTAGCAGCTCAGAGGGATCACCTCCGCAGGTATAGTGTATAAGTTTTAAGGTAAAAGACTTCAAAAACAACAGAAAGAAGCACCATTCTGTATAGATAGGGTGTCAGACTCGTAACTCGGAGGTGGTGGGTTATGATCCCATGCATGGAATTCAACCCTGACTTCAACTACCTTTAGCATAGGCCAGAACCAAAGAAAGCAGTTGTGGAGAAAATTATAATGTAACGTGCAAGATCTTAAATCTAAACTGATTGAAAATAAAGTAGTTTAGGCTAAGTGAAACCACGAGTCTAGAATATACTATTCCTGGTTAAACTAAGCTAAAACATCAGATGGATGCAAATATACAGCTCCTGTAATGATATATGTTAAACCTTAAAGTGATATTTGCAAATGATACTTAAAGATTCTGTGTGGTCATGTACATTGTACTTTGAAATAGTCATTTTTAGCTTGACTTATTTTAATATTTGGTATGTGGAGAGCATTTTGAGGGCTGAGCGCAAAACGGCTGTAACACTATACATAGAAGTAATGGAGACTTGCAACCTTTTCACGCTTAGTCCTCAGTCTTTAGAACTCTGGTTGGTGTCAGCATCAGCATTAAAGTTTCAAGTGATATTACTGTTCAAAGTGACCATCATAGTTTTAAATGAAACATTAACCAGTGATTTATACTCCAAGAATAATAAACATTTCTATTGTTATAACCAAAAAAATATCGGTCTGTATAACAGTTTCATTCACATTGACTACAGAGGAAATCTGTAAAAATCTTTTTTTACTATCCTAGTCAAAAATAAAAAATCCAACCTGTTGGTTATGTGTATCTTCATTTGTATCTGTCATTACCAGAAATAACTTGGTAAAACTTATTTCTTCGGAATTTCTCCTTTTTTTGATAGCCCTTACACACATATCATTCCAGATGTTTACGTCAGCAAGAAGTTCATCTTCAGCATACAGTGCTATGACAAAGTCGAGAGAGACTTCCCCAACCCAACAGCAGTCGCCTATCCCCGAGTCTAACCCCATACAGGTTGCAGTGCTGACTGGCAAGCAGGAGATCAAACTGAAGACGAAGCAGAACGACACCCTGCATGGACCTAAGGTATGAATCATTAATTCATGCAGGAAATTTATGCATCTTATGCTTTGGGTTCTATGTAAGTTTTTTAAGTCCCAGGAGAACAATTACAAATAGCTTTTATATTACTAAGAAAGATGTCTTACATGTGGAGATGAATTTAGTTTGTAGCAAAAACTTTGCTTTTTAAATCATTAAGAACATGTTAGAAATATTGCTCTGTATTTTTTTTAGTGATATTGCAAAAAATAAGAAAGGGTGTGTAGCAAATCTTTTTCATGAAGAAACAAATTGAACGTGAAAGAAAGGCATATGTGAACATTGTTTTAAAATGATTAGAACCTGGTTCTGTTAAAAGTGAATAGAACCTGGTTCTGTTTTAAAGTGAATAGAACATAGTTCTATCATTATCCTATCAGAAAATTACTTGTTTATATCAGTAAATTCAAATTGATTCTGAGACTTAAATATCTTTTGCATGCATTTTAAGTTAATCTAAGTCATTCCCAGTGTCAGCTCCTTGCATTATCTAACTTTCAGTTTAATAAAAAGTCTCTGTCTTCATGTATTTGTACATGGGCACTTTTAGTGTCCATTTTTAGCTCGACTATTCGGAGAATATGGAGAGCTATTACAGTCACTTGTGCGTCGGCGTCGGCGTCGGCGTCGGCGTTGCTTCTTTGGTTAAAGTTTTGCCTGCTAAGTACTATCATGCACATATCTCGTAACCATTATGATATTGACTTGAAACTTTGTTCATGTCTTTAGGGGTGTCATACAATCAAGGCAGATAACTCTTGAAAAATTTTAGTACAAATTATGGCCCTTGTTTGACTTTGAAAATCTGGTTAGAGTTTTGCCTGCTAGGTACTATCATGCAATATCTCGTAACCATTATGATATTGACTTGAAACTTTGTTCATGTCTTTAGGGGTGTCATACAATCAAGGCAGATAACTCTTGAAAAAATTTAGTACAAATTATGGCCCTTGTTTGACTTTTGAAAATTTGGTTAAAGTTTTGCCTGCTAGGTACTATCATGCACATATCTCAGTAACCACTTATGATATTGACTTGAAACTTTGTTCATGTCTTTAGGGGTGTCATACAATCAAGGCAGATAACTCTTGAAAAAATTTAGTACAAATTATGGCCCTTATTTGACTTTGAATATTTGGTTAAAGTTTTGCCTGCTAGGTACTATCATGCACATATCTCAGTAACCACTTATGATATTGACTTGAAACTTCGTTAATGTCTCTAGGGGTGTCACAGTCAAGTCAGATAACTCTTGTATAAATTTAGTACTAATTATGGCCCTTGTTTGACTTTTGAAAATTTGGTTAAAGTTTTGCCTGCTAGGTACTATCATGCACAAACCTCAGTAACCACTTATGATATTGACTTGAAACTTTTTTAATGTCTTAAGAGGTGTCACACAGTCAAGACAGATAACTCTTGTTTAAATTTAGTGCAAATTATGGCCCTTGTTTGACTTTTGAAAATTTGGTAAAGTTTTGCGTGCAAGGTACTATCATGCACATATCACGTAACCACTTATGGTGTTATATCAAATCTTGCAATAGTGTTCAGGGTAAATTTGTATCAAACTATTAATTTACCAAAAATTAAATCTATAGTTATAGATTTTGACTTTTTTTATGATTCAACTTTCCTAGTTTATACGTAATAGTTAGCGATTTTGTTTTGCTATTATACTGATAAAAGTTTTGTTTTATTAGCAAACACCCACAATAGTCGAGCGTGCTGTCTTATGGACAGCTCTTGTTCTTCTTTATAGTTATTGTGAAGTTGTGTTTTCATGTTTCAGTTGGAAATTGTATGTCAGTTTGGAGGCTTACACATTCTCCTGTCACCACAGCAACTACACGGAATCCTAGAACTGGCATCTGGTCTCACTTCACCAGGTCTGTAACTGAGCCCCACTGTGTGAAAACCAATGTTAGACCTTGCAACTATTATGGATTCAGATCAGCTTGCACATCAATTGTTTTCACTCACCCATCCGTAACCTAAAACCATCCTATACTTGCGGTAGTGTCCAACACTGACTTGAAATCAATGTAACCTGTCATTGATTGAGGGTCATGGGTTCGAGTCTTGCTACCAACCATATCTCTTTATGTGAGAAAGTTGACAGTTTCTTACGGAGGAAAGGGTTCTAGTACCGATTCTTCCCAGGAACGACAGGTAAACTGTCGATAGTTAGGTAAACTGTCAGTTGTTACAGTTAGGTAAACTGTCGACAGTTAGGTAAACTGTCAGTTGTTACAGTTAGGTAAACTGTCGATAGTTAGGTAAACTGTCTGTTTTTACAGTTTGTTAAACTGTCGACAGTTAGGTAAACTATCGACAGTTAGGTAAACTGTCAGTTGTTAAATTGACTGTACTACAGTTGTAACAGGCGTTACACTCCTACAACAGTAGTGTCCAACGATGGAAATACTTCTTTATCTTCATTTACATTGGATTAAAATGTAAGATTATGTACAATGTCTGCTGATATATTGTTCAGTTATTTGATCTTTTCAAGTCTTTGCTGACCAAAGATCAGCTGCAACGAAAATCAACACTTCCATTATAAAATGTGTTTGTTTGAAAAGAATATAGCAGCATACATGCATCCTGCGTACATTTATGAGAGATTTACATGTGTATATCTTGCTGATAACAAGTACTGCCATCTTCTGCAGTCAGTGTAGATCATGATCAGCCTTCATAGAGGTGCAATCTGATCATGATCTACAGTGGCCACTTTTCGATTAGTAAATATTTTGCTTGGCGTGCCCACAAACAAATTTTTTTACTAACGGGAATTAACTTGTTATAGGTGTTGGAGAATCTGGTTCCTCGCACCGTATCCGTAACAAACTGATGGACCATACAGACTTTCAGAAGGTCGAGGTTGACTTGCAGCATCAGCTACAGTCCGGAAGGATTCAGAGCAACAATCTTGCACAGATGCAGGACTACTCCTTACAAGGTTTGGTCCATTTATATCTTTTTGGATATTTTGATGCCCCAGAAAAGGAGACATGTTGTAATTGTACCGGCCTGCATTTAGTTTGTTCGTGCGTCTGTTTGTTCATTCAGATCATGTGTCACAGATGAGGGACTTGTCTCTGCATGGTACATTCTTGTTGTGTCTTTCTGTTAATATATTTTGTGCCTGTGAAGGAAGACATATAGTAATAGCACTGTTCATCAGACAGTTTGTTTGTTTTTTTGCTCTGGTCATGTCATTGCCATAATTTTAAACACTGCTACTTCGAGTGTATACTGCATGACCTTGGAAGATGATGCGCCTTAAAACACCATTCATACATTCTTTTTCAGAAAGCCAAATTTTTGGACTGGTGAAGAACCATTTCAAAGAAATAATAGTGCATATTTATTGGTTATGTATTATGAAATGAACACTTGATAAAGACATTGTTGTTGTATGACAAAAATTTATTGGCAACTTTTAGGAGATGATGATGACCAGTTTTTCTCACTGACGACTAATCGACCAAGTGGAACCAGTGATATGGACTCGTCATTCTCCAGTAATTACAGCTGCAGTACCAATAGAACCACAAGCTCTACACCATCTGGTAAGTTAAGTTTAAACACATTTATTTCTTTGATTTTGGCAAAAGGATTTTGAAACTAAGATTATCAACCCTCGGTGGCTGTTTCGAGGATTCTGGCTAGTTCTTGTGCCGAAAGAATTCATTGCGAAGTCTGTTGAGTTTGTCCCTGAAGGGATTCAAACCTGGGACTTCCAAACCTGAAGTCCAACACTCTTCTTAAATATCTTGATTTACACACCCTAGACTGTTCTGTTACCCATATCTGGCAATAAACCCACAAGAACAAAAATGAGAAAAGGTCCATATATATTATTCACCATGTGAAAAGGCTTCTTAAACCGAGTATGGACCTAAATCAGCCAGGACATCTGTTTAATTTCAAGTGACTGGACAGGTTGTCTTTAGGAAGTTTGAACAAATAATAAAATTTCATCTGTTATTGTTGGATGAAGGGTGACAGTAAGTTGCTTTCAAAGTTTTCATTAAAAGTTTGCTTCATGCATTGCATGTTGAGTAGTGAGAAGAAGTACTTTAAAAATTTAACATAAAACTTTTACTGATTTTTAAGTTGTGAAGTGTACAATGTTCTTAATGTTGTTGAAATTATTTTATAGCCACAAATCTACAAAGGGGGACAAGTAAAACACAAAAAGGTAAGTGATTTGGCAAAGTTTTTAAGTAATACTCGAAACATGTAAATTAGAAATGTGCACAACAGTGTCTTTTAAGAACTTACTGTATTGTGTTAAACAACTAGGCTTGAAGTGACTTGAGCAAACATTCTTTTCTCCCTTTTTGGAACGTTCAGATTTCAGTGAGACATTTTTTCCAACCTGTCTCCTGACCATAGTCAAGTGGTTATTTTCACCGAGTTTGTAATCATTGAAATTCTTATTGATTAATTAGTGAATGCAGGAACTTCATTGGTCATGTCAACTTTTTATTCAAGTTGAGATTAATTTGTCTTTGAGAAAGTGTTCTAATATTTTTAACAAAATTCAAAACTCAATAGATAAAGAAATTAGGTCATCTTAGATTTCCGAGGTAATTTTTCAAACCATAGAAACATGTAACTCTTACATTTAGATGCATTTTCCGCACCAAAATACCACGAGGACCCATCAGCAGAATTGAGTCATTACAAACTACGTGTAGCGTTCTTCTCTGTGACGCTGTTCCACCACAACATGTCGACAACGGCCGACAAGACCGCGCTGGACGTGCTGATGGATGTGTCATCAGAATATTTTCAGAGAGTGGGTGGGGTATCTTTGGCGGGAGTATCCGAGTTGAGGGAAATCAGGAAACAGTTGACCAGTCTGGTTACGTTTGATCATCTAAGGTAATTGCTGTTAAATATCTTCAATAGTACTCATGACTCATGTACTCACATTATGCTCTGTACAGCTAAAAGTAAACAAGTGGCATTCTCGAAAAAAGCAACTGGTTACTATTTGTAGCATTAATCCTGAACAGAGGTCCGTCATGGTTACATTGATTTAGGTCTTTATGTACTAAATGTGTTATTTAATGCTTTCAGTATGAATTTAACTAAAACTATCTACTTTTTTAAGATTTCAGTATTTTCTTAATAATTCGCAAGGCCTTCCCCATTCCCAACTGTTAAAATTATATTAAAACTAATGTTGAAACGGAATGTTGATATCACTATAAATTTGCGCATGTGCATTGATATATTAAGCCCCCACGTGACAATGGCCGTCTGCAATCAAAACATAAGGCAAGTGCGGTACATATATAAATATCAAATTTATTAATGTTGTTCACCTAAGTGATAAGTTGACTACAATTTCACAGACACAGAAAGCGTCTTCATGATCTGGGTATCTTCATTACATGTCGGATCAAAGGATAACTGTTCAATTACGTCCAAATCGAAATTGTCCGGATGATTGAACGTCTGGTTAACATGTAGGATACCCGTAGTGTTATCGTGTTTAGACCATAAAATCTTAAGTTTATCTAATATACATTTCATCAGGTTGCTAGGGAAACCATTGACCATAGAATGTAACCAGAAGTCAGCATTGAAGCAGATCAGTACTACCGTTAATGTTACAGTTGGTATTGGAGAACTTGTAGAAGCACTGTTCAGTAAGAGAGCACAGCCGAGTGTACCAGAGTACAGCGAGGTAAGAAGTCGAATGTTACATTTGAGTTTGGAGAACTTGTAAAAGCACTCTTCCATAAGATGTCCAAGCCAAGTGTACTAGAGTATAGGGAGGTAAGTGGTTTACACGCAGAAGAGGGCCCAGCCAAGTGTACCAGAGTATAGTGAGGTAATCAATCTAATGTCATAGTTGATATTGGAGAACTTGCAGAAGCACTCTGCAGTAAGAGGGCCAAGCCAAGTGCACCAGAGTATAGCCAGGTTAGAAGTGTAATGTTGATACTGGAGAACTCTTTGAAGCATTCTTCAGTAAGAGGGCCAAGCCAAGTGTACCAGAGTATAGCCAGGTTAGAAGTGTAATGTTGATACTGGAGAACTCTTTGAAGCATTCTTCAGTAAGAGGGCCAAGCCAAGTGTACCAGAGTATAGCCAGGTTAGAAGTGTAATGTTGATACTGGAGAACTCTTTGAAGCATTCTTCAGTAAGAGGGCCAAACCAAGTGTACCAGAGTATAGTGAGGTAAGAGGTCTAGTGTCACAGTTGGTATTGGAGAACTTGTTGAATCATTCTTTATTAAGATGTAAGTGCAGTAAGAGGTCTATTGCCCTTCAGTAAGAGGGTCAGGTAAGTTTACTGGAATACAGTTAGTGAGAAGTCAAGTGTCACATTTAAATGGAACTTCAGTTACAGTTCCTAGTCAGCCCCAGTGCAGACAAGGTTTACTAATTATATCAAAATTGCTAAACATCATGTACATGGAAATGTATGCTTATTGAAATTGTAAATGAGTTGAAAATGGTAAGTGTATAACCCTGCTCAAAATGATGCTAATTCAACTCATCCCAAACTTTTTATCTCAGTTATTTCCCTTTACATTCCCAGTGAATCATATTTAAAGAGTTGTTAGAAATTGTAATACTTCAGTTTTTTCAAAACAGACTTGAAAATCAGAAATGAAGGTCAAATAATTATGTATTATTTCATTTCTGAAAGGAGACTTCTGTATATGTAACCCTTGAGTGATTTTCTGAAAGATCACAAACTCATACTTTGGAGGTAAAGATTTTCTGAAAGATCACAAACTCATACTTTGGAGGTAAAAAGTTGAGTAACTTTTACATAATTATTTTCTACTGGAATCTTTTCTACTATGATTTTTGTGCAAAATTTTCAGTTGTAATTTTACCTGACTTGGTAACAGCGATATCTACAGGTTGATGTCAAGCAGTGAGCCTTGACTTACATTGTCCTCGGCATTTACCCTTATATTCCAGTGACCCAAATGTTCACAGATGTCTCACTGTGAAAATATACTTCCCAGTTGGACCATATTTCAGGAAATAACTGAAGCCTATTCTTTTCATGACTGAAATCATATGAATAGTTTTATTACTCTTATAGTTAGAAAGTTTTTGCAGTTTGACTGCATCTTTTTGAGTGAAATACATAGGTATACCTGAATTTTAATGCGTATATTTGCTTTAAGACAAGTTTTGTCAAAATTACATTTGAAAAAACTTAGAGAAACAGGTTTGCAGAAAAAATGAGTCTGTTTTTGGATTCTTTTTGGATTCTTTTTAATGGACAAAGACACTGATTTGCACTGTGTCTCAATGCTACATACCTGGGCAAACTGTTGAAATGTTTCATTGCTGTTATGGTGTGCTACAAGGGACATCACTCCTTCAGGCTAGCTTAGACAGTATATAAATGCAGGGCAATGTATTCTTAAAAATAGTCTTCTGCTGTAAAGAAGTTAAGTGAAAGATGGGTGACCGTTTAGAAACTATGCTCGGCAGAAAATTTTGACAATCTTTATAACCCAAAATAAGAGCTTTCTCTGGAATTAATTATCAAAGTTGGTGATACTAACCAAGAAGTGGAAGTCATCCATACTTCTGATTTCTTCTGAATGAAGCACATGAGTTGCATGAAAAATGCGTTCATGCTGCGAGTGGGTTTTAGAGGTTGTGGGGTGGATAGATGAAGGAGTTGGTTCAGTGTCCTTGCTTGGACTTTCATTATTGATGTTGAGATAGCCTTTTTTCTTGACCTTACATAACTCTAAACAGATGATCCTGTCTGACAGATCACGATGCCATATTGATATTTATCTTACAAGAAGTGATTTTTTTGTATTTTTACATGTACATTCTGTATGTATTTGTATTGCTGTCTAATGTTCTGGTATTTATCTTGGAACAAAAAGAGGTAGAAAGATGTATGGTATGAATCACACAAATTTAAAATCATCAAGAAAATTGATACAGTTTGTGAATTAACTGGTTGAATAAATTCATTTTAATTTGGATGAAATGGTTTTTGATGGCTTTTAAGTTTATGACAGTGGTTAGGTGCACATGATGTTAAACTTATTTAAATATAGTTTAGCAGCTTAATTGGCTAAATTAATTCTTTGTGGTAAATTATTCAGCATGACAGAAAAAACACATCGTTAAATTTCTAGTCAAAGCAAATTCTTAACTTGATAATCATAGTTACCAAACCCACATCTGTTTGTGTTATTCATTTTCCTTTTAATCGTGTAAGCATGGAATATATGGGTGCTAGGTTTTTGTGTCACCAAGGGACAGTACTCTTTCAGGCTTAGATGCATACATCTGAAACTAATGTTTTGAACTTAGTCAGCTATGACCGTCTGCTTCTTGTGTTGTAGTATAAGTGGTGATGGTTATGAGCTAGATATAAGAAAGACGAACCGCAGCAAACCGCAGCGATTAAGTGTGGGAACACCAACCTGACTCTGTTCTAGAGAAAGTGGGTAGTTTTTAAAAACCCTTTAAGGAGGTTGGGAGTCCTGTACTGGTCCGTCATAGGAACGATGGTTTAGTAAACTGACCAACTGTAAAGAGTGTTGTAATATACACTGAAACCCCAAGGAAATAAAAGTTGTTTTGAGAACTACTTGACCCCAAAAAGGGTTTTGAAGTAAAGATCATACTAGTAGTAGAATTACCATCCTTAGCCAATGGAATACATAATGGTGGTCCTTAAACTTTCTAGATTGTTATACTTTCAATGGAAAATCCGATCAGTAGTCTTAAATTGATTGCAATTGCTTGTTTAGGTTAGACACATCCATCTTGTCTTTCCTTTGATATTAATGAGATATTTGGTAACTTAAACATTAGCTTAGAACGTCTGAATAGGTAGATATTAAGTTTGTCTGCAATAAAGAAATTTTCTAAGCTACTGCAAATTCTTTAAGTGAGACTGTTCGCAGTAAAATAAAGACCAGGATGTTGTTGTTGTTTTACTGTTAAAGAACCATTGTAAATATTTGATTTGTTTTAAGTAAATTCTTTTTTTTTTCCATTATCAATTTAAAACTCTATAAATCTAACAACTTAAACCTATCCCTCTGTTTTACGACATGTGACTGGTCACTCGTTAATAAAAGCTTTTTTTAAATCCACAGTACAACAAATTCAATACATTAAGGTATAGTGCAATTTTACATGGTTAGACACTTCATATTCATTACCTATACAAGTTATCAGTTAACATATTTATGTCAATTTACCTATTACCTAGTGATATATTGTCATATTACAATATTACAAACTGTTACCATGGTGATATAATTGATTTTTTTGCGAAAAAAAGCTTGTTTATAATTAAGTGTATATTTACCGGTAGTCAGTATGTGACTTGAGGTGAACTTAGTCATGACTTGTTTATGCGTCTAAAAGGCTAGGAATGGTAAAAAATAAATGATGCAGAAAACACCTTAATAATAAGGGTGAGGTCAAAGACCACTTCAAAAGTATGCGAAAAATAAGTGGCTTAAAGCCTCTTATTTAAAGATGAGGTGAAAATTTTGAAGAAAAAAAATTACTTCCCCACAATATATTTAGAACTCAGTCACGAAATTGAAACCTAAAATCAATAAAATGAAAGAAAATTAAGGAAAATATTACAAATTTCTACTTAAAATACTTTGAATTTGCACTAAATTGAAAATCGTTTGTGACGCTTTTCATAGATCGGTGTTGCATATTTTCATGATACGGTGTATTACTTTGAAGTGTTATCGATTTATCAGTTTACATCAAGTGTCGCCCTTCTGATTGACAAGTGCTAACTTAAAGGATGTTTCTGAAGAAACTCTATTTTTCGACCGAATCTGTGGGCGAACGGCTTTAAGATAAAATCATTTTAGGGTTTAGCTTTGAACATTATTATTAGTAGCAATTTTTTTATATTCTATGATTTAAAGCAATTTTTATAGTCTATAACATTTTACTGCTGTGTGTGTTAATTGGATAGGTTAGCAGATGTATATGTACATGTGTATATATTTTAGAATATCACAATTGTAAACTGGGATATCTAGATTTCTTGTCGCTCGCATTTGTAGAAGGCTCACAGATATAAAGTTAGTAGTGTACTAGGCATGCAGTCAGTCCACTCTCATGTGACAGAAAAATTGAAGAGTGATAAATCCCTGTCCAAGGAAAACCCGTAGAACCCATTGTCATTGACGCAGAATGTGATCAAATCGCAATACTTAAAAATAAAATGATAGCATAAATCATTAAAATCAGCTGAACATTTCGTAAGCCTGACATCATTCTGAAAGTGTAAGTGTTTTCAAAGTAGTTTGGTGCAATTGTGCAAAGATCGTTATGTATTGATTGTCCTAACAATCATAGTCTTGAGATCTCTTTGCAACTTTCATTTTCGATTGTCTATCTTCAAGTGGTGTTATAGGGTGTAAATTAAGGTGTGGGCGACTTGTTGTAAATCTTTGAATAAACCATGTATCATATAAACCTAGGTCAATAAACCCGGGCCAATAAAATAACCATATCCTCATGTTGTGATAGTATGTTTATCAAACTGTCCACAAATGTACATGTTGTAAATATTTCATCTGGGTAAACTTTGCTTGAAATAGTTTAAGTCATTAAATGAAGTCATTTTTTTCTGTTACATTAATGAGGATAATTATATTTAGGAAATTGATTTTACTTTTGAGTGATATACCAGATCATATATCACAATTTGGAGTTCAGATGTATAGTATGCTAAATACAAAGGCCGAAGGAAAACATATATAAGAGAAAATGTCATAGTTTTAGAATATACTACATTAAGCCTTTTGTAGGAGACGTGCAGCGGACAGAAACAAGAACAGATAACTCCTAAATGTTTTCCTAAACCCTTGACCAGCTAAATTTCTAAAATTGACTTCTCCACCGTTTTAGTTAGGACAGTAGCATTAATTGTTCAAAGGGGTGCTCATTGAAAAATTACGGACAATGAAGCAAGCAGTGCATATCATGATCAGCTTGCATGGATGTAAGTCATAAAGGCAGAATCACTTGCCACCAGCAGTGCAAGGGTTAATTTTAACACTTATTTCATTACATGTAAAAACCTGATCTTTTTTTTCCACAAAGTCTGATGAATAATGCCTTACAGTAAAGTTTGTTTACAGGATTCTTTTGTTACTGCCATTTGGTTTCCCACTTGGACGATAATGTACAAATATTTTTGAAACCTTTTGCGATTTCTTTTCTTTGGTAATAGATACCAATATTTACACATACTTGTTGAGTTTAAATATTTATAATATACCAATTGCAGGATAAGCAAGGGTATTTCCCCTGTGTCTAAGCTTCCACGCAGAGATTAAATCATGCTTTCTTTATATACAGTACAATTATTTAATCCCTATTTATATAATCTGTATAACAATCTGATAGGATAATGAATGCAGCTATATATGAAACAGAAACTAGACTTCTTCGTTGTAAGAAATATATGAATCAATATATGGTCACAATAAATAATGTTACTTGTTTTATTCTACAAGGTGCATAAGTATTTACCTAGCACTCCATTGTCTTGGCAGGTACATTTTGGCCTTTTCCTGCTTTTTTATGAATTCAATTTGATGTCTGTTTAGTTATTGAGTATTATTTTTATTGGTCAGTCAAAAAGAATTGCAATGTCTCTGTTTTATTCTGACACCAAAAATTCATTTACGGTTATATACAGAATATGTAAGAGTGCCAGGTAGATTCTAACAGTTATATACAGAATATGTAAGAGTGCCAGGTAGATACAAACAGATATATACAGAATATGTAAGAGTGCCAGGTAGATACAAACAGTTATATACAGAATATGTAAGAGTGCCAGGTAGATACAAACAGTTATAAACAGAATATGTAAGAGTGCCAAGTAGATACAAACAGATATATACAGAATATGTAAGAGTGCCAGACTGAACGATTACGTAACCCTGACATATTCTGAAATTATAAGTGTGCCAGGTAGATACAAACAGTATATACAGAATATGTAAGAGTGCCAGGTAGATACAAACAGTTATATACAGAATATGTATTGAGTGCCAGGTAGATCCTAACAGATCATAGTACTAGAATATGTAAGAGTGCCTGTTAGATTTCTAACAAGTTATATACAGAATATGTAAGAGTGCAAGGTAGATACAAACAGTTATATTCAGAATATTTGAATATGCCAGGTAGATCAAAACACCTATATACAGAATATGTAAGAGTGCCAGGTAGATACAAACACATATATACAGAATATGTAATAGTGCCAGGTATATACAAACAGATATATACAGAATTTGTAAGTGTTCCATGTAGATACTAACATTTATATACAGAATATGTAAGAGTGCCAGTTAAATACAAAAGATATATACAAATTTTTATGTTACAGTTAATCAGATAATTATATACAGAAAATGATTTTACTTTTGCCAGGTAGATACTAACAGTTATATACAGAATTTGTAAGAGTGCCAGGTAGATACTAACAGATATATACAGAATATGTAAGAGTGCCAGGTAGATACAAACATATATATACAGAATATGTAATAGTTCCAGGTAGATACTAACAGTTATATACAGAATTTGTAAGAGTGCCAGGTAGATACAAACAGATATATACAGAATATGTAAAGTCCAGGTAAATACAAACAGATATTTACAGTTGTAAGTGCCAGGTGATACAAACAGATAAATTACAGAATATGGAATTGTGCCAGTGTAGATACAAACAGATATATACAGAATATGTAAGGGTGCCAGGAATAGATACTAACAGTTATATACAGAATATGTAAGAGTGCCAGGTAGATACTAACAGATATATACAGAATATGTAAGAGTGCCAGGTAGATACTAACAGTTATATACAGAATATGTAAGAGTGCCAGGTAGATACAAACAGATATATACAGAATATGTAAGAGTGCCAGGTAGATTCTAACAGATATATTCATTACATGTAAGAGTGCCAGGTAGATACAAACATATTTTACAAAGTATATGAATGAGTGCCAGGTAGATACAAACAGTTATTTACAGAATTTGTAAGACTGCCAGGTAGATACAAACAGATATATACAGAATATTTAAAGTGCCATTTAGATACTAACAGTTTTATACAGAATATGTAAAAGTGCCAGGTAGATACTAACATGTTATTTACAGAATATTTGTAAGAGTGCCAACGGTAGATAAGCAAACAGATATATCCTGAATATGTAAGAGTGCCAGGTAGATATCAATCAGCTTTCTATATATACAGAATTATGTAAGAGTGCCAGGTTGATACAAACAGATATATACAGAATATGTAATAGTGCCAGGTAGAATGCTAACAGATATATACAGAATCTGTAAGAGTGCCAGGTAGATTCTAAGAGATATATACAGAATAATGTATGAGTGCCAGGTAGATACAAATAGATATATACAGTTTTATGTAAGAGGTGCCAGGTAGATAAAACAGATATTTACTAGAATATTGTAAGCTTGCCAGGTACATATATACGGATTTTCCTGCATTTTTATGAATCCAATTAGATACAAACAGTATATATAGAATATGTAAAGTTTCATTGGTAGATTCAAACAGATATATACAGTCTATGTTTATTCTGCCAGATAAATTTACAAACAGTTATATACAGAATATGTAAGAGTGCCAGGTAGATTCTAATGCACAGTGTCTTTCAATGTGTTTGTTAACTTCAGTGAGGAATTGAAGTTCAATAAGTGTGCAACAATATGCTGTTTATCATCTGTAATGGTCTGCATTCATTTAAAGCCTTTTCAGTTTGCAAGCACCAGATGCATTAGACAGCATTTTCATTGAAAAACAAATCAACTATTTTTACACAGCAATTTCATACAGTTTACTACAGAATTCATAGGTTAAGGTGTCTGCCACTCATCCCGGACGTTGTGGGTTCGAGCCCCAATGGGGTCACGACCGTTCCTCCTCATATGACACCAGTACTGGTTTTTCCAGAAGCAGACTTGAGAGCGACCCGATAAGCTTCAAGCTTTCTTCACAATCGAGCCAAAATAAATTAGTATAAACTAATTCACTGTAAAATAATGATTTGATTTGAAGCGATTCCTAAACAATTTTAATAGACATTAATTATTGATTTTTATAAAATTTAGGTTGCTTTTATCAATAATAAAGTTTTGCTTGACTAATTGTCACCTGCTTTCTTTTAGATATTCAACATAGTGTATTGAAAACAGGCAAAAACAGTCGCGTGTGGAGAATGAATTAAAACTTCTGCATCTTCAGATTTCATTACACTTCATTGTGTATGAATATAATAAGGCTTACATGACTGTATATAAGTTGGAAAATTATACATTTGATTTATATCTTATCTTTTTTGACAAAAGAAGACCTTGATGTCAGACATGTATTATATGTAATGTAAATGCACCTTTAAATGTTAACATACTGCTAATTTGCCCCAAGGCTGTACAGACACGAGCTGTAATATGTACATAACTCAAAAACATGTACATTAGTATTTAATTTTATAGACAACAAGGATATGGAAATGGGGAACGTTTTAGTGCATCCTGAAGGTTTTGTTTGTCAGTCGTTATTTATATTAAATTTACATTCACTGGAGTGTTGAACTTTAGGCCTTAGTCCATTTCATAATGATAAGTGCATTTGGTTATGTCCACACTGTAGCACAGTGGTATAGTGTGTGTTTGCCTCAGAATTGCACGATCAAGTTTCCGATCCCCACAAGTGGCATGGTGGTAGTGTGCTTAGGTAAGACACATTATACCATTCCTGCCTACTGTTTATGAAAATATATACCTTTTTTTAACACCTTAGCTTCGAAGCAGACGACAAAGTCAATGTCGTCTGCTCAGGATTTACGTTGTTTGCCTTATGGAACAGAACTCTACAATGTGCCCCTATTTATAAAAATAGTCTTGTCCAAAATTAGAAATCAGAAGGTCCAATTGTAGAAAGAAAAGGGATAAATGGGTCAATTCCAGATTGCTTCTCTCTTTGAGATTCTGTCTAGAGCGAGTTCAATCTGTACTTATCTTTTACTATTCTGCCTGTAAATTTTCAGCTTATTACACCTCTGTTCAGGTTGAAAAATGGACAAATTCGTTTATGAAATTTAGCATGATCTGAATTAGCATCAATCAATTTTAGTGAGACATGTTTTTGCACAAATATCGACAAAATGCAGAAATGATGTAAGAGTATAATTATATTACATAGTTTTGTTTAAATTGTTGGAAAGTATTAAATTTCTTAAAGTCGTAGCTTGTTTACAAAATACACCAAAATTACTCTTGCGTAAACAGCAATTATTCATAAACTGTGTAGCATATTAATTTTGTTCCGACTGTTCACAGCAATATCCTAACAGATGTAATAGAAGAATTATATGTAGTCAGAGCGGTTAAAATTTATATAAAAATATTATAAATCTGTCAGAAGTGTTTGTTTTGGGCACGATTTTATTCCGAAAGTAGTTATTAAAACATGTACATGTACCAAGATTGCACAGTACTGAGACCCGATTATATACAAGACAGTTTAGGGCATACAGTAAAATTTCAGTGGTAGTGTAGTATAGCGGTTTTAAAATGGCATGAACCCTGCACATCTATTAGGGCAGATACCGTTAGCAGATTTTATACAAATATAAAGTGACCTTCTATGGTCCCCTTGTTTGATTACACAAGGTTAGTTTGTATTCACTGATTATCATTCTAGTCAGGGTTTAACAAATGAAAATGTTAATCATTTCCTGTAGTCTTATATTTTAAAATGTTTGTGTCATTAATCACTTTGACTCGAATGCTCTGCCCATTTCTATTTGTGAAGCAGGTAATATTTGTTGTCATATGGGTGAAAGAATATCCTATCAGAAGATCTAGTTTTTCATAAGCCATGTTAAAAAAGAATGTTTCTATCAAAATAAAAACCCAACATGAGTGTAAGCAATGGATTTGATTCATACAATTGTATACATGTAATTTGTATGTTATATTATTGTCTCATAAATAATCACTTCGGTAAATTGCATCAATATAATATCGAAACAATCTTTAACATTGGTGTAAAAGACGATGGCGCGTAACTATTCAACAGTCTTTGTCATGCCAAGTGCTATTCAGATAATCTCCGAGCTTGTATACAAAAACAAGTGCTTTCAAAATTGAAACGAGAACTGTTGTAAAATATTAGATTTATTTTTAGGGGAGACAGGGTATTAGCTTCACGTCAAACTAGTTTTCACCATTTTCCATTGAAATTGCATTTAACAATTAAAAACGATCCCAAAGTATAAAGGAATTATGACTGGTCACTCAATAATTGAAGTCTTTAAATTCAATTGTGTCAGATCAGATATATGACCTTGGTTATCTTCTTACTATCTCATTTTAAAGTTAAGACAAACAAAATAAACATCTTCAGTTTAAAATGATCTCATCGGTTATGACGTTATTTATTTGCCTTCAAAGAAATCGGCAGTTATGACATTGTATGTTTGCAAGTGTATGGTCACGATTTTTATTTGGAAAACACGTTATCTGTATTCACTCCTTTGTAAAAAAGTACATCAGAGGAATAACGTGGTCGGTTTGCACGTACCAACGCAGGCATTTACTTTCATCTGCATGATTTCAGTACATTCATAGCTGGCAGAACCTTGATAAAATGTTTTTTTCAAAGTTTGTATAATGCATATAAAACATACTAAACATTTACATAGATGAAAGGCAAAGATTAGTTTTTCTATACACCTACTTCACAAAGCAGTGTAGTCACACTTATATGTTTTGGGCAAATTTGCCTTAACATTAATTGGTATGTCTTGTTTAGTATAGTATGTAAGTCTGTCAAGGTTAAGTCGTGTCATTTTTTTGTTGCTGTTTTTTTCGAAGGTTTTTAATTGAATAGATCAGTTTTATTAACATTTTAAGTGAACAAAAAGGACATGTTCATCTTTAAGTTTCTTGTTCATAGCGGTGTTAATTGAAAATTTACTGACTTATTAATGAATAGAGCAGATCATGATCTTACTGAATGTATATATAGGCTGATCATGATCTGTACTTGTCACAAGGGCGGAATCTCCTCTCTCCAGCACGGATAAGAGTATAAGATAAGTATCCAGCACTAAACATACAGCAGAAGTTGTTATTTATAGGTCATGCAATTTATTAGTTTATACGAATTTATTTTAGTTTGATTACAAAGAAAGATAGGACTTGGGCAGGTGTGACATCAGTGTCTTACCTCGTCTTCGGGCTGGGACCTCCTGTTCCGGAGGCAAATGCCCTAACCACCTTACAGCAATTTGTTATGTTTTACAACTAAAAATAGGACCTACTATCTAGGTGTACATTAGTACATAGAGGTCGGGTAGCTGAGCAAAGCAACCCAGCCATGTATTCAAAGAAAAAACATAAACTGCATTATACTAATTTTCTTACTCATATATTTTCCAGGTTTGTATAAATAATTACAGTTAATATCAATATATTCTTGAAATAACATGTTAAGAAACATTCAAAACGAACAGTGACATCTGCTACAACAATGTGGACTTGATATAACAGAAAGAACAGACATTTAAAACGGAAGTTCATGTATATAATTGTACATAAAAAGTCTTAACAAAATAGCACACAACTAATTTTCTTTTATAGTTCTAAAGGCATATACTTTACCACCTTTATATATCTAATTTGAAGTACATGAGTCTATGAATTGACAAGGTTTTTACTTGACATGAAGGACAAGGGTTTTTTTCTTGGCAAGGAAGACCAAAAAACCACAATGGAAGACTTATTCGCAAAACCTTGCAAGTTTTACTTCATAAATAATTTTGAAACGGTATGTAAGGTCACTAGCAAAGAAATTTTGAAAAAAAATCTTAAATTGATTATTTTCATGAGTAGTTATGTTTGGCATAAGATGATGTAACATATACAAATTAAGTTGCAAAAACGTTTTGATGTAACCTGTCAAAAGTCACACCCACTCTGATACTATTAATTGGATAGGAGATAGTTTTTACACAAAATGCTTTGAAAAATTTCAGACCAGATCTCTGCCCTATTGTTTGACTGACATTAACGTGTTTAAAAACAATTGCCAATACTAAAATATAATTTCCAAAGTCAGTCCTCGCAAATGTCGTTAAATATGGGAATTTTAAATATTGCGCTATACATGGCCCTGCACTCTTATGCTGTGCAGGTGAAATCGTTTATTGGTCTGATATGAAAGAAGCTAACCATAGTCCCTGGAAAGGTTTAGTATAGACCTTTATCTATTACAAGTTTCTCACATGAAATGTCAACTCATTGCAGGGCCTCAAACCTGTGAACCTCAATGAGATGAACAATATACTACCATAGAATTTAAAGACTTGATATAGAATTTACAAAAGTACTGTATACCTTCTTTTTTCTTGTGGACAGTTTCCTTTAAATATTAAACATTGTATTGTGTTACATACTATTGAAATTGAAGGCTTCCTGAAAATTTGAAATTAAACTTGACACCACAGTTTATCCTTAAATTTGACTTGGCAGGAAAAGTAATTAGAAAGTTTGTCTTCCAGTATTAACTTCATAAAATTGCTTACAAGTAAGATGAATTTAGAAATGAATTAGCTGTATTGAAATATTCCAAGTATGAAACTTCTTTGACATAAATTATTTGAAAATGTTGTATATTTTCATGTTGAATCAAGTTTACATAGGCAACAAGATAAATCCTTCAACAATCTGTTTATTAAGAAAGCTTAAAAAAATATAACAGCACATTTTTCAGTTATAAAAATACTTAAACATATTCAGCTTTCACAACAACTAGGAATCATTTGCTTATACAGAACTGTACAAAAAATATGTTAAAAATAAATGCAATTACATACGTATAATATATGTATGTAACAGTGTAAGGTTTAACAAAATTGAATGAGAATTTTACACATGAAGAGCTATGGATTTACATAATGGTATTGTAACCTAGCCTGTTAGGTCAATGTACTATATTCTACTTTGAAAATTTAGTGTTATAATAACATTTTCACAAATTTCAATCAGCAAAGGCCTTCTATACAGATCTAATGAGGTTTGAGTATTCTTTGTAACAAATGGGGGTTGGGGACCTGGTTTTTAGGCTTAAAACCACTAATTATATTTTGATCAAAATCATGTTATCCGAAGCCTGGTTTCCAGCTTCTTGCCCTAGATCAATGTTGCCCCACGAATAAAATAGCAAGTAAGTTACAGAAAAATAACCTAGCTAGAAGAACACCAAAAGTATATGCTCCAAAATAAATCGCTACCAACTTGAAAGTTTAATCTAGACTAGCTAATAACTATGTAATATCAATATTCAGACTTATACTCTTAGTCTTATTGTCTAGGATGGGGATTTCCCCTTGCCCGTCTGCTAAAAAAGAATTGTGTCAAAGATGTGTATGGCTGTTTTTCAGAAACGTTCCTGGACTCAATCTTTAGTCTCGTGTATCAAAGTCTCGAGTATCAAGCAAGGGTTCTGTCCACGGTCAAGGTTGATTTGGGGAATACTTCTGAATAGATGCCATTAGTGTTCTTCAGTTTTTGTAAAGACGTTATGACATGATTTCTAAGAATTAGGTTGTGCTAAGACTTAATTGACTCTTAGAGCCCGATAACTCACTCTTCACGAACGTTTTGCATGTAAAACATTCAACTGGAATAATTTCATTGGCTAAGCTCTCCTTTTAGAGGAAAAATCTATTTTACCCAGCATTTTGATAAAAATTATGCATCTTAAAACTTTGGTATTCTGTAAAAGTGTAACATTCATTCACCATGTGAATGTTTTGAAGATATGAATATTATGCATATCAGTATTTACTTGGCATTCATTAATTTGCGGCATTAATTTTCAAGCATTTTTGCGCTATTGGTTCATCAAAATTTCAGTAATATAGCTATTCATGTTTGGAAATCGCAAAGTAATTCACTGTTTCATACGGAATATTTATGAATGCCATGTAAACACTAATGCATAATACAGGTGAAACATGATATAAATAGTTAAATGAGATTAAAATTGGTATATACAATGATCAGATATAGACATAGATTTTATATTGCACGATGTTGGTAATTTGCTATCCTAAAATTGTGCCGCTTTTGGTTATTTTACAACTTACAACCCAGACAAGTTTTATATTTTATACAAATATACACATTCATGCATGAGCTATACTGCAGTAATGGCTGTGCTTGGATATAAATATTTGATCTTTTCTAAACTAGATTTCACAAATCATTTAACTTGTCGACAAGAATTTAAAATAGAATTTAGACCGGAAATTTTCAGCCAACGCTCTTCCTGAAATCAGTGAATCCACATTGTTCCCTACTTGATATACAATATTAATGAATTCAAGTGATATGTAAATTAAAATTTGGTATCATATATATACAAATACAACAAGAAATGATTTCAATGTAGATATAAAATATTATTTTCTGATATGTAGGAAATATCACAGATTTTCTTTGTTTTTAGGTGAGACTACCACAAATGCGACTCATATAAAAACATAAATGAAATATATACACAATTCAGGTTATTATTATACACTTACAGTTTTCAGCAGTGGACTGAAGTCTTACAGATCTTTTCAGGAAAACACATGAACAAATCTATGATGAGATAGATGTGACAGTGAAACTTTTTCCATTTACATTTCTCGGGTCTTCTCTCATACTAACTTTGACCCATGGCAAAAATATTCATTAATTTGCACTGTTCAAGCAAATAGGCAGAAATGGATATTAAAAATGTTTCAAAATATGAGCTTATTTTGAGTAGTCTCATTCTGAAAATGAGGCTGTACTCTTAGTGCAACACTTCTACAGAAGGTTCAGTAGAAAACAGTTCAAAGTGCTGTATTACATGTATATAGTGCCTGAATTCTCTGCAATGATACGATATTTTTTCGCTGTTACAATGTACGGTTTTTTGATTTCAAGTTTTCGAACTTTTTGAAGGTTCATACAGATAGTAGCAGTACTTCTTTAAAATGAGGAAAATTGCAACAGAATTGAACTAGAAATCCAAATTTCATGAAAATTGTGTGATTTATAGGAAGGAAGAGTAACTACATAGGAAAGAAAGCCCTTGTATCTAGTTCAATATGAACAATACACTCACAAACAACAACAACAACAACAACATGGAATTTCTGCTGAGATTTTAGGTTAACCACCAGATAAACATTGGTGATTAAAGTCAATGTGTCTTCTCCTTTTTCGCAAAGCGTTTTCACACTTTCATCATTTGCGACTGCTTTTCACACACCAAACAAAATTCATTGGTCTACAGATTAATTAAAAGAACACATTTCAGAATGATTAATCATTCACGTTTTCTTCAACTCCATGTTTTACACTAGATTCCATCTCTGCAACACTGACTGCAATGGCATCAGTCTGCACCTGGATTCTGTAATGTAAATTCCAAAGCAGTTAGCTTAGAACTTCTGAATCCAAATTAATGGCATTTGTAAGACTTTAAGAGTTGGCACATTTTATGTATGACACTTATTGTAATTGTGTAACAGATCTTTATACACATTTGCTCTGTAGAATCGCAACATGCAAAAGAATCCAATGTCAGTATCTCACTTCACTGTATTCATTATTGGAAGTTTCAGGTAAATTATCTGCACTTCTTTTAAATCCGTCATTAACATATCCATGCCCAGTGGCCCCACTTGAGCCATAAGGGGCTTTTGGTAGAGGTCTTTCTTCCCAATTATTTGCGTAATGCCCAGGTGATGAGGGCATGGGGCGTGTGTCAACACCTTTATTATGTATGTCCTGATAGCTACCAGCTGATATTCTGCCTTTGTTAGTCATGTCACCATTAGATATAACAGTTATGTTGATATCGTCTGGTGTAGCACCTTCTTTTTCCGGCTTTTTAGCAAATCGTCGAGCTGTACCACCGGCATGAGGCACGTCGGCCTTCATCGTGAAGCTGACGGGTTCGGTCAGTTGTTGCTTTTGTTTCTTCGGCTTGTTAGCTCTCAGGAGAAGCACGAGTATAGCTATTATAAGGCCAACTAGGATCACTCCTCCTACAGATGCTCCTACAATGACACCTATCTGGGATTCAGGTTCTGGTGCTATTGTTGTAGTTGATTGATCTGTAAATGGCGGGAGTGTTTGGGCGGATTTGCAGTCGGGCTGACTATCTCGATACTCGTCTGCAATTTTCAGCACAAGGCAGATGGTGTAATATGTATCAGGTCGTAACTCATAAAAAGTGTGAGACTTGGCCTCTAGTCCAAGGGGAAAGGTTTTCGTGGATTGGTAATTAGATTTCAACTCCAGTTTTAAACCAGTCACATGTGTTCGATCATTGATCACCCATGTAACTTCAACAGCGGTAGTGTCTGGATTATTGATTCGAAGTTCAAATTGTGGTAAAGGTTCTGTGGTTGCTTTTTCAGTAGTAGTTGTAGTGGTAGTGCTGGTAGTAGTGGATGTTGTTGTAGTTGCGTACAAGTCTGGACAGGTCCGCACTGATGCACCTCCAGGACACATGTCAGTCCGAGAAAACTCGCTGAATTTCTTGTTGGCTAATGAAGCTGGTGAAAAGCAAGTTCCAATATCTTCAGCAACTCTATCCTGGTTATTTTGTTGTTTATACCAATCATAAAACCAAACCAAGTCACAGTTGCAACTTAGTCTGTTCCCAATCAGCGTCATTTTTGGTTTTGCAGAAAAATCACTGAACGTACACAGATCGATTGTTTGAATACGGTTCCTCTGGAGATCTATAGTTTTCAGAGTATATCTTGGACCGTAAAATGTCTCTTGTGTCAAAGAAGTTAAAGAATTATCTGATATAAATAAAGTGGTAAGTTCCGTGTTATTCCTGAAAGCTTTGTCAGGTATACTGTCTATACCAGTGTCAACAACTTCTAGTACTTTTAACTTTGAAAGCTTAGATAAGTCATTCCAGAACTGAGGAAGGTTAAAGGCATTGCGATCCAGGCTCAAAGTCTCGATCGATGTTTCGATGCCGCTAAATGCATTGTCCTTGAAATCTATGAGGTTAGAACTTTGGTCATGCAGTCGTAGTTCGACCAAAGCTGGTGAGTTCTTAAATGTTTCAGCTGAAACTGAACTGATTCGATTATATGCAAGATCAATCGTGTGAAGATTGGAAAGTCCAGTGAACATATCTTTGTTGATGCTTGTAAGCTCAATGTCCTGGCATATAAGGTAAGCCAAAGTTGGTGTTTTAGTAAATATCCCCACAGGCAATGACCGTAGATCTGTGTTATATCCAATGTTTAAATGACTTAAAACAGACCAGTTTTGATTACGTAGGAATTCTATGTTGTTCAGTTTGTTTGCGTCAACATCAAGATATAACACTGTGTCAGTTACTCCAGAAAAAGCTGTCTGGTCTATGGAATTCAGGTACTTATTGTTACGAATTTTGATTTCATTTAGCATTGACATGGGTGAAAAAGAAGCCCCTAAAATAGAGCTTATACCAGTGTCTGTTATATCCAATGATGTTAATTTTAAAAACTTCTGAATAGCAGGAACTGGTAGAGTAACAAGAGAGTTTAAGTTCAAAAGTTTCAGTTCTTTCAAATTTTGCATAATGTTGAAGACATTTGCATCAATATCAGTCAAATTTTCCCAATTTTTAATCGTAAGTGATTCCATATTAGGGAACGGAAAAACTATGGGAGATTGAATAACCTGAGATCCATAATGCTCAAGATGAAGAATTTTTAGACGCTCATCAAGTATGGCCAATGCTGAATATGGCATCTCATTAAGTCCGTCTCCTTCAATTGAAAGTGCTTCGAGCTCAGGAGTTAAACCTAGGAAAGCATTGTTATCTATGGATGTTACAGCATTTTTAAGCAGATCAATTTTTTTCACCTTTAAATTAGCGAAAGCATTTGAGCCTATTTGTCGTATGTTATTACATCCTGCTGCTGGTTGACATGTTCCAGCGTCCTCAAACTGGGCAAATCGTATTTCATCGTACACTTGACTAGTGTCAATAAATGTGGGTATTGCTGTCAAATTTTGATACCGACAATTGATTATTTTCTTTCCATCTTCTACAAAACAGCTGCAGCTGGAAGTTGGGGATTGACAGCTCTGAGACGGAAACAACAATATCACCAAACAAACCCCCAAAAAAAAAAAAGTTACAACAAACAACGCCACAAGTAAAAAAAAACACTTCATATAATCCATTCTGATTAATCCTGTTGTTCGATACTTAAATTCTCTGAAAAGAAAAATGGGTAAACAATTTTGTCTACAAAAATGGCTAAAAAGTTTTAAATCCCAAGTTGGAATGTGACTTAAAAATAAATGGTGTTATTTTAAGAACTCCTAAAAAGGTAATTGCCATCCAGAGGAAACATCAGAAAACACAAGATTGTGTCACAATTATGGTGGAGATTTTATTCAATGTTATTTTTTGTGCTTCCATTTAAATGTTATATATTCTGGGCCATTATTTTTTTATTACTTGTTACTCGAAGTTTGAAATTAAAAGTCAAAAAAAAAAAAAAAAAAAAAAGCCCCGAAAAAAGGAAAAAAAAAAAAAAAAAAAAACCTTTTTATACATGACAAACCCTTCATCGTGGACCTGCCTTTCTCTGTTCTCAAAATCCGACATAAGAACACCCCCCCTCCTCGACGCAAAATGCCTTTGAAAATTTGTTGACTTTTATTACATTATTCTTTTCCCAATTATATAGAGAGAAACTGAAATTTAACATAATATTTTCAGATAAAAAATACTTGTGTCAGTAACAAAGCATAGACACTGGTGTTAAAACACACATGAATAAAATGAATACTGCTTTTTTCCAATTGAAAACATTGTATACATTGTCTTTTTGAGAGTCTTGTGTTCACCAGTTTCTATGAAAAAATACGATCGCGAAAATAGGTGACAAAGCCAAAAATCTGCAATTTTCAGCTGACTTTTCCCACATGTAAGGTATCAAGTGATTACAATAAATGATTCTGATGGTAAGTTGCTTTTTATAAAACATTTGGCCAACATTTGATTAAATTAATCAAAAACATTTATCAGCATTTTAGGTAAGTCCAAAAATTTTGTCACTATTTTGAGGGTAATTTTTGTAAAACTTTGGGGATAAATATATTATTTTTGGAGGGAATGGAGCCAAATTTTGGCCCAAAATGCACTCAAAAATAACTAAATGGTCAGATAAAAATATGGTGTCAGTAACAAAAGTTAAAGCGACATTATTGTTGAAACAAATCTATTTTTATTTTTTTGAGTTTCTGAATACAGTTTTCTTTGGTAAAATTTAAAAAAAAACGTGGTTCGTGAAAATTTAGATGTCAAACTATAATCGGTGATTTTAGGTTAACTATTTGCTTGTAAGGTATCAAATAATTGCAAGAAGTGATTATGAAACGTTTTTATTGATGGAAACTTACATTTTATAACAATTTTGGCAAGCTTTGATTAATTTAATCAGAAACTTTTGTCAGCATTCATTTTGAGGGGAGGGTTTTTGTCAAAAATGGGGAAATATACATATGGGGCTGAATTTCGGCCCCAAAACGGTCTGAAAAAATCACTAGACGAATGCGCTTCTTGACGTTATCACTTGTATAAACGGACCTCTAATTTTGCAATTTTAAAATTTTGAAAAAAATTTTTTTTTTTTTTTTTGAAAATACGAAAATAGGGGCGGCGGGTTCGAGTAACGACAAATCAAAAAACACTGGCCCTGATTAAGTTAAATGTTTGCTTTGGGTTAAGTTTTACATTTTGATCTGTAAATAAATAAGACCAAATCATTTCAGAATTATGATTTAAGTGTTAAAAAGTAAAAACTAAATAAGGAAACAAAATTATCACTTACCGTACCTTATTTGAAGTTCTTTCAGCTAATGTACACCATCTTTAATTTCAAGCAAATAATACTTCACTTCATGTCATAGTTTCATGATTCAGTTCATATACATCTAGGCAGGTAGATAGGAAAGTATGTCACTACTTGACTCTATTGCGAAATTAAAATATTTCTTGTCTCGCTTATTACACCTTTACAATCCAGAATGATTCGTTCAAATCACTTAAAATCTTCCTCCCTCTTCTTTCTCTCTGAAAAAATGATTGTAAAAATATCCGATACTGTTTATTACACACCTGGAATTCGTTATTTGATCTAATATATGACAGTGACTGAGTCACGCCTGACCTCAATATAGACTGGTATCACTTGTGATATCCTCTACTGCTATACCTTTTAGTATTGTGGACCAGTCAGGTGGGACACAAGTGTAAACATCAATACACCTTTTCCATACCTTGAGGCAACCAGTGGGGGATTTTTTACTGTATATTGTATAAGCTTAGGTAATCTTACACTTTGAAAGGACTAGGGTAACTGAAAAACTATAAATTGAAATAACATGTCACTTTAAAACCATAAATTTTTGTTTACGAGCTCTTTTTTATGACACTTAAAAATTACCGAAATTAACAGTTTGATTTTAAAAACTGATGCAGAGTGACTATTTTATACAGAAAACACCTAAGTTACTTAAAAACATGTTTGATTTTGACCAGTCTTGCTTCTGTAAAATGGTTAAATTAAGCTGATCCCATATTTGTAATCTTGCTAAAGCATTAAAGTTGTAACATGACAAAAGACTGTCTATTTACCTGTGTATACCTGTACACTGACATTTAATGGACAAGCTATTATCATGTCATCAAAAGTCTGCACCACCTATTGTTGCATAATCCTGTGTTATCACTACTTGATGACTAATAGGAGAAAAATTATTAGAATTTTATTGGTTTATAATTCTTGTCAGTCATACATCTTTAAAGAAATTTATTATTTGTAAATAGATTTTAAAGAAATTTATTTTAAAGAAATTTATTGAACAAATAATTTGTAAATGAATTTTAAAGAATTATATTTTTTGTAAATAAATTTTAAAGAATTATATTTTTTGTTTAAAATGAATTTGAAAGAAAGTTATTATTTGTAAATGAATTTAAAAAAAAAATGTTTGTAGATTCTAAATGAATTTGAAAGAAAATCATTATTTGTAAATAAATTTTAAAGAAAGTTTTTACTTGTAAATAAATTTTAAAGACATTTATTGAAGAAGTAATTTGTAAATGAGTTCTAAAGAAATGTCGTTATCCGTCGCTTACATTTTTTGTGTCCAGGCAACTTTGTCATGAGTTCAAAGCTTTTAAATAATTGGTGCAATGTTCAGCACATCAAGACGGTGTGTCGCGCGAAAAAACAAATCCCCCCCCCAAAAAAAAAAAGAAAAAATAAAATTTAAAAATTAAAAAAAATTTTAAAAAAAAAAAAAATTTTTTTTTTTTTTTAAATTTGTCATGCTTCAAGGATTCAAAGGTAATATGTCCAAAACAAAATGGACACAGTGAAAATGATGTTATCACCTGATCACTCAAATTTAGTCTGGTTTTCTTTTTAAAAAAAAAAAAAAAAAATTACAACTTTTGAACCTGTTGTGTGTGTTGTTGCAAATATTGTTTACAGATGTCATTTCAGTTCTTGAGTTACTTACATGAAATATATCCAATTTTTGTGCAATTTCCTGACAAAGTCAAATGATGAAATTATTATACCCCCACAAAACGAAGTTTGGGGGGGGGTATATAGGAGTGAGCTTGTCGGTTTGTTTGTCGGGCTGTCGTTTTGTTCATGATAACCATTGAACGACTTCTGATTTGAAATAATATTTGGTACACAGGTGCACACATCAAAAATAGGTCAAGTTCGACTTGGGGTCAGTAGGTCAAAGGTCACGTGACCCTGAACAGTAAAACAGTTTCCGGATGATACTCATGAACCACTGGACCAATTTAAATATTTTGGTACACAGCTGTAGACGCCATGAAATCCAGTTGACCTGTCAGGGGTCACAAGGTCAAAGTCATAGTGATTTGAAAAACGGTTTCGGATGGTAATCCTCATAAGGACTTGACCGATTTAAATATTTGTGGTACACAGGTGCATCATCAGAAAATACGGTCAAGTTCGACTTTGGGGTCAGTAGGTCAAAGGTGGTCACAGTGACCCTGAACAGTAAAATGGTTTCGGGATGATAACTCATGCAAGACTTGACAGGATTTAAATAATTTTGTGGTAAGGTGTTACATCATGTCAAATACAAAATGGTCACCAGTTTGAAAATGATGCTAGGTCACCTGATCACCAAAACCCCCCCCCCCCCCCTCAAATGTAAGTGACCCTGAAGTAAAACGGTTCGGATGATAACCCATGAAAGGCTTGACCTATTTAAATAATTTTTGTACACGGTGTAACATAATCAAATACAGGTCAGGTTTGACTTGAGGTCGTGGTCAAGGTCACATGACTCGGAACAGTTTAACTTTCCGGATTAACTTAAGAACGCTTGGGGCTGATCATATTGATAGGAGGTTAATGTATTAACATGTTTGAAACAAACCTATTAAGTTTAATAATAATCCATACTGTCAACCTTTCATATTTGTGTGCTCTTAAGACGTTACATTTACACACTTATGATAATAACTGAAATATATGTCCTGTGCAATTCCTTTTTTGGTTGCAATACTTCTCTGACAAAGCTGTATTGTGGGGAGTCATATTGATGACAGTTCTAGTTCAAACTGGCACTAATTTACTAGTTCAATGTCTCCTCTAGATGCTCGACCATAGAAATAGTTGAACAGTACTTTCAATCCTACACAGTTTATAACACATCACTAAATTAGGAAGTGCACATGCTACAGCTTATGGTTTAAGGTAGAGCACTATTGTATTTAGTGGGTGGGGTGAATGTATTTTCAATTTTTATGGTCAGTTCATGTTGAAGCATTGAGAAAAGTGAGCAGTTCCTGGCAGAAGTTTAACTTCAGTTTATCATTTGATTAGTAGCAATTGAACAATTATTCTGCTAAATAATTATAGGGCCATTACTAACACCAAATCTGGAATGGTAACGGGCATCTTCTCAGAAGGAAAAATATGACATACTGCATTGAATGTGACCATTGGAAATGTTAGTGCTTGCTGAAAATTTACCGACCGAATAGCGAACAGTGCAGATCATGATCAGACTGCAAAATTGCATTTTGCATGTTTATTTAGAAATTAAAGCAGCATGAGTAATTTACATTAATTTCAATCATTCTAATGCTAAATTTTAAAATAAACTTGTCACTCTGTTAGTTCAGAATGATAGTGTCATGGATTGTTCAAATGGTTGTTTAACCACAGGAAGTTGATATTTTGTCCAAAAAATAAAAATGATCAATGTATCTTGCGAAAAAAATCACCCCTCTATATATATAAACACAAGGAATGCAATGCCTTCCCATACATGCCTCCTTACCCGGTTCTCCCATACCCAAGAATATTTTTGATAAATCGGGATTGTCGAAAGAAAAGAAAATCATAATTTAAGTACCCAGCCTTAAGTCCAAGTTTGAATATACAAAGTCAAAACCTTGACACGCGAGATCGATATTGGTTGATTAGGTGAGAAAGTCGGCCTTTATTACGCTCGTTAGTGTTAATTGTCAGATGCTCTTTTCAGTCCGAGTTAATATACCCCATTGACTAAATTCAAAGGTTGCAAAAGGACAGGACAGGCTTCATGTGATATATTTTTTAACTCTTTGTTGGTCAAATTGTGCTAAAAGACCAGATAAACCCAGTTGTCAATAGTTTTTTATTTTTCCAAAAATGTTCTTGTATGGGAGAAGTGGGTTAGGGGTACGGACAGGCTATTTGACATTCCTTGGTCAGGATTATTAAATATATATAGGGAGACTTTTAATGTACTAGTTGATTAAAGATAACTACCCCAGTTGAAATAATTGTTTTTTGTTTTGCTTTGAAGATCAAAAGTATCACACTTCTTGTTTGTTTAAAATTCAGAAATTCTTTTTACTTTTCTACAGAAGAGCAGGTTTAAATGTTACAGGTTGAATCTAGCCTGTTAATTAAGTGAACAAAATATTTGTATGTAGCGTCAGAGCATAGTTCCGTAGGATGTCCAAAAACGCATTTTTCACAATATCCTTTATGTCCAACCGTTCTAAGGTAAGTTCTCCCCCCCCCCCCCCCCCCCCCCCCCCCCTTCAAGAACATTTTTGACAATGGGAGGAGATAAGTTGCCAAATCAGCATGGAGTCGAGGAATTCAAAGATGCTTTTTCAGTAGTTAAAACAACGATAATAAAGGCATGGCCAGATTCTATGATAATTTTAAGCCTTTAACTGTCATGGCCAGAAAACCAGTTATAAGTTTGTTACAAAAATGTTCTTGCATGGCAGATGAAGGTAAGTTTGCAAAAATCATGACTGGGAAGATAAGTTGCAAAAATCATGACTGGGAAGATAAGTTGCCAAAAGAATGGTCAGGAAGATAAGTTGCCAAAAGCATGGCCAGAAAGGTAAGTTGCCAAAAGCATGGCCAGAAAGATAAGTTTCGAAAAGCATTGCAATGAAGATAAGTTGCAAAAATCATGACTGGGAAGATAAGTTGCAAAAATCATGACCGGGAAGATAAGTTGCAAAAAGCATGGCCAGGAAGATAAGCTGCCAAAAGCATGGTCAGGAAGATAAGTTGCCAAAATCATGGCCAGAAAGAGATAAGTTGCCAAAAGCATGGCAAGGAAGATAAGTTGCCAAAAGCATGGCCAGAAAGATAATTTGCCAAAAACATGGCCAGGAAGATAAGTTGCTAAAAGCATGGCCAGAAAGATCAGTTGCCAAAAGCATGGTCAGGAAGATCAGTTGCCAAAAGTATGGCCAGAAAGATCAGTTGCCAAAAGCATGGTCAGGATCTGAAGATCAGTTGCCAAAAGCATGGCTAGGAAGATAACTTGCCAAAAGCATGGTCAGGAAGATAAGTTGTCAAAAGCATGGTCAGGAAGATAGGTTGCCAAAAGCATTTATTCTTTAGGCCCTTCCCTGCTTAGTGGCAAGTGATTCTACCAATGTGACCACTGTAGATCATGTTCAACCTATACAACTGTGTAGCTGATCATACTCTGTTTGCTATTTAGTCACTAAGTTTTCATTGAGCACCCCTTTTAACAGTTAATGGTACAATCCAAAATGTCTCATTGGGCACCCCTTTTAAATGTTAATGGTACAATCCAAAATGTCTCATTGGGCACCCCTTTTAAATGTTAATGGTACAATCCAAAATGTCTTATTGGGCACCCCTTTTAACCGTTAATGGTACAATCCAAAATGTCTTATTGGGCACCCCTTTTAAACGTTAATGGTACAATCCAAAATGTCTTATTGGGCACCCCTTTAAACCATTAATGGTACAGTCCAAAATGTGATTGAGCCCCTATTTAAACAGTTAATGGTACAATCCAAAATGTGTCATTGAGCACCCCTTAACCGTTAGTGGTACAATCCAACATATGTCATTGAGCACCCCTTTTAAACATTAATGGTACAATCCAAAATGTGTCATTGGGCACCCCTTTTAACAGTTAATGGTACAATCCAAAATGTCTTTTTTAAAACGTTTGCAGGGAAAAGGTTTAAGATCTGTATTGTGGGACTTTAATAACCTTAAACTTCATTTAGTTTTAAGAATTTGTTTTGCATTGTAATTTTGTAATCAAGGGGAGGCAACCAGGGATAGTTATACACATTCAATTTTGTCATAAATCAGCCTAAAATTACGTGCTACCTAACCAGAGGTAAACAATATGTACTTGTACTTAAGTGCATGCTGACATTATACAAAGGGTATCCAGTTTAAAGTCAACTACTCCGTTAAACGTTCCGTATGATTGTGACCTCAGTTGTGTGAACCTTGTAATCTCAAAACGCCCCCCTTTGAAAATCGATGAATTGCAAAATGAAATTTCCTTCCTAGCAATAAAAGGAGTTCAATTTGAAAAGGTTACGGTACTATATCTCCTTAACCTTTTGAAGGATTTACATGAAACTTAGGTTAAGTATTCACAATATTACTATTAATATGAAATACAATAATATGTTCTAACTGTATCAAGTTAATGTCAAGGTCACAATTAATGGTCATAGGTCATGAGACTATATCTCCTAAGCTCTTTGAAAGATTTTCATGAAACATGGGTCAAATGTGTACCATATTAAGATGATGTGCAAAGAGTGCATCAGAGCTAGTTTAGTTTATTGTCAAGATCACATTTGGGGGTCAAAGGTCATGTGACTTAATTTTGTGTCCACTTTGTAACTCCTGAACTACATTCTGGATGTAATGGGAGAAGACATGGCACATTTGTGTGGGTATTTTAATCATATTCAGTGATAGATCTAGTTTCTTTAACCAGTCTGAAATCTCAGGCTTTTGATTGGTTAACTTTGAGCTAGGTTTAAAAATAGACCAGACCAATCAGAAACCACAGATTTTAGAATGGTTTACGAAATATACTTTGAAAGCTTCAGCACTGGTTTGACATTTTTGTGAGTTTCAAGCCTTTCAAAATTGATGACAAACAACTTGCACTGAGTGCAACAACAAACAACAGTTACTTGTAATGAGTGTAACAAACAAAGGACATGGCCAAACAAGAATAACAAAGAAATTTCATTTATTTTATAACAATTTAAAGAGATACAAATCATACCAGGTATGTTGAAAACAAATAACAGAAAAAGCATGTAATATTACACATATGTCAGTATTTTTTATGAACAATAAATAAAATGCAATATCTAAATATACATGAATAAAATACATGTTGATCAGATAATAAGTGATTTATTGCACGCAGTGTCTTATATGTACATATTTACTTCATTTTACAGCACAGCGAAGTATCTAGAGTACAGAGCAGAGTCTGGCAGGGAGGTTAAAGTTGGCCACGAATTTAGTCCATAGGCTATCTGCCATGTATTAACCTCTAAAATATACCCGTACTTTACTATATACAAATCACCCTCTGCTGGGCTCTTGGCTTAGGTCTAATATTGTATCAAGATTGTGGATGTAGCATTTGCTTCGGCCGAAAAACTATAAAGCTTATGTTATGTTTGAACAAATTGTATTCATTCTGGATTTTTCGTTACAGCTTTTAATACATACTTTTTGTTTAAGTTTGTTAAAAAATTACCATTGTGCTGCTTTCAAATTGCAAACAATGGTCTGAATTTATTTCTGATTATTTATTTCTTGATCAAGTGTTCCATTTCCATTGTCATACACAGAGGCTTTCGCTATCAAAACTTGCTTCTTCTGTGCTTTTACTTTCTTGACTGGTTTCAGGGTGGAACTTCTCTTCTGATTGCTTTGGTTAGCAGGTGTTTCTTGGTCAGCAGGTGTTTTTGGCAGGGGACGTGAGTTCTTGTCATACTGGTTTTTCAGTTGTCCTGCATCTAGCCTAGAAGGAGCTGAATGTCTTCCCTCAAGTTCATTTTTAAAATAAACTTCATCACTGTCTGTACTGAGTTGGACTGGCTCATCTTCTTCATCGTTCTCGTACGGATTTTTTCGTCTGCCTTTTCCAATTTTTTGGTAGGTGTTGTAGGGGCTTAATTCTTCACCACTCTCATAACAGTAATTTTCAACTCCAAATTGCCTCTGCATATTTTTCGGACTTTTAACCCTATATTTGTTAACAATTCTAGCAACATCAATTTCACTGTACTCATTTGGCACACAACTTACTTTCATGTCATCCCCATCTGCACATTGACGTCTGTGCACTGGAGAGTTAAAGGCAAGCTGAATTTCTTTAAGACTCTGCACTTTATATTTGACAACTGCGCAGATGCCAACTGCTATCAGTGTAACGACTGCAACAGTTGCTATGATTGCACCAATGATTATATTTCTATTGTCACCATTATTATCACTGTTGTTAATTTTATTGTCTGATTGTTCTTCATTACCGGAACTTTCTCCCATTGTTTGTGCTGTTCTGCAGTCTTTTACCGAATCGTCTTCATTGCCATTGATTTCTGCCGTGACACAAACCTGATAGAACGATCCATGGAGAAGGTTGTATAATGAATAAATAAACTCGTCTCTGTGAATGTTCACCTCATGACCTTTTCCGTGAAGTGTTGTCAGCTTGTACTCTACTTTAAATCCTGTGATTCTCGATTTATCGGACACACTCCAAGCAATAGTGATAGCACTGCTTGTTTGACTCGCGATTGTCAATTTTAAGGAGTTAACTTTGTCCTTGTTAGGCGTTGTTGTCCTCTGTGTTGGCACTGTATTTCCAGTGACAGTTGTGTATACATAGTCCATACACCTTTCAGGAAAACTACTTGTACATGTCAGGTCATTAGCGGGTATTTTGTACAAGGGTTTGTTTGCATAGACTTGAGGATAGCTGCACACAAAGTTATTTACTAGAAAGGTGGGAACTGTTTGGCTTTTTTCATTGATAAAGGCATGCAGCCATTTCAAACGACAGTCGCACACGAGTGGGTTTCGAAGAAGGTGAATGTTGTCGAGTCTAGTGAAGTTCTTGAAAACGCAGTCACTGATTGTTGTAAGGTTATTATCATTGAGTGAAAGCTCTGTAAGTGAATTTTCAAGTCCTTTAAATGTACCTTGGTTGAAATACTTTATATCGTTCTTGTTCAGCTCTATTTGATTGAGTTTCCTGTTAGCTGAAAAAGCGTAGTTTGGAATTTCGTTGAGTTTGGTTTCACTGATTGCCAGATGTTGTAGCTCCTTAAACTTACGGAGAGTGGTCCAGAATTGCTCTGGGTTTAAGGTTGTACCATCTAGATACAAATACACAAGGCTGCTTTCCAATCCGGTAAATGCACCTTGAGTCATTTCTAATGCTTTAGGCTTTGCATCTGAATTTGACTTAAACTGGTATTCCAGTTTTAACTCGTATAGTTTGTTCATGTATTGAAATGCTCCATCTTGAATGGAATCTATAATATTCCAGCCAAGATCTAGACTTAACAGATTATCTAAGCCATTGAATAAATCTCGTGAAATTTGTGCCAAGTTTGTGTTGACCAGAAATAATTCCTGAAGACTCGGCATATTACGAAAGACGTTTGCTGGCATGTGTGTAAGTTGATCATTGTAAGATAACGTCAGATGCCTCAGATTGCTCCAGGCTTTGCTTGATAGTGCCTTAAGTGACTCTGGTTGTAGTTTATTCGATCCTAAGTCAAGATGCGTCAGCTGGTTGGATACTCCGAGAAAGGCATCATTTCCCATCGTCTGTATTTGGTTGAAGGAAAGGTCAAGGTCAATTAAATTGGTCAGTTTTTCGAAAGACTGGGAGTAGATGGTATTTATCTTCGTGAATCTTATGTACAGCTTTCTCAGGCCTGGTAAGAAGCTTATGCTATCCACAGGTACTTGTGTAAATTCTACGTATTGAAAGTCAAGATGATTAAGTTTGCTTAATCTGTCTTTGAAAGCCAGTCTGTCTATATATGCAAGGGAAACTGATTCAAATTCAAGTGCTTCAAGCTCATGAAACAATCCAAAAAAGTTCACGTCTGATAGTCTGTTTTGATTGAAATTCTTTACTTTCAGTCGCCGTAGTTTGCTCAGAACAGACATGCTAGCGAATGGAATTTCTATGCCATTGACTCCATTGCCTTCAATTTGAAGCTCTCGCAGGTATTGAGTTAAACCATTAAATGCTCCAGACGCCACAGTTGATAAGGCATTGCTGAGAAGATCAATTCTTTCAACTTTCAGATTCTTGAAGGCTTCGGAAGGGAGTCTTGTTATGTGGTTATTGGCGCTGAATGTTATTTGATAGTAGACCGTATCCACGGGAGTGAATGCTGGTATACTGTAGAGGTTCTTGTAACGACAGTTTATATGGGAGCGGTTTGTTTCCGGGTCTCTATAGCAATTACATTTTTCGACCGCACATTGCATTTCCTTGTATTCACTTGAAAGATGGTCAATGCTGGAAAGGGGCTCTCGATAGTCCGCGCTTCGTTCTATTCGACTGATGTCCATGAAAGAATTGTTTGACTGTTTATTGGAAGCACTGTTGCTATAATCGGTAATTTGCGTTACTGATTTTAGTTTTTCTTTAACAATACCAAAATGGTCAGTTTGCTTTGTGAAATCTTTTGCGATATCTGCAGCAAGTCTTTGATCAGTATGTTTGTTGTATTGCACTCCCTTCTGTTTCTTGGATGTTCTTGCAGACGACAGTTGGGCAGAACAGGAGACCATCTGGATACACAACATAACAGTCCACAGTATTTTTATCTTCTTGGACATTTTCTCCTCATGAAAAATCTCTGAAGATGAAAAAGCTTTGTCAGTGGCAGGGCAAAAATAAAGCATTCAATATGCAAATCAAATTTCTGTTTACAAGAATCTTTTGCCAGTCATTATTATAGGAAAAAAAAAAAAAAACAGAGGCATGAAACTATTGCACAAGTTACATTACTACGAATTGGGTAATATTTGGTTTATTCAATTTTCAAGATTTACGTGAATTTCCCACTTTGCTATTTTAAAAATTAATTTCACATAGATTCACTTTTAGAGAATTTTCCTTTTGCAAATTTAAACTTCTGTCTAAGTTTGTCTGCTCACAACGTCACCAATTTTCCTCACAAGAAATTACCAAATCTCTAGTACCTAGTATTTTTCAATTACATGTTTGAAAGTTGAGTGACTAAAACTGTATGTTTGACATTACAAAGCCAATATAACTATGAAATTTTCATTTTTTGAAAGGATTAATTCCTACTAAGTATAGTTTTGACATTCATCCACACCGAGGGTTCGTACTGTAAAGTTTGAGCATCAGACCCCCAAAGGGAGGTTACTATTTCCAATCCCATCCCCTCAATTTTGACAGCTAACTCCACGAAAGCTCATTCATTGCTTGCATGAGTACTGACCTCAAAGAAGCACTCATAATCTGCAAGAACTGAAATCTACAACTGATGTCAAATAAACAAGTTAAAAAAAAAATTATATATATATATATAAAGTTTTTCAAGTACCTCAATTTGTTTTGGTTTACTCCACAATCTTCTTCCAGATTCTTGTATTTGTTCTGCGGGCCAGATCGTAACTAACGTTTATTGCAAAATGAACGTTTTTCTTGTCCAGTATTTTTATCTAAATGTTGTATGATCGCATTGTATTGTTTGTTTTTAGGATAAGTTCATAAAAGGATGTGATGGTACTTATGATCTATTGATAGCACAGGATTTACATGTTTCCGTTGATTACTATTTGCGATGTATATCAAATAATATTGCTCATGCATTGTCAAATAGAAGGAAAACCTAGGCCAGTTGTACAATGATTTGGTTCTATTTAAATAGTTATTAATTGCACCAAGTGCCATGTATCACGCATTGTTCTATGTCTTGTGGGTTAATTTTTGACTCATTGTTGATAGTATTGGTGTCTTTCTCGTCCGATTCAGCATGCTAAAGATCCTATTTAGAACGTCTTTCAACCAATCATAAAATAATATGGTGTACCTAACTAATGGTCCAATTTCCTTCTCGCAGAAGTTAGAAGAAAAACAAGTACACATATATATGGAAAAATGGTCTTTTCAGACAATAAGTCATACATTCTGTAAAGTCTAGGTGGAAGGCCCTCCGTAATGAGCATTCCTCTCCTCCCCCTCCCCCACCCACCCCCGCCCCCGTCACACACACGACAAACACACAAAGTGATAGTGTTGGTTGGCATGAACATGGAGAGTGCCAGACATACAAGCATATGACACATATTTCCATTTGACACATACTTGTGTGATCCCGACTGACCTTGACTGCCTGGCAAAACATGGATAATCTAGGTGATCAAGGGTTAACTGCAATACAAATACAAGTCTGCACCAAGTCCCTAGGTAGGGGTTGCAAAAGTACATGAAAAGCAGATTTTTATATTCAGCAAAACATAGCTTTAGAAATGCCCTTGTTTGAAAAATGTATGCCAAAGGGAGTTGATTTAGAACATTACGGTTCTAGTGTTTCACACGCTTTCTCAATAGTGTCTGAATTACCACAAACGTTAACATTAAATCAGAAGCTCACAATCATTACTTAAGTTTCTGTTTGAACTTGGATTAGACGCACTTGAGAGTTAGTAGCAGTTTCTCAGGCCAGGCAGCGTACCGTTGGTAAACGACGCCATCTGGTGTAAGGTTTGAATCTTATTGAATAATCTCAAAGCATTCATGTAGAAGCGCCCACTTTCAAGTTAGATTTTAATCAGAGGAAACTCAATGCTTAAAATACTTAGCAAATTGAATTGTACTAAACAATAACAAACACTTGAAAATGAGATGAGACAAGTGCGCTTTGATTATTTTGTGTGATGTTTACCATTGTATGCTCCCTCTTTACCAGTAGTTCTAGGTATTTGAGGACCTTTAGGTCAATTGTGATCTACTTACAAGTGGTTTTAGTGTCACACATTGTAGAAACTAACAAATGGGAGAAATGGAAAAATTGACGTAGGATTTATTGAAACACCATATATGGTCAAACAGAACTGAAATTCTCTCGTACGATTTCAAAATTGGAAAACCCCTCTTGTGTTTTTTAAAGAGGTTTTAATTATAAGTAACTTGATGTTCTGCTTTCAAGCATAATAAAAATTAAGTATGCAAATTTAGAAGAACATAATCATAGTTTTAAAAGTTATTTATTTTTAAAGGCAGATTGGATTTTTTTTTAAGTCAATACTTTATGCATTACTTTAAGAACTGGCACATCATAATTAGTTTAAACAGAAGCCTCAAAGACCATGGTGTTGAAGTTTCAGACAAGTACACCCATGCCCATGACCTCTGTTGGTCTGTCTGAACCATACCTAGCCCCTCCTACTTATTGTATTCTTGCAAGTGAGAAAAATACACCCAAATAAAGCCACTAATGTTCCATACTTTTGAAACATTTTAGTAAATAGTCTATAAATACTGTAAAAAAAACATTAATTTTGTGGAACTCTTGATTTTTTTGGGTTTCATGGGCGAAGTAATCCACAAAATTGGTAATAGATCCCCAACAAGAACATTTTTGCCATTTGTTTAAACCTGCGGATTTGAAATCCACAAATTATATTGCCAAAGAAATTGTATTTCTGAAAATATTAAAATTTTATACCAACAAATAGAAATGCATTCGCAATAATATCATTTGTATTTTTCAGATACTGACATTCCCTCGAGATGGCACAGAAGTCAGGAAATCAGCCATGTATAGCAGCATGCAGGGAGGAACTCCCTGCTTCAACATGCAAATTAAAAGCCTGTCGAGAAACAAGGTTGGTATATTTACGTAAAAATCACTTACAGAATCAGGAGTAGTTTACAGTCAATGTCGCTAGTAAAAGATTTTAATAAGCTGTCACATCAAACAGTGTGCATTACAGTGTCAATAGTGGCATAAAGAAATATATATATCTATCTTTTATCTTATGTTCAGCACATGACAAGTGAAAGTTATTGTTCTTTGTTATATGAAATAACAGAATATCCAATGACTCATTTCCAAAATATACAACAGAAGAACCAACCCTTGCTTATAATAGATATTATGTAGCTGGTGGTAAATATATTAATCATGCTTCAAATTTTCTATTTTATGCTCATTTTTTCATATCAGGATATATGAGCAATAGTAAATATAAGTTACTAGAAAAAGTGCTTCAGATTAGTAACTGGCATCACTCCTTGAAATATAAAAAATGTTACCTGTAAGTGCTTCAATTTATTGATTTACTATACTCCTGAAAAAGAGTAAATAGACATGTTACCTGTAAGTGCTTCATCAGTCAGCCTGGTTAGCTCAATCAGTAGAGCATGAAACTTGTAATCTCGAGGTAGCTGGTTCGATTCCCGGGACTGACCAACTAAAATTACTAACAGTCTTTCGGATGAGACTTAAACCTAAGTCCCGTGTATGGGTGCTATACACCGGGCATGTTAAAGAACAAGGGGTGTCTCTGAAATTGGGACGCTTTCTGTATCTTGCACTATCCTCTGAAAACCTGAAATAACTAACCACTTCTGGGGGCGTTGGTCGTATGGGAAACCGGTACCAACAATAAAACCCTTAATATACGATACAAAGTGCTTCAGTTCATCAATTTGCTGTATTCCTCAAAACAAGTAGACAGATATGTTAAGTAAATAGTTAATGTTACCAGTCCTGTAAGTGCTTGAATTCTTCAATTTACACTTCTTCATATCATAAAACAGCGAATAAATATGTTACATGGAATTGTTTCAATTCATCAAGTCACTGTACTCCATGAAACATAGTGAATAAATATGTTACCTGTGAGTGCTTCAATTATTCAGTTCACTCTACTTAATAAAACATAGTATACACATAATTATGTTACCTGTAAGTGCTTCAGCGCTTCAATTTACACTACTCCATGAAACATAGTGAATAAATATGTTACCTGTAAGTGCTTCAAATCATCAAATCACTCTACTCCATGAAACATAGTGAATAGATATGTTACCTTTAAGTGCTTCATTTCATTGATGTACTATTACTCCATGAAACATAGTGAACAGATAGACTGGATATAAGGCACGGTTGGTTTTTGTTATTGCTGCAACACAGTTAATGTATCTTATCTTATGTATTAAAATCTTAATTAGTGCTGTTATGTGCTGGTTATTACATAAGCAGTATAAGTAGTTACTTTAATTCAAGTGAATTCGATCACACTTAACATGTATATAGATTTATAGCTGTGTAAGCCTACTGTATATTGTTCATTCACAGTTTCCTTATCTCCCTATTCTGGTATAAAGATTACTAAAAGGTGTACATCTTAGTAAATTGCAGTTAATCTATGCCAGAAATGATTAGAAATAAAGAATAAACTTGAAATTTAAATGTAGTTCTGCTTTGTGAAGTTTAGTGGGTATTACATTTGAATCAGGGTGTAAGTCCCATCTAGGTAGGAGCAGAGAGACTAAATTAAGATTAATTTGATCAGATGAAGGTTAAAAAGGGGTGTACAAAGGAACTTCTCCTGTGGTTGATAGGTGAGAGTCATCGATCTCTCATTCAGAGTCATTGGTTTCGAGCCCTGCTACCGGATATGTCTTATGTAAGAATTTTAGCCGTTTCTTACATAGGATAGATTGTAGTACTGGTGCTTCCCAGAACGATGTTTGAGAAATATGGTTGAAACTGGCATTAAAAAACAAGAAAACAAACTGTTAGTTTGACCTCACACAGGTCAAGAGGATTTTAAATACTGACCTGTGTGAAGTATATTGAATATAGCTAAATATGAATTATTCATATTGGCAGCTTTCATCAAGACCTGGACATCTTCCGCAGACAGACATCATTGTTTCAATGGGGCAGTTACAGATGGAGCTGGACGTCACACTTGTTGACAGAATCAACACGCTCATTACACCAGAGAGAATTGTGACTGCGTCGCCACTAACTGGGGCTTCTATGTACCATACTGTTGGGGTAAGTAAGTGTGACATAGTGATGGGAAAGGGACAAGTTATTGTATCATAGTGATACTGTAAGGGTTAGCAATTGTACCATGATAAATAGTCTGTCTCTGTGGTCAAATGGCTAGTGTAGCTGACTTGAAATCTTTGTAACCTGTCATGGGTTCGAGCCCTGCTACCCACCATGTGAGAAAGTTGGCAGCTTATGGAGGATAGGAGTCTTGTACTGGTTCTTCCCAGGAATCATGGATAGGTAAACTGCCCCCTTGTATAAATGACCAAAAAACATTTTGAGCAGGTGTTTAACTTCAACAACAAAATTGTGCCATATTGATACCGCTGGTATAAGTAGTTCTGCCAGTGATTTTGTAGGAGTAAGTTTCAATGCCATAGTGATATGGTGGGGACAAGCAGTTGTACTTGAATGATACTGCAGGCTTAAGCAGTAATATCATAGTGATATTATAGGGACCAGATCCTTCATTATACTAAGAGGCAAGTTACTGAAGACACTTTAGTGAAGTAACATTGTCAGCGTATGTTTAACAATCTTACACAAAGGCATATAATGCAGCGAATATGTAACTCGAGCTCTAAAGTTTAATCCACTCTCATCTAATTCTAGGTAACCAAAAATTATCTAAATGACACAGTTTGCTTTCACCAGTTTCTAAGATTCGAGACTCAACTCGAATAATTCTTTGCCTTTCCATAGTCATAAATATCTGTAATGTTTTGCCCTGAGCAGGATTTGAAATATGGACTTTTGGTTGACACTACCACGATGGCACAAAAGCTAGATGAATGGCAAGGCAGTAGAAGTGCCATATTACGCCTCTACTACTATCTGTGAGATGATTTTAGGGTACTTGACCTTTCTAAGTACATGGGTTATATACGTTTGTTGCATTTTGTAACCTTGAAAAAGCCTTTGCCTGGAGCAGGACTAGAACATGAACCTTCAGTTTGTTAAGCCGGCGCTGTACAACGTTGCTGCAAAAGCTAGCTCAATGACAGGAATGTAAAAGTGCCATATCACGCCTCGTCTACAAGAGTGATATAGTAAGATTGAGCTTGATATGTGTCTAGTTACCATGGTAACTGTTTATCTGTATTTTAGCAACAGTTCTGCAGTCTGACCCAGACATTAGAGGAAGGTACATCATCACAAGACCAGAAGTTTACTATAGAAGTCTCCAGTCCTCTAGCAAAAATCAACATAAGGTTATTACTCATTTCTTGCCTTCTTAAATGTTTAGAAACTGTTTAATGAATATTCTGTGGTTGATATTTTGCACCAAAGCATTGAAGCATAAAAAAAAATTTACACATGATGAAAATTTCGCAGTTTGTGAGCAGACAGACTTATTGCGGAATTTTAAATTCGCAAAAGGACAATTCAATGACAGTAAATCTATGTGAAATGAATCTTTCGTGAGATTTTTAAATCAGTGAATGAGAAATTTGCGAAAATTAAATCATCGGGAAGATTCCCCAATTTACAGTAAATAGTCTCATTGTGAGTAAAAAATGAATTTTTTGTGAGTTTTTTTTTGGGGCGTTTGGAAAGCAAATTTGTGAGAAAGATTGATTCTTTTAGATTTTCAGTTAGCAAGTTGGAAACAGCAAAAATAAAATTGTGAGAAAGAAATGAATCTTTTGCGAGATTTTCAGTTAGCAAAGTTGGAGAACAGCGAAAATAAAATTGTGAGAAAGAAATGAATCTTTTGTGAGATTTTCAGTTAGCAAAGTTGGAGAACAGCGAAAATAAAATCATCGGGAAAATATTACCTAATTTATAGTACATAGTCTCATTGGTTGTAAACCAGCTTTGTGATCATTTCTTTCAGTGTTAAGTCATGACCTGTTAGCGGCAGGTGATTTGCCGTCACGACCAGCGAAGATCATGATCAGCTTGCATGTCATACAGTCTATCATTGATTGCACTGTTTGTTATAATCACAGTATATTTTTAATGAGCACCCCTGTAAATGATAAATGGTACCATCTAAATTTTAAAAATTTAGAAGTCTAATTTACTTATTTAGCAGGGTCAGAGTTGATACAGATGAAAGTGTGTAAGCTTGTGTAATCGTGTGTAAACTTGTGAAATCGTGTTTAAACTTGTGTATATGTGTGTTAACTTGTGTAAATGTGTGTAAACGTGTTTAAAGGTATGTAAATGTGTGTAAATGTGTGTAACGGATGTGAATGTGTGTGTGAAAATAGGCAAGGACCTTGATCTGTTGGGGTCAAAACAGGACTAGAGTCATTCTCAGCTTAATTTAGTTTATTTTTATTCATGATAAAGATCTGTATATATACTGTTTAAATGTACATTTATGTTCATGCTGTCCTTATGAAAATGCTGGAATACGTTGCAGGTTCCCGATCCCAGATTTGCGCCAGGAACCACACGTAGACAAGTCGTGGTACCAGCGGAATCTGCGCGATGACGTGCTAATTGTAGACCTTGAGGCAGCTGTAGTGAGAATGTCTTTCATAACCAATCAACCACTGGAACAAGTTCAAATCTCAGCATCAGATATACATGGTACGTCAAGTTATTCTGTCTTTAAAAGCAGTTTTCACATTTTGGGACATTCAGTATTTGTTCTTGTGGAAACAACAAGCCCTGAGTCATTTTACAACCCTTTGGCATTAAATATTGTTTAATTCTTTTCAAAATGTCTGTAAATTTGTCTTGATATAAGGTTCTGGATACCAGGTAATGGGTATATTTAGTAACTGTTGAATTTGGTATGGTAATTATTTTAAGTAACTTCATCTGAAAATAGACCAGTTTAACCTCATATTGATTGAGGGTCATTGGTTTGAGCCCTGCTACCGACCATGTCTCTTTATGTGAGAAAGATGGCAGTTTCTAATGGAGGATATTGTTCTAGTATTGGTCCTTCCCTGTACTGACGGTTGGGGAAACTGCTAAAACATAATGAAATACAGTTGGAAGGAGCGTCAAACCCCCGAGATACAAAACAGATTGTTGGCCTAAACCAAATACAAATGTATTTTAGACAGATTTTAACTAATTTTGGTAACTTTTAAACATACTGACAACTGCAGACCTTTCTTTGTACCCACAATATAATTCTCTGCACGTCTGTTAGGGCATATATCATTAAGGGCAAATGAAGAAAGCTTACTATAAAAGTGGTAAATAAGAATTCAGCCAGGCTTAGATCTCTGTAAAGATCATTTTTGAAAAACTTCTCATTGCTGTTTTATCATCTGACTTTTGAGTGAGTGGGTCCGTCCGTCAGGTCAGGTCGGTTGGTCAGTCAGTAGTCAGTCGGTCAATCAGTCTCTGTTATGTTCAGGAACCTTAAAGGTATTTTTGTATTGTAGGATATTATAAGTTTAGTACGAAAGAAGAAGCACAACACTTTGCACATGTAAATGGTGAGGGCGGGGAGGAGGGATTTAACAACCCAACCATCACCCTGAAGTTCTGTAACAGTACAACATCTGTACTTGACGAGGACATGTACATGGATGAAACCCCAATGGACTCGCTAAATGGAGCGTGTCAGTTCGCCAAAAGCGAGCCTTCTCCGTTCTCGTCACGTAGAAACATGCATGACAGTGATCAACAGGAATCCATGGAAAAGACGGAACAGGTGAGTTTATTTTCTGGCGAATCTATCACCATTGCTAGGCATCCTGACTTTGCTAATTCTGTACAATGGACTTGTCCATTTGTCAGTTTGGGCTGTACCACTTATTTAAGTTATGGGTGGTGATAGAAATTTTACCAACCAAAAAAATGCTCTAAACATTGTCAGAGTACAATAATGGTAAGGTTGGGTGTTGATGCATTGCTGTAGAATTAAATAATATCGGCCTTAAATTATCATATTCACGTTCGTTCCGCTGAATGTTTTAATAAATCTAGCAAAATTGAAAAAAAAATTAAAAAATATCGGCTGTGAAAAAGTTTTCGCATAATTAAACAAGGATCAACAGTTCTCTGTAAATACTAATTCTATATAAAGCTGGGATGAAGGTCAGAGTTTTATGGAAAACAAGCCGTGCTTAACCAGAACTTACCTTAAGACTGAAAAGAAGAAGTCTATGAAAATAAACAACAACAAAATGAATATCAAATGTGTTTTGTACTTGATAGCAATGTTAGATTTTGCTATTCTGTGGCCTAATAGTAAAATATGGGAACCAGCAATTGATAGCAAGAGGTAAATGTGATTTATTTCTGTTTGAAAAATACCTTGACACAAATATTGTAATGTGATAAATTGCCCATCTTTTGTTTCTAGATGGTGTTACCAGCTGATCGAGATGAACTGAATGAATTTATACAGAAATCCGTGAACAATACAAAAATGGTGGTGGAAATAGTACTACCAAACGTCTGTGCTTTCCTGCCGAACAAACAATTCTTTGAAGTCCTATACAACAGGTAACTGATACCAGAATGTTCTTTTAACTGCTTAGGATGTGAAGCTAGAAAATGAAGGGTCGGGAATAAAAGATTTGGCAGTTTATAAGGGAAGGTAGCACATATGAAGTTTCTTCAATAACTCTGTCATACATACCTTCGGCAAGATTGCAGTATTAAGTTTTAACCTATAAGTTATACTCATTCTCACTTCATGGGACTAATGTTTAAACCATTGATTGAAGCTTTTGTTTGATTATCTCTATCCCTGCACTATTAATTGTTCAGTTTTTTATGCTCCGCCTTTTGTTAACGCTGTGGTGTGCAGAATATCCTGGCTGTACTTAGAAAGAGGGATTGACAGTATTCAGAGATAGGTAGACATGTGCATACGGTTTATTAGACCTTACTTTTACTACTGGTTCTTTGGGTAAAATGTTTAAAATTCTCCCATTCTTAGTAAATTGTATTGGTTGCATGGGTAATTGATGAGTTTAGTTTAGTTTATACAGTTGACTCTCAGTATCTCAAACTCGCTTACCTCGAATCCTTTCCTCGCTTTCCTTCTTTATCTATGTACTTTAACTCCTTTTAAGACAAAATTTGACATATCGAGACTCCGGATGTGCCGAAGGGATTTTTTGGTCCCATTAATCAAATTCCAGTGTATTGTCAACTCGTTAAGTTGAAGTGCGAAAGTCGCCGATGGATCAAAGGTGTGGCGGGTCAAAGCAAGGGCAGACACCTAAACCTCTACACCACCGGTAATTGATTGTGTTCTGCAAATATAAGTATTTATCTTTGATAACTCTAGGTTGAACAATGATATGTTGCTATGGGAACCAAGTGCACCTGCTCCAGTTACAGTAACTCATGAGCATTTCTCCATGTCTAACACAGTGTCCCTGAATGTATATAATCAGCTGCTTCATACAGGAGAACACTTTGAAATGGCCAAGTCTGGCATACAGTTTGGTATGTATATTTCAATGATAAAATGTGGTATTTATCATGTTATCTAAATGCTAAATAACTAGTTAGTTTCAAAAAGCAATTCTTTAATAATTTTAATTCAAGGAACAGAGACAGTGTATATCTTCCAAGTTTCATTCATTTTGTTCAAAGAGCTAGATATTATATACCAAACTAGATTAATTGTAATAATGACCTTCTTTTTTGTACAGTTAAAACCCCGATGTATGCCAGAAATAAATATCATTTATGTATAAACTTATTGAATTAAATTCATGTCAGCTCAGTTCAGAGCCCTCAGTTCAATTCAGTTCAGAGCAATACACATCATTGCAAGTTATGCCAGTTCAATTCAGTTCAGAACAATACACATCATTGCAAGTCATGCCAATTCAATCCAGTTCATAGCAATACAGGTTATTGCAAGTCATGTCAGTTCAATTTAGTTCAGAGCAATACATGTCATTGTGAGTCATGTCAGGTCAGTTCAGAGCTGCAAGTCATGCCAGTTCAATTCAGTTCAGAGCAATACACGTTATTGCAAGTCATGCCAGTTTAATTCAGTTCATAGCAATACACGTTATTGTAAGTCATGTCAGTTCAATTTAGTTCAGAGCAATACATGTCATTGTGAGTCATGTCGGGTCAGTTCAGAGCAGTACATGTAATTGTGAGTAATTGCAGAGTAATACACATTGTTGCAAGTAAGTCATGTTAGTTCAGTTCATTTTAGCACAATGCAAATCATTGCAAGTCATGTCAGTTCAATTCAGTTAAGTGCCTTGCAAGTCATGTCAGTTCAATTCAGTTCAGTGCAATGGAATTATTGTTGCTGAATTTCATCAGTTACATGTATATACTATAAATGTTACACAGATTCGGACTCTGACACAGATGAGAGTATAAACCACTACAGCATACACGACAGTCGCTACCCGCGGCGGAGAAGACCACCCAGACAACAACAAAGTAAAATGTGCCTTAGTCTTAACATAGGGAAAGGAAGGCTTACTGCATTTACTGACTACAAGGTAATAGATTATTATTATGTACATACTGGTACATCTTTTTATTATGTACATACTGGTACATCATTTTATTATGTACATACTGGTACATCTTTTTATTATGTACATACTGGTACATCTTTTTATTATGTACATACTGGTACATCTTTTTCTCTGGAGAAAAATCTAGACTTTATAGATAACTCTTCAAGGAATACAACTTTCAGGGAAGTTTTCAACAAGGCAGTGAAACAGAACTTCAAGATACAAGACATGATTATTGTGGTTTTCACAATAAAGAGAAAATTAGAATGTAGATAATTGGGGAAATTTTATCAAGTCAAGGAAATTTGGGAAAAGTCGAGATTGTTAATTAAGTGGTTCATGTGATGAAATTAAGCATCTATTTTTGTCCTAACAGTGAATTGTTGAATATACCTTCAGTTATATACGATAGCCTTCAGAGGTCATAAAGCTTGGTATTGATGCTGATATTTAAAAAAAAGACAGAGCAACAGTTGTGAAATAGCAAAAATATATTTTATTCATGGCTTGCATGGCGGCCAGCTGTCAGTCTGTCAAAATGCTGCTTACGTTATTTTTAACTGTATATATTACACAGGATACAAATGGTGTGGTACAGAAAGATAGCCATGGTGAAGTGTTGGTACAGATCTCGGACTTTGTGCTGTTCACTGTGTCAGCTCACAACGGAGACCCTAACATTCAGTTCCTCAATGTCTTGGCTAACAGAGCAGATCTGTACCATACTGGTAAATTAATTCTGTTCAAAGGATAAAAATGATATGATGTTTTATTTGTTACCTAATTTTAGATTTTCTTTAGGACACTTACGATCATTTCTAGTAACATGCCATCTGAATTCTGAGTTCTGACTGGTACTCTGGGTGAAAGAAGGGCTTGTGTTGGTTGCAGTCAGATTTTGCTGATGGTGTTCAAACCCATAACCTTCCAGATCAATTTCTGACACTCTACACCACAGAATCTGCAATTAATAAAGGCATCGCCAAAATGACTATTTTACATCCCCTGGAGTTACGACAGTTTATTTCAGAAGAATCTGCAGTGAACTTGTAGACACAGCTCTTTTTTTTAGGTCACAGAATACGGTTGTTAGTGCTTGTTTATTCATCTGTGTGAGATAGGTGCATTATTCAATTGCGTGAGATTAGTGCATTATTCAGACAGTGAATTTGTTTCTGAAACAGTTCTAATCATAGATGATGTAACTTTCAGCATGTGTAGAGAATACAGAAGCTCCTCCATTGATCGAATGTTCGGAGTTAACTGCCCCTGTCCCTCCCCATCTGCAGTCCAACCATACCATCTACCGGTCAGAGTCCGGCGTACTAGTCAACACCAGAGAGGACATAGGAACCGGCTATGACTCACAGGATATGGTGGCAGTTGCTCTGAAAATAAAACTTGACACTTTAACGTCTAAAAGAGACTTAACGGCCGATGAAATTGTTAAGGTATGTTAAATCTTTCATGGTTTAAGTTTTTAATGCTGAAATCTTCAAATACAATTTTTGAGGTTTCGGTGTACAAAATTGTATTTTTTCAGACAGTATTAAGTTCTTATTATATATTTAAACATATACAGACAGCATGGACAGTAATTACTGGGTGATATTAGCGATGATTAAATTGTCACTAATTTTGCGAATTTTCCATCTTTGCTAATTTAAAAATCATGTGAAAGATTCATTTCACATACGGTAGATTTACTAATAGAGAGTTATCCTTTTGCGAATATAAAATTCGCGAATAAGTCTGTCTAAACATAAATCTTAATTTTTTGTCACACTAAAATGACCCAATTTACAGCATGTTTAGTCTCTGGAAATAGAAAAATATTATTTCTAAAATTAGAATTACCCTTTATTCGAACAAAGCCAACATCTTCTCTGTATAAACAAAGAGGAAAAGAAACTCTATGTAAATCACAGCTCATGCATTTTTGACGTAATTTGTGATGGTAAAGTGTTATAATAGATAACATAAAATGAGTAGTTACAGCGGTTTGTTAACTGTTCAAAATCAACAGTGTCTTGCATTGTCTTAAGAAAACTGTTATAATATATGCTCTTTATAATTTCTTCAACAAAAATCTGTTGTTTTGTAAGAAACATGTATGTTCCAATATTTCAGGAGTTCCTTGTATCTGTGGGACTTAAAGGAGCAACAATGAGATATAAAATGTCCCCACCATATCAGAATGTATTTATTCAGGTAATTAAACAATTAACATTTGATGGAAAATTTTGAAAAATTGCTTGAAATTTGATCTTGACTTATGAGTGAATGAAAGCGAAATATCAACCAACTCAAACACAAAGGTACTCCCGACTTATAGGTGAGGTCGACTTATGGTTGAGTATTTACTGTAAATTCAGCATCAGTAAAAGTTAAGTTATATAGAAGCAGAGAGTAGCTGAAGGTACTAGGAAAAGAGGGACATTTATTTTGATTTCTGTTTAAATCTTGGTAAATAAATGTAGCTTACTGCCATGCATAGTTAAAGGTAGAGTTGGAAGAGTTAAGTCCCTTGGATAAATACAGCTTTTTCTGCACAAGTGATGTTGCTTCGGTAATTAATTGCCCTGAGTTAGAGTTATAATATTCCGTAACAGTTAAATAGTGTATAGTAAATTGTTGCATGAATATTTAGAATTAAGTTGGTAGGTTCCAATTAATAACAGTAAATTTCATGTAATAAGATCCCCTTCAGACCAGTAAAAAGTGGTATTGTTACTTATTTTGTCTTAATATCTAGACCTTTTTACTATGAAATTAACCATTTGGTTTCGAAACGGTCTATATAGCGAGGATGGTCTTGATATCGGGTGATCTGAATACTGGAACTTAACTGTATTTTACTCAAGCCCATGTATTAAATTCTCCTACTGTTTTTATGTCACATTGCACATACATTGCATGTTCATACTTCTATTTTATGGATAGACGTTTTTAGAGGAAAAATTTATATATATTTTTTAGCTGATGGATTTTCTGGATGTGAAGGATTATCCCATATTAGGTTATGTAGAACCTAAGGTGCTCACTGAACTTCATGTACATTTATGGACTTGTGCAATAGATTATAGGTAAGTAGGTAATTTAAATGGAAAACGGAACATTTTTCTCGGGATTCAATTTTTACTGATTTTCGTTTTTAAGTTTTAATTGCGAGTACAAAGAAAAGAAATTTACATTTCATTCTCAAGAATTTTGCTCATGAAATATTGACATTTGTAAGAAGGCTTGATGAAGTTATATTGCAAATTTTCCAAATTTCAGATATCCTCTTTACATTTGTCCTATATAGGTGATTTTCACGATAATTTTTTTTTGCACAATATTGTTAGTAACATGATAGTAATTGTCCTGATATTGTTCAGTATTCATGAAATTTTCTATCTTCATCTCTCTCTCTCTAGCCCAGGAAAAATTCTTTTATGTGAATTATGTAAATTTCACTGGCTAAAACTTCAGAAAACTTGCGGTCAAAGTCCATCACTTATAGTATTCGAATCTTTAACCTCAAGATTATTTGCCTGAATCTCAGCCCTGACAGTTTTAGAACCTATTACAGTCATATAAAGTGATCAATCCTAATTTTCTATTTCAGACCTAGTTTTCTGCCCTTGCGATCTGTGATATTAGCTGATTCCTTCTCGATTTCAAGCAACATTGTTGCCGAGTCTTCCATTTCATTGTTAAGGTAAGTTGTCGATGATATAAAATGTGTAGATAGGACATTGGACCTCAAAGTCAGATGCAGACATTATTACACTCATAATGCTATGCTTTGTTAGTTAGTGATTGTGGGAAAAATACTGTAAATTTTGTAATATTTGCGATTCTTTAATTTTCGCTATTCTCGCGAATTTTTCTCACTTCGCTAATTTAAAAATCTCGCGAAAGATTGATTTCATATAGATTTACTGTTAGAGAATTCACGAAAGTTTGTGAATAAGCCTCTCTATTCACAAATAGCGAAAATTTTGTCACTGGCAGTTGCCATCTGGGTTACTTTATCTGAAGTTTTTCAAATGGAAGAAAGGTTTAAAACAGACAGTATCTGTTGCTTAAATTGCAGGTTTGTGTTAGATGATGGGGCCCTGTACATATCAAAGAAAACTAGAAGTCAAAGAACAGATTTGAGAAAAGGTATCACTGAAATATTTACTCCAGTATCTGAATGATTTTACGGCCAAGTTGTACTGCAGTTGTTATATGAGTTTAACTTCCGTTCCAACCGTATTTTGGTCATTTTGAAAGGAGGGCAGTTTACCTAACCATAGTTCCTACAAAGAACAAGAATTAGACTCTTATCCTCCGTAAGAAACTGCCAACTTTCTCACATAAAGAGACAATAGTCAGTAGCAGGGCTCGAACCCATGACCCTCAATCAGTGAGAGGTTACAGTGATTTTATCGACTTGACCACTGGGAAGGACAAGTGGTACTCCCTATCATTGTACTGACAACAACAGGAAAATCCACTAACCCTTAGAACAAACTTAGGTCATCACATGTTCACCTTTTCACCAAACATTTCTTGTTACTACTATTACAGATTGTTACTGAATCACTATTCCCAATCATTTTGTGTTACTAATACAAAAAAAAATGAATAACAGATTGTTACTGAATTACTATTTCCAAACATTTTTTGTTATTACTATTACACATTATTGAATTACTTCTACCAATCATTTCTTATTATTACTATTACAGATTGTTACTGAAATTACTTCTACCAATCATTTCTTGTTATTACTATTACAAATTGTTACTGAAATTACTTCTACCAATCATTTCTTGTTATTACTATTACAAATTGTTACTGAAATTACTTCTACCAATCATTTCTTGTTATTACTATTACAAATTGTTACTGTATCACTATTGCTAATCATTTCTGTTTATTACTATTACAGATTATGTTTGTGTAACAGATATTGGGAGGCTGGAACTCCTGCTTCGTTCAAACACAGGCAATGATCCAGTATGTCTATATTTCAGTTTTATTGCAGTACATCCGTGTATATGCTATTATACATTAAAAAATAAGCTTAATTTTTTCAGCAGTTTTTTGATAAATTTGTATGTCTAGATACTTTTTATGCGCCAGCTGAAGTTGTTTGGTATTGTATGTCAGTCTGTCCGTCCTAAGCCATAACTAAGGAACCATTGAATAGAATTTTATAAAGCTTAAATTAAGTATAGATAAGCATAATGGGGTATAAATTTACCTGCTTGTTGATATTTTGATGTTAGTCTTGGAAGTAAAGCTGTTTTTGATGATACAAATATATAATTATGACAAAAATGAGACATATTTTTGGCTGTGTCAAAGAAATAATGCAACAGCTAATAAAAGAATTTCATTGCAGCATTATCCAAAGACGGACCTCAGAGTTTCGTCCAATCTGGTGAACGTACGAACATGTGCCGACTCATTTAAGGCTTTGATAGGGCTAATCCAGTACGTAGCAGGTGACGGGGATCTACATCCTCCAGACAAACCGGACGTGGTCACACAGACGGACACGGAACTTAATACCAGTACTAGTGTAAGCATTTACAGAGAGTATCATGATTCAACTCTATAGGTTCAAGACCACACTTAGTAGTCATTGGTTATTTGTTTCCACTTTATAGCTCCTAAACCCCTGGAAAGATTTTCATGAACCTTAGGTAAAATAATTATTGCATCCGTACGATGTGCAGAACCCATGGGTAAAATGTTCATCCCTTCAAGATAATCTGCGTAATTCACGTTCCGATTCAGCCGACTTAAAGTGAAGGTCACCCAAAGGGATCAAACGTTATCCTCTCGGAATTCCTTCATGTGGCGGGGGATATAGCTGTCTTTCAAACCACCTTGCTTGATAATAAGAGTATTTCTGATTTGAAATAGTGCATGTTGAAGAAGTTTGCTACCTGTAAAAGATATACATGAATCAGTTTTGTCCAGTTACTATGCCTATGAGGTCCCTATTATCATATAAATATCACACAGCTTTGAGTGAAACAGTAAAAATGTCAACATAAGGAAAATTCTGTTACCTGAGGCGACATACTGTTACAGACAAGGGTTCAGCACAAGGAAAAATACATTATGTTCACTAAGTGCTCAGATGTGCAATTTAAAATTGATACCGCGCATTCTGCCGTGTAACAGTAAATTATACTGTATCATGCTTGACAGTATATTTATAGCGGTCACATGCTGCCTTGTCAGAAACAGTATGAATGCTAACTGTAACAGTTTGTCTATTGGAGTTTAACATTGATAATAAATTTAAGCATAATAATATGTACTGTAAAATTGTGTGACATTTCATATATATGATTTTTGCTATTTTTTGCAAATTTTCCACTTTGCTAATTTAAAAATCTTGAAAAAATATTATTTTCACATAGATTTACTATTAAAAAGATTCTCCTTAATTTAAAATTTGTGAATAAATCTGTCTGCTCACAAGTTGCGAAATTTGTGTCACACAAAAATTACCCGATTTACATTAATGGTACATGTGTACGTGTAATTCTAGTCTGAAGATGAGATAGACGACACAGAGGAACTGACTACATCCAGCATGGACCATGTACATAACCTCATGTCAGATGCCATGAAGGAATCTTCTGCCAGCAGTTGTACTTCATCGAAGGAAGGTTTGTCTAAATAGCCTTGTTTATCCCCCCGCCGAAGGCGAAGGGGATATTAGAAATGGTCTTTGTCCATCCGTCCGTCCGTCCGTCTGTCCGTCCGTCCGTCCGTCCGTCCCAATTTTGTCCGGAGCATAACTCCAAAAGTACTTGAGGGATTTTCTTCAAACTTCATACACTGACAGAGCACATTGGGAGGAAGTGCAGTGTGTAAGAACAATAACTCTATCTTGCCTACTTTTAGAGTTATTCCCCGTTTATCAGATTTACTTGAAAAACTTTGTCCGGAGCATAACTCCAAAAGTACTTGAGGGATTTTCTTCAAACTTAATACACTGACATAGCACATTGGTAGGAAGTGCAGTGTGCAAGAACAATAACTCTACCTTGCCTACTTTTAGAGCAATTCCCCTTTATCAGATTTACTTTAAAAGTTTTGTCCAGAGCATAACTCCAAAAGTACTTGAGGGATTTACTTCAAACTTAATACACTGACATAGCACATTGGTAGGAAGTGCAGTGTGCAAGAACAATAACTCTACCTTGCCTACTTTTAGAGTTATTCCCCTTTATCAGATTTACTTTAAAAGTTTTGTCCAGAGCATAACTCCAAAAGTACTTGAGGGATTTACTTCAAACTTAATACACTGACATAGCACATTGGTAGGAAGTGCAGTGTGCAAGAACAATAACTCTACCTTGCCTACTTTTAGAGTTATTCCCCTTTATCAGATTTACTTTAAAAGTTTTGTCCAGAGCATAACTCCAAAAGTACTTGAGGGATTTACTTCAAACTTAATACACTGACATAGCACATTGGTAGGAAGTGCAGTGTGCAAGAACAATAACTCTACCTTGCCTACTTTTAGAGTTATTCCCCTTTATCAGATTTACTTCAAAAGTTTTGTCCAGAGCATAACTCCAAAAGTACTTGAGGGATTTACTTCAAACTTAATACACTGACATAGCACATTGGTAGGAAGTGCAGTGTGCAAGAACAATAACTCTACCTTGCCTACTTTTAGAGTTATTCCCCTTTATCAGATTTACTTGTCCGAAGCATAACTCCAAAAGTACTTGAGGCATTTTCTTCAAACTTAATACACTGACATAGCACATTGGTAGGAAGTGCAGTGTGCAAGAACAATAACTCTACCTTGCCTACTTTTAGAGTTATTCCCCTTTATCAGATTTACTTTAAAAGTTTTGTCCAGAGCATAACTCCAAAAGTACTTGAGGGATTTACTTCAAACTTAATACACTGACATAGCACATTGGTAGGAAGTGCAGTGTGCAAGAACAATAACTCTACCTTGCCTACTTTTAGTCAAATAGAAAAATATCATACCTATACTGATAATGAACATTAATATAATTTTGCAAACCTTCTCTTCATTGCCTTATTCTTTTTCCACTTACTTGAAAACTGTACTCAGCATGACCATAACTATACGGCTTTTTAAGGATTTCCTTTCACCAAGTAAAATATAAGAAAGTACAACCTTCAGGTAACTTCTTCCTGGCGGGGGGATTAACCATGTGTAACATGGCTCTTGTTTCTTTTCTGAAGACCTCCTACTTCTGTAGGCCCCGGGTTAGTTTGTGTAGTCTGTCCACACAGGGTTCCTCCGAAAAGTTAAAAACTTCAGTGTTTTTAGAGGAGTTTTAAAGTGTTCATGAAGTAGACTGTGATAAACGCCTGGAAAGTTGATACCTGGCCCCGTGCCTATAAACTTTTTTCTTGCTCACCCAAGTTTCATGCTCAGACTTTTAGATTGATGGAATAGTGTAAAATTTTATGAATTTTTCATAAAAGTGTGTCAGACAAGTTTTTTCTAATTTTTTTAAATGGCTTTTGAGCTATTGCTAGTTTGTTTCTTATTATGAACAATGCTGGAAGTTAAGATCATTTAAGCATGAAAAGGTTTATAAGGACGCGACCTGGCTTTACTGCATCTATAAACATATATTGAATATAAATTGCATGGGAAAAGCATGTTAATTTTGTCAAATTGAGTCTGCACAAATATGCACTTTGTTAATTTCACTACCATGAAAGTTGAAAATAAACAAGAATTTTCTGTGTTATTGTAGCCTCACCTGATATTTCAAACACTGATCTCAAACAAACTGAAGTTTTCTTTGTACCGGACACTGGAGTCGGTGCAGCTGATTCCGGTTCTCTGCGCGATCCTATAGTGATAACTCAGAATGTTGATGCATCGGTAACCAGCAGTACAATGTCAGGAGGCCTGGCAGGCTCGTACAGTGATGATGAGGATGATGAGGAGGACGAGGTGGATAGTGATGATTTCTGTATGATTGATGATGCTGCTTGGAGTAAAAGTGTAAGTATGTTTGCGAGATATATGATTTCTGCATGATTGATTGGGATGATTTCAGTATGAATGATGATCCTGCATGGAGTAAAAGTGTAAGTTTATTTATAGAAGTGTTACTTTTTCTTGTGTTACATCATTTATGAAATAATATTCGTTCTAGCTGTGTTCATCGTCTAATAAACAATGATTTGGAGTTTTGATGCGCAGTAATTAACCGTGAAGGTCGGAGATCTGAGACAAATGGATTAAGTATTTATATTCTTTTACAGACAAAGGATGGGGAGCCAGTCATTCGAGTATTCGTTGATCCAATAGAAATCAAAGACAACTACTTTGCAAAGCCTATTGGCCGAACAGACCTATTGAAAGCTCCCGAGAACTTTCCGCTGGCGGAGAGCCGATACACGCTGAAGGAGCTTACCTTAGTGTGGTATATATATGGAGGATCAGACCTAACATATGTAGATGGAGTGGTTACTGATAGAGCTAGTACGGATATCACATACAGGTAAAGACTGCTAGATACAGTCAAATCTAGAAACAAGGAACACTTACTGAAAACCAAAAGCTGGCCCAGTGATAAATATTTTTATGCCCCCGAAGGGTGGCATATTAAAATCGCACTGTCTGTCCGTCCGTCTGTCCGTGCGTCCCCACTTACAAATTCGTGTCCGGACTGTAACTTTGTCATGCATTGAAGGATTTTAAAATAACTTGGCACACATGTCTAGCACATCAAGACGATGTGTCGCGTGCAAGACCCACATCCCTACCTCAAAGGTGAAGGTCACACTTGGAGTATGAAGGTTATGGAATCCTCTATATATGCACACATTCGTGTCCGGACTGTAACTTTGTCATGCATTGAAGGATTTTAAAATAACTAGGTACACATGTCTAGCACATCAAGACGACGTGTCGCGTGCAAGACCCACGTCCCTAGCTCAAAGGTCAAGGTCATACTTAGAGTTTGAAGGTAATGGATTCCTCCATATAAGCATATATGCACACATTCGTGTCCGGACTGTAACTTTGTCATGCATTGAAGGATTTTAAAATAACTTGGCACAAATGTCTAGCACATCAAGACGACGTGTTGCGTGCAAGACCCACGTCCCTAGCTCAAAGGTCAAGGTCATACTTAGAGTTTGAAGGTAATGGATTCCTCTATATAAGCATATATGCACACATTCGTGTCCGGACTGTAACTTTGTCATGCCTTGAAGGATTTTAAAATAACTTGGCACAAATGTCTAGCACATCAAGACGACGTGTCGCGTGCAAGACCCACGTCCCTAGCTCAAAGGTCAAGGTCATACTTAGAGTTTGAAGGTAATGGATTCCTCTATATAAGCATATATGCACACATTCGTGTCCGGACTGTAACTTTGTCATGCCTTGAAGGATTTTAAAATAATTTGGCACAAATGTCTAGCACATCAAGACGACGTGTCGCGTGCATGACCCACATCCCTACCACAAAGGTCAAGGTCACACTTAGAGTTTATAGGTAATGGAATCCTGTATATATGCATACATTTGTGTCTGGACTATAACTTTATTATGCTTTGAAGGATTTTAAAATAACTGTGCACAAATGTCTAGCACATCAAGCGGATGTGTCGCGTGCAAGACCCAAGTCCCTACCTCAAAGGTCAAGGTCACACTTAGTGTTTAAAGTAATGGAATACTGTATGCATGATTACTCTGTCATGCATGGAAGGATTTTAAAATTACATAGCACATTTATTGAGCACATGGAGAGGACACAGACTGTGAGGCACCTCTTTCGGGGGCATTCGTCACTTGGGAGGGACAGCTCTTGTTTTTTAATGATTTACTCAGTTTCTTTCTCAGACTTTGATCAAATATGACATTGAAATATTAATAAGTTCTATTTAAAAATGATGACTTCTATATATACATTTGTCTATTAAATTTTCTGTAAACACTTAAAATGATTTTATAAACTACAGTTGAACTTGCCCATGCGACCACGTGTATAGCAACCTTTGTCTTAACAGACCGCTTTTGAATCCTCCCGAGCATTTTTACACTGTTTTGCTATTGCATTAAGCGACTTTTGTCTAACGCGACCAGCGACCAGTAATTAGCAACCTATAATCGTTTTTTTATTCGTATAAGGCGATGTTATGTGCAAACAGATCCTTTCTATGGAAACTGTCTGCTTTAATGTTGCATTTTACGTCCAAATTAGGCACGGAATTTCAAATCTCATAAGGATTAACGTCCATACTTACGTCCGCAGGTGTTAATTGTCGAGTATTCACATACTTTCGGTACTTTCGTGTTCAAACTAATTTGCTGTTTTTGGAAAATTACCATGTGACATAAGAACAATATTCATGGATTACGGTTGCAGTCTCCGGTGATACTTTGTATTAAGAGACCATTTTATTAAGCGACCGGTTTTGGCCTTTCCCTTGGGTAGTCTCCTAATACAAGTTCGACTGTATAACTTTTTATTGTTCATACGTGCACTGCCTTCTTGGTAGAGTGTTTATAGTCACAGACTTGAAATCATTGTAACCTCTCACTGATCGAGGTTCATGGGATCATCCTCTTCTTGTGTGAAAGTTAGCAGTTTGTTATGGAGGATGGGATCTAGTGCTAGCCCTGGTTTAAAAGGCTTACTGGCTTAATTTAGCCCATTTTTTACTCAAAAGGTACCCATGTTTAAGAAGAAAAAGGGCTGTTCAGCTGAAATTCTGAGGGTCAAGATGTTAAGTTTTGCAAATTTCAAGATTCAAAATCCCCACTTTGTGATCTCATTAAACATAAAAAATTATTACTAGTCTAAAATTTGTTTCACTTTAATTAAGTACGAGGTAAATTAAGCACAAATTAATATAATATTTTGTAGAGAAGGTATGAGCGTATCATTCCACAAAGGATCTCCTGGTGATAGATGGTCAGGGCATGCAGCTGGGCGGGAAGTTCCCTTAATACCCAGAGAAACACTTCAGACCAAAGGGGGACCAGGTAGAAATCATTGCCAATGTATGGAATTACAACTGACCAAAGTAAGTGACCTTTTGACTTTAATTGTCTAGAATTTTTTGTACTTTTTCTTTTGTCTGTCATGCATTTCGGGAACAAAAGACTGAAGCTAATTTTCTACATCCAAATATTGATGAAAGCAACACTATTCTAAGTGTATATAGAATTCTAACTCGATTGGCTGCGTTTCCTATAAACATAATAGAGAAGAATCTGTATTTTATTTCACAATAGAATACAGCATGTTTCTCTAAAGACGACATGCGGTAGATGACGTAACGATGTGATGGATGTAAACAAGCACGTTCAATGGCATGTCGCGTTTTCAAGTCACAATGATGTACTACTAAACATTCAATAAAGTTCGGGATGGTTTTCAAAGAAAATGACATGTTAGAAGAGATATAAGAAATGTCTCCCTATATTTTATCATAGAATAAAATAAGTTAGTCGTTCTGATGCCAAAAATTAAATCACTGGCGCTACGCACTTGTAACTTAACTACTATGCATCTGAACTCCTAACTGTATTTCTTTCAACAATAAAATACAGGGGAAATTTATTATTTCTTAACTAGAAGTAGATAGAATAATTTGATGATCTATCCTCTAATTGCATAAGTTACAAAGAAAAACACACTGAATTTTCTCTGATCATGAAATTTAAACATTAACTCTGCTAAATTTCTAAAATGGACTTGTCTGTCTTTATTAGTTGAACAGTACCATTAATAGGTCATAGGGGTGTTAACTGAAAATTTAATGACTGAGTAGTGAACAGAGCAGATCATGATCAGACTGCATACATGTGCAGGTTGATCCTAGCATACATTGGTTTGAAAGGCAGAACTTGTGGCTACCAATCAAGTAAGAGCGAAAAATTATACAATTGATATACATGTATGCATAAGATAGAAAATGTCTGCTTTACAGGTGAGGTTTCAGCATGAGGTCTACCCTCACAATACAGAGCAGGCGTCGAGGCAAGTGCTGTTAATCAGTGACATTGAAATCAGGGATCGTATCAAAGCATCAAAAATGAACAAATTCCTTTATCAATATTCATCCGAAGACATGCCGAGACAGACATACGCCAACATGGTTTGTATAATTGTATAATCCATATTTAACTTTGAAGTTGGTTCTGTACTTGCATGTATATTATAAGTACTTTTAGAAGCAAATTCCAGAATGATACTGTAAATAACTTCGAATTCGCGAGACAAAATGTTTGCAATTTTTTATCTCCGGGTCAATTTACGAGACCATGGATCCCAAACAACAATTCCTATGGTTCACACTGTTAAACAATATCTATCATTTCCAGAGATCTTTGAATTAGCAAAATGATGAATTCGCAAAGGAGTGCTCTCACGAAAATAAAGTTCTCGCGAATATTTCATGATTTACAGTTAGTTGTAGAACTTTCTTTCGTCGGATGATGTTGTCTGTTCTAGTATTGTTCCAATATGAGCAATGTCTCTTGCCGATAGAATAAGTTTTGCTTCGCCAATAGAAACTTTAGGGAATTTTTAATTGTGTTCAAAATCTACTGTTGCAAGATTTGAACCTGTGCAGACCTAACACTCTGTGTACAAAGTATTTCTGCTGAGCCTGTTCTGTGAAACAAAGATATAAGGTATTTACAGAGAGCAGGTTACCACCATTTAGAACTTCAGGTAAACATCCTGAATGGAAGGTACAAAGGGGCTAAATTTAAGGTACATAAGCTACATTTTAGGTATATAAGTGCTAAATTTAGAGTACAACATTTAAATTTAATGAACACAGGCTGCATTACATTTGCTTGGCCTAGAAATGATAGAGACACATGGAAAAACCCAAGACAGGGTGTGTAAGCTCTTCAGCTCAACTTTGGGTAAGGTGTGATATTACATTGGAAAGGTTAGAAAAGGACTATACTGCTTTATGTTTAAATTCAGGTACAAGTGAAGGCAATACACAGCAGGCCTAACCCAGCTGTACCAGAAGAAGAATGTGCTCTGAAGGTTTCCTTACAACCTATCAGGCTGAATGTTGACCAGGTAAGTACTCTGAACAACTTTTGAATTGAATTTAAACAGAGAAACTCATTATTTTGCCTTTCCAAGGCCTTTTCACGAGCATAATTGTGATAAATGTCCTCAGCTTTAGTGTAGCTACCAAGAAATCTTCTATGTTAATTTTATATTGATTTAATATGTTTCAGTGAATTTATACAAGAATCAGCCAAATGTATTCAAAAGTTGTATGAACTTTATGACTGGGTGCTTTTACATACTAGGATAGGTGTGTGTTTGTAGCATGACCATGTCTTTGTTCACGCAAATATCTTCAATCATGGCAAAACCCAAGTGGAACACTACATCCCATTGCTTTGTCTTTCTTTTGTAGGATACATTGTTTTTCCTCAAGTCTTTCTTTATGGAGCTGTCGGAGGGGGAGGAACAAGGTGCCAGTACCTCCAAGGAGATCAAACCTGCCACACACCACCCTAGCCATACAGCCCCACCCCCGCCTGTGATGACGGTTAACAAGCAGGATGAGAGGGAGGCCAGTCCTGATGCTCAAGATCTTCTTATGCAGTTTGATGAGCTGACACAAGATCTTCAGGTGAATGTTGACTCTCTCTGTTTAAAGACAGCCAAGTTTCATCTTCACCTTCGAACCTTGCAGTCATTGAAGAAACAAACTAGCTTCTATGGTTGCATTTAGAAAAAAAAACAACATCATACAACTGTTATAATTAATCCATTCATAAGCAGCATTTTTGAACGGGTAGTAGAGTGCGGTGTATTTTTTATGTATGGCAGTTGAGCTTTCTCAACTGACGTCTGCTGGCAGGACTACTTTTTTCATGTGAGATGTTGTGTCTAACTTCTTGAAAGGTAACCTGAAGGTCAAGGTCACAAGCCATGACTCTGTTCATGGAAAGGTATTGAAAGAATACAGTCCTTGCAATCTTCATGTAACAAGTTTATCCATTGTTTAGTATATATTTTGTGTATCAAACTTTAGGCAAGTTTGAGGGGAAGTTTAAGAACCAGTTTAAATAGTGATGATACGAAGCCGGGCTCCATGAAAAGCAGTGTATCAAGTACGGGAACCATCACATCGGATACGGCTAGATCTGCACAGCCAGTCTTCATTAAGTAAGTAACAGAATGATGAAAGGTTCAATCCCAAACAGTCATGTTTTGTTATAATGTGAACCCATAACTCGAGGTCAAGGGTAGAATGCAGTAGGGTTCTTGAGTTACAGAATTTTTGGCAAATTGCCGGGCTGACAGGAGCCCGGTACCGGGGCTAGGAGCTCGTAATCTAAAGTTACAACTGTGTACTATGAAAACAGTCCTGACGTGTTCATGGGACAATTGTTTGTGTATAATTATCATGGATAAAGTAAACGGTGAATTGTAAGTCCCCATGAATACAATTTTTGCCTTTTTATGCCCCTGCCATTCAGAGAATGGTTGAATGGCATAAAGTGTTACCCCTGTCCATCTGTTCATCCATCCCTGAGTCTGTCCGTGCGAAGGGTGGTTTCCGATCAATAACTTCCGAAAGGATGCATAGATTTAATTCAAATTTTACCAGTAGTTTTATGATCATTAAAACATAGATCAAGGTCGATTTTGGTTACAATCCATGAATTGTTACCGGAGTTGTAGCCTCTTTTCGACTTAAATTTCAGCAAAATGGTGGTTTCCGATCAGTAACTTTTGAAAAGTTGCATGGATTTAATTCAGATTTTCTACAAATGTACATATATGTAGAATACCCGATGTGTCACATGCAAGAACCATGTCCCTATTGCAGAGGTCAATTCACAGTGCACACATGAACTTTAATTGAACTTTGTATAGCCACAGTTGTTGTCAAGCTCATGCTCGTTACTTTTTAGCTAACCGCATTAAAGTGCTTGATTGTATTTTAATTAAACTTTGTTGGCTTAAAAGCCTAAGTGGGGGTATTCGTGTCCTATGGACACATTTCTAGTATTTAGACTTTTGACAATTATTTCATGTTCATATGTTTATTACAGGTCATTTGTGTTTTCACCAGATGTACCAATCAGATTAGATTACCATGGAAAGTTTGATAGAGAACATGTAAGTTATAATCTAGATTTCTAATATTTATTAAGAGTATTAGTGCCTGCTTTCTGAAATAAAATAAACTGCCATTTACACATATCTTTGTACGGGTGCTTCCATTTTGTCTATGGAAGATAAATGTCAGTCAAGGACATCAATCATATAGCTGTTTACTGAACTGTTACTTCCTATAAACTTGTATATGAATTCGCATTTAACATTTTTTTCACACTCTAGAGGTTTTTCAACTATTTTTGCTTCTCTCTCGTATGATCCAACACATGTCTATGACAAGCCCTGCTTCTAAATCAGCCTGCTGTCAAGTGTTAACGGTACATGAAATTACAAAGTATAAATTTCATATAAGGTTTTGATATCGCTACTATGCTGTAAAGGTTTGATGTGTGTTGTGTTTCCCTTCAGGGAGCGCTAGCAGGTCTAGGGGGTCTCATCTCGCTAAACAGGTCTGAGCTGAAACTGAAGAGACTGACATATAAACAAGGGTAAGCACTATGTCACAAAGCTCGTTGTTTGAACCCTGCTATGTTTAACCCATTTTTACCTATATTTTTAAAATGGGATATTCTGACTTCCAATTTGGGAAATTCTATTTCTTTAAATAGGGATGTTTTGCAGAATTATGATTCAAAAAGCTTACAACTTAAATCCTCATCAGACGACATTGTATTTTTCGTCTGCTTCTTGGTGTAGTTGATTGAAAAAGTATTTATTTTAGTAGACATATGGTACAAATGGGTTAAACCAATGTTACGCCAATTTGTTTGACATTATATGTGTATTCACTTGTAATATGTTGGTTAACAAAAGAGAGCACTCATAATTACTGGTAAAATGGCTTAAAACATTTACTTGTATCTCATAGTGGTAACTTCCATTGCTCTCAGATGACTTGAGATGGCTGTCTTTGAAAGTGGAATTAACAAGGAAGAAGATTATTTGTGATATCGTTACCAGTACATGACTTTAATGATACATATTAATAAAGAATAATATGATTTTAATTATTAAACAATAACTGAATTACTCTCAGAATTATGGGATTTTAACTTGTGATTTCAGGTTGTTGGGGTCAGACAAAGTTTTATCTTACTGTTTAAATGAATGGCTGACAGATATCAAAGTGAATCAGTTACCAGCAATACTGGGAGGAGTTGGACCTATGCATGCTGTTGTACAGCTAGGTGGGTTTTTAGTTCTGACCCTGCGTAATTTATGAAAATGGACATGTCTAATTTTCTGGATGGTACCATTTAAGGCTTTGGCTACCATTTCCTACATGTATGTAGGGCAAATATTTTCCTTACAGGAGAATTTCTTCGAACTTGGTATCTTGACCAAGAATCAAATCTGAAACAGAAATCTGAAATAAAACTCATAGGTCACCGGCCTTGATCTTGAGTAATCTGCCCTTGAAAATAAGAAAATATAGCAAAATGCTGTGTTCAAGGGCAGATAATTCAAAATCTGACTCGGAAAATTTTTGCCCTTTATACATATAGGAAATGGAAGAAACGCCTTTTAATTTGCTGAAAGAAGTGCTCACTGAAAATCAGTAGACTGAATAGTGAACAGTGCAGATCATGGTCAGTCAGATTGCATGGATATGTACAATTGCTTACTGAATGTAGGAAATTAAAGCATCTTGAGTAATATTGCAGTAGTTTCAACAATTGCCATGCTAAATTTCTAAAATTGGCTATCTCAACGTGATATGCACAGTTTGCTATTTTGTCAGTTAATTTTCAGTAAGCACCACTTTTAACAATTATTGGTACTGGCTGAATTGAGGGATTGGCATGTCCATGATAGAAATTTACCAGAGAAAGGGTTTAGGTGAGATATTGATATTGACTAATTTTACTTGAGTAAATATGAAACATAAAAATGACTGTGTGTGTTATAGCCAATTTAAAGATAAACACAACCGAAACTTTCATCATAATCTCTGAAACCTTAATTGATAGTATACTGAAGGACAAAAGAAATGCAGGGTAAACCTTCGTGGTGATTTAAAGGAATGTATTAGATGTTATCTAAAATAGTATAAAGATCTGTTTTTCATGAGCAAATTTCCAAAAATTCAACAGTTTATGACCCCTTTGAACTTCTGTTAGCCGTACCATAATTGAAAGAGATAACAATTCAATATAAATATTGGATAGGAATGTGTATCTACGATGAGTAACAGAATATTGCGGTTTTTTTTCCCCTGCATTTCTTTTTTCTTTTAGTATATTTTATAATAGATTGTCATATTTGATTTTATGATATACCTATAAATATTATGCCAAAAATACAGCCTATATTCAAACATCAAATACGGCCTGACAGAAAAAAAATCCGTATTGTATGTACGTGCAATACAAATAGCGCGGCATAATTTGTAAGAGTGCATTCAATTGGCCCTAAAACACACATGACGTTAATAACATCCCTTTTGACTGGGTCGTTACTTCTTGTTTATACGATGACGTCAATAAAATGACGTCACACACTACGTATATTTCGCGCTTAAAAGAGTTTTTCTTCAATTTTATGCTTAAAATGTCATTTTAATTTAGTTTATACGTGCAGACAAGTGTCAAAAGGTATATAATGAAAGAGTTATTAGTATAGTAATGTGATCCATAAACCAAATTGGCTCTCGTCGTGGTAGGATTGTACTCGTGCTACGCACTCATATGATCCGACGCACGACTCGAGCAAATCCGGCATCCTGGATCACGTTACTATACTGATAACCCTATTGTATTCAGTAAAGCGAAAATTACTCTGTTGAGATTGTGTACTTACAGCGTATGGAGTGAGGGATCTGTTCTGGTTACCGGTGGAACAGTACAGGAAGGATGGCCGCATAATCCGAGGTATACAGAGAGGGGCCGCTTCATTTTCCATGTCGACCGCAATGTCAGTGCTAGAATTGACCAACAGGGTTGTGCAGGGAGTACAGGTACGTAACTGTCTTGGTGAGAGGACAGAAATACTGGTAAAAGTAGCTTATCATTTATACATACCCTGGTAAATTTATAAAATTGTCCATCTTTTCAGCTGGGACAACACAATTAGTTATTTAAAAAGGGTTTTCAGTGAACATTTACTGACTGAATATCAGACAGTGCAGATCATAATTACTGTAGATTGTATGGATATCTTGGCAGATCATGGTCTGTACTGGTCACAAAAGTAAAATCTTTGCCAGATGGGTAAGGGTAAAGAAAATGAATATTGAATAACCAAATAAGTCAGATTGAAATGAATATAGTAAGTCACACATCCTAGAAGTTGGTAGTTTTAAGGGTAAAATAAGGATCTTTTCAATCACAGGCTATAATTTCACCATTCATAATTTTGTGAAAATAGATTATTAGTGTATTTGAGAAAAATTGACAGTAATGCTATAATTCTGATTTACATCAGATAAAATACGAGGTGTTTTTAGGTACCTGGCACAGAGTGAGCTATTAGGATCGCTCACCGTCTGGGGTCCGTCGTACGTCCGTCCCTCAACCATTTCCTTCAAACGATATCTTCTCTGAAACCATTGGGTTAATGTTGATGAAACTTTGCAGGGATGTTCCTTGCATGAAGCTCTATCAAAGTTGTTCAAAGAATTCCATTCCATGCAGAACTCTGGTTGCTATGGCAACAAATAGGAAAAACTTTAAAAATCTTCTTCTCTGAAACCACAAGGCCTAGAGCTTAGATATTTAGCATGTAGCATTATCTAACGGACCTCTACCAAGATTGTTCAGATTATGACCCCTGGGTCAAAATTGACCCAGCGCGGGTGGTCACTCAGTTTTACATAGGCTTATATAGGAAAAACTTTAGAAAATCATCTTCTCCAAAACCACACAGCCTAAGGCTTAGATATTTGGCATGTAGCATTGTCTAGTGCACCTCTACCAAGATTGTTCAAATTATGACCCCCGGGTCAAAATTGACCCCGTCCAGGGGATCACTTGGTTTTACAAAGGCTATATAGGAAAAACTTTAAAAATCTTCTTCTCTGAAACTACAAGGCCTAGAGCTTAGATATTTGGCATGAAGCATTGTCTAGTGGACTTTTACCAAGATTGTTCAAATTGTGACCCCCGGGTCAAAATTGACCCCGCCTGGGGGGTCACTTGATTTTACATAGGCTTATATAGGAAAATCTTTACAATTCTCGTTCTCTGAAACCGCAAGGCCTAGAGATTAGATATTTGACATGTAGAAGTGCTTAGTGGACCTCTACCAAGATTGTTCAAATTATGACCCCCGGTCAAAATTAACTCTACCCGGGAGAGGGGGTGGGGAAGTCACTTGATTTTACATAGGCTTATATAGGGAAAACTTAGAGAAACCACAAGGCCGGCAGGTAGAGCTTAGATATTTGGAATGTCTACGAATTATGTTAAAATCATGACCCCTTGTATTATAGCCAATGGTAGTCAGGTGAGCGATATAGGGCCTCTTGTTTTGAGTGTAAGACACGAAATGCATCTTGTAGTTTTGGGAGGACTTTTAGTGGTTTAGAACCGAAACAAAATGTTATCATTCATCAGCATGTGTTTTAACTGTCAATGTTATTTTTCTCCATAGTGGTGTGCTGAGCGTACCTTTGATATCGTATCACCGGGACCAAGGCGGAAGGGCTTCTATCCGAGACAGCCATCAGATATCAGGGAGGGCGTGTCTAATGCTTACATAGTTCTTAGAGAGGTAAGATGGATTAACTGCCTCGGTACTTAAAATGCTTGCCTTGCAATTAGAAGTATTTCTAGTCAAAATAGTTTAAAAAATGGAGTTAACAGTAATTATGTCTCCCACCTTGTGGGGGGAGACATATTGATTTGGTGCTGTCCTGTCTGTATGTCTGTCTGTCACAAAAGTTTGTCCGCGCAACTCCTCCTACACTCTTGGATTTATTTTACTGAAACTTTGTAGAAATGTTTGGTACCAAGTGTAGTTGTGCATATCATCGGCATTTTCTGGTTAAATGATTCTTAGCGGAGCTATTGGCCTTTTTTGTTAACACTAACCCTAGCTGTAAGTTTGTCGGCGCAACTCTTCTTATACCACTAGATGGATTTCAACCAAACTTCATATGAATGATCAGTGCCAAGCCTAGTTGTGCATGTTGCGTGAATTTTCCAGTTCATTGATTCTTAGCAGAGTTACTGTCCATTTTCGTAAACCCTAACCCTAGCCCTAAATTTTTGTTAACCCTTACTAATTATTATTTTTTTTTTTTTTTAAGGCCAAATTCTTTTTTAGTTTGAGGCATTCGTTATGCTCGGTATACTTTTTGACATTAATACGGGTAGAATATTTTTATAATTTCACTTAGTGAACAGTGAGTTTTATCAGGATATAATCCACCGTTATATTTTGATAAACCACCGGGAAAAAAAAATGAAAATAACTTACATTTCGAATTATTTGTAATTCTTGACACACATACCTGTCTATCCTACTATGTTAAGTGGTGGGAGACATACTTTTTTTTGTGAAAAACAACCTCTAGTTTTGTTTTTGCTCTTTTCAGGGGTTTTCCGACACAGCCAGTGCAATGGTAGATGTTGCTACCAAAGAGCATGAAACAAAAGGCATGATGGGAGCTGTAGGCGGAGTCTTGCGGCAAATCCCGCCTACCATAGTACACCCTCTAATCATTGTACCAGAAGCAACATCAAACCTGATTGGTGGACTAAGGAGTCATCTTCAACCTGATGTAAAGAAGGAAGATGAGGACAAATGGAAAGAAGAAATAATTGATTAAATAAAACAGTGGTACTGTAGAAAATCATGTATAATAGTAGCTAAAACAAAGCACTCCAGGAAGAGTAAAACTTCCCCAGAAAATATAAGTAGACATGCTCAGTGAAAAGTACAAGAGACTTGTTCCAATAAAATTGGAAAAATATAGTACCTGTAATGGTTATATGGAAAAAGTGATTAGAACTTAGCTGAGATTTTAAATCTTAATACAACAGACAGTGATTTAGCCTTTCAACTTGACTCTGTTTTATATAGATACAACTGTTCTTTCTGTTCAGTGCTGATCATGAGCAGTCTTTATAACCCTCCAGATTGGATAAAGTTTAACTTTCAGACATTTGCTAAAGTTTCCTGTATGTATAATGGCAAAAATTTCTCCCTTCATATAATTTCATCAAACTTGGCATTTGGTCTGAGAATCAAATTTGAAACAGAAATCTGAAATATAAATCATAGGTCACCCTCTTTGATTTTGAATTATCTGCTATTGAACACACCATTTTGTTAGATATTCTGATTTTCAAGGGCAGATAATTCAAGATCAAGACCAATGTTATATGATTTTTAACTTGAATTTCAGTTTAAAATTCTCATTCCAAATTCGAAGTTTGAAGAAATTTATGAAAGGGACAATTTTGGCCCTATATTACAAACATCCTTAATTATATTCGTTTGGTAAGTATTGTTTCAGACACTCGTGTAAACATTTTCAAATAGGGACAAGTCAATTTAATGAGATAAGCTGAGTCATGGTTAATCAAAATAGTATCATTGCACTGGACGAATTTGCTCATTTATTTATTATTTTTTGTGTCCCCTAAAATTTGCCATTTAAACTATGTATATCAAAAGATTAAGATTTTTGTTAGCTCACCTGGCTATGCCAGGGTGAGCTTTTCTGATCGATGATTGTCCGTCGTCCGTCCAACTTTTTTGATTCAAATGACATCTCCTCTGAAACCTCTTGGCCAATGTTGATAAAACTATGCAGGAATGTTCCTTGCATGAGCTCTACCAAAATTGTTCAAAGAATTCCATTCCATGCAGAACTCTTGTTGCTATGGCAACAATAGGAAAAACTTTAAAATCTTCTTCTCTGAAACCACAAGGCCTAGAGCTTAGATATTTGGCTGTAGCTTGGCTTATGGACCTCTACCAAGATTGTTCAATTTAACCTGAGCCCCGGTCAAAATTGCCACCCCACAGGGGGTCACTTAGTTTTCTAGGCTTATGTACGAAAACTTTAAAAATCTTCTCTGAAACCACGGCCTAGAGCTTAGATATTTGGCGGTGCTTGGCTTGGACCTCTACCAAGATTGTTCAAATTATGACCCTTGGATCAAAATTGACCCCCCGCGGGTCCTTAGTTTAACATGGCTTATGTAGTAAAACCTTTAAAAATCTTCTTTGAAACAATGCCTAGAGCTTAGATATTTGGCATGAGCATTGGCTAGTGGACCTCTACCAAGATTGTTCAAATTATGACCCCGGGTCAAAATTGAATCCCCACCGGGGTCCTTAGTTTTACATAGGCTTATTAGGGAAAACTTTAAAATCTTTTTCTCTGAAACCACAAGGCCTAGAGCTTAGATATTTGGCATGTAGCTTGCCTAGTAGACCTCTTCAAAGTATGTTCAATTATGCCCTGGGGTCAAAATTGACCTTGCCCGGGGGGGGGGAATCTTTGTTTCAAATACAAAGGCGTATATAGGAAAACTTATTTGGTATATAACATTATCTAGTGATCTTCCACCAGGCAAGTGGACTTGTACCAAGGTGAGCGATATAGGGCCATCTTGGCCCTCTTGTTGTTTCTGTATTTATATTTTTAAACAGAAGTGTACTAAAGAGAGGATATGGTTAGTTCAGAGTTTCAAATGTTGACTTTTAACTACAGTTAAACTTCATTTGCTCGAAGTGAAAGGGGCTGACCATTTGAGTTAAGGGGATCAGTAGTTTGAGCCATCAGGATCTGCCAGTCAGGGGTCACCATACCCATGTAAATGACAGTTTTGTGAGTTTGAAGTATTATTGTATATGATTACTTATGCTGAAGAAGCAGATAAATTAGTTATTTTCTGGCATAGAAATAATTGCTCATTTAACATTGTGTTAAACATGCGCACCGTTTTATAATGCTGGTGTAAAGTTTCATAAAGTCCAAATTGTTTGCTCGATAATTGACTTTCCCTTTTTCTTGTTTTCCGAGCAAAGGATATAATTGACTGAAATAGATAGAAGGGACCGTGTTTCACTCTGTGAGTTTAAGCTGGAACTCTATATTAAATAAAGAAATTTTGCTGCAACTGCCGGCCAAAATTTGAGCAATCGGTTGTATTCGAGCGTAACGTAGTTCCAGCGAACAAAGTTTAACTGGACATGTAAATGTCAATTGTGACTCGGTGGTAATAATGTCCTGGCTCAAATATATCAACTTGCCTTTACTTTGCTCAGCTGTGTTTGAAAACATTATTTTGTGATTTAGTTGTTATGAGTTGAGCATAGATGTATTGTTTACAAGATTTTGGCAACAGAAAAGCTCTTATTGATGTTTGAAAGATGGAATGAAGTAGTAAATTAGTGTAAAGTAAACAGCTTCTGAAAATTTAATATTATTTGCCCCCCCCTGAAAAAAAATGTTCCTTTTTTAATTGTTTGAAAAACTCATAGGTAACATTCAAAGTTGTGTAACCTGCCAGTCTTACACTGAAATAGAAAACTTTTATATCAACTGAATGCATACTACCATTTATCCATGATGTCTTATTTGTTAGCTTTAGTCTATTAATGCTACCCAATGTTCCAGAATCCAGACAACAGCCAATTGAAAATTCAACTTTACACTTTTAAGAAGTTTTGACCATGTCATGTTCCTGGCTTATGATTAAAGGTGCCTTGTCATGGCTGCATAGCATAGTGGTAGCACTCCCGCCCACGGAAAGGTCTTGAACTTCCAACTCCTATAGTCTGCTCATTATTCATCCTCAGCAGTGAAAATGTACGAATAAAACTACGGAAGTTTATGTGGCTTAAAGAGAAAAGGTTATTACTCAAAGAAAGTACAAGTAATTCATGATTTCTCGAGATGCATATTGGTATGAAAGTACACAGGTTGGGTTTTATATACAAGCATAGCATAGCTCAATCTTATTTTGTTCATGTTTGTTTTAAAGGGATTAGTGGTTCAAATGTATTTCTTGATGATATACTGTAAATCACTTTGAATTTGCAAGACAAGAAGTTCACAATTTTTCATCTCCGTGTCAATTCACAAGATCATGAATTTGTGAACAAGTGATCCCATATGTTTCCTGAAATCGTTCATTTCTGGAGGATTTGAATTAGCGAAATGATGAATTCATGAACGAGCGATCTCGTGAAAATCGCGAAAATAAAGTTCTCGTGAAATTATATGATTTACACTAATTTCCATCTATAACATGAAATCATAATTATCAAATTCCTGAGGTTTGTACAGAAAGTTTACTGCCACAGTATACATGTTGAGTCACCGCTATTGATGTTTATATACATGTTATAATTATAATACATGAACTTTTCTTTGATGTCAGTGGTATTACTTTGTTCAATTAATTTGATTTTATCAGAGTTTGTTTGAATAATCAGTTAGCATTTCACCAAGGACATATTATGACTTTTCATGTGTATATAATATGTACACGGTGTTAATTGTACATTGTGTTATTATGTAAATATTCAGGGCTTTCAACATGTTTGTGATGTAAATAACCAAATTGTTATTAATTTTTATCAGGATTGTGATGTATGTAACCGTCGTGATTTTAAATATGATATTTGTCTGTCGTGTACATGTATATACCAGTATTTCTTATAGACGACACTGGTTCTAGATGTTCAAAGAACACTTGTTAAAAGACTGATATGAAAATGTGCCTGATAGGGCAGCTGTGACACCAAACGTCTCACGAGAAAGACATACCAGGTACATGTAAGCTAGGGTTAATCTTTGCATTCTTGTTTCGTGATGTAACTATGTAAATGGTAACTATGTAAATGGTAACTATGTAAATGATACTTCTATGCTTTGACCTTTAAGTTTTCTTCAGCATAGCTTAGTCTTTTCGTTGTAGAAAAAAATAAACTAATATGTTTAATAAAGGTGTTGTTCCAATAGATAGAACTGGGACTTTGCTTGATTTTAGTTTATCATGTATAAAATTTTATAGGAAAATTGTAATTTAATTAAAAAGATTATCTTGTTAGTATTTGCTAGGTAGTGGGTAAGTTCTTCTTTTCTCTTATTTTAGCATGTAAATAACATTCTGTGGCTAATAAGTATTTTAGACAATGGTCTGTTTATGCTGTAACTAGAATAAATAATCTGCTTTGTTTTGTTTCTTAAGCAGATAAGCAGTCCGAAATCAGTGTAGATATGATCTAATGGGGGCTAAATATTTCAGTGATTTTAAGTGACTAAAGTCTTATACAGATCCTGGTTCTGTTTTTGAAACATTGACCATATATAATTAAGTTATCAAAATGTTTTTTCCCCTCGTCCGTCTAAATATATGAGACCTTGAATTCAACACTGGAGTCGTTTTAACAAATCATTTGCTCTAACTGCAAATTAACTTTAAACCTATTGGTAAAATGTTTCTATCTCTGCATCCTGTACAGATTATGATCAATCTGTGGGTATATGTACAGTGTGATCATGATGTGCACTGTTCACTATGCAGTCAGTGAACATTTGGTAAGTGCATCCCTTTGCACAGATAAGGATACTGTTTAGAAATTTAGCATAAGTTTCAGCTGAAGTGCATTTTTTTCTTTTGAATTGTGTTTATTTGTTGTATGCCTGGTTTGTAAATTTTAAACTCTTGCCCTGCTGGGAAAAGAAATATCTGCCTCTGTAATCAGTGAAGATCATGATCAATCTGCTCATCCGTCCAGTCTGATCATAATCTACATTTCTACTCAGTCAGAACGTTTTCCTTTTGCACCCCTGTGAACAAGAAATCAGAAAGTCCAAAGTTGAAAAGTGGACAAGTCCACTCTAGAAATGGGCAGGGTAAGGGTTAAAACTCTGCTTGCTTTTAACCTTTGAGTCGTAGTCATATACAACTATCCTGTTACTTTGTTATTGGTATGTAAACAATGTATTAATCTGTGATCATTAAATTTGAAAAACTGATAAAACCATCTCTTGTTCTTCAGGTGTTGACATACATGAGTGTATGTAACTGTAATGTCGCTCTCGCTCTCCATATCGTGAATTGTGCAGACATTGTGGTAATGCATTATACCATGATTTGTTAGAGAGCTCCAAACTGGCCTGGTACATCGGACTTCAGCTCTTTAGCGGTTTTTCAGGATTGCCCTGCTATTAGTTTCTACCCCTTTCTTGGAAACACAGGAGGGAAGTTAATAGGGGTCCCAACCATAGCTATTTACCCATAGCTGGGAGTCTGTTCATGGGCACCGAAGGACCTCGAATACCGCATGTCTGAGACCCTTGCAGTTCAGCCTCGGGCCACTAGTTGCTCCGTTTTCATGTGTCACCATGCAGAGGCACTGCATAGGGCTTTCTATGTACTGGCTGCGCGGAGACTTGTGCACTCGTCTCCCTTTCCACACAAAGCTCTCCAGCAGCAGAGGCTCAAAGCAAGAGGTGACAAGCACACCACATTCAGCACACTACACTAGACACATTAAATGGACCTATTTGACGCACATAATTGTGTATATAATGAGATATATATTTCTCCCAGTGCTATATTCAATGAATTTTTTGTAATTAGTGGAACTGTATATAGAAATTGGCACTACAGTTTATGTTTGCGATTGTCATGATACAAACTTGTTAACAATTGGAGAAAAAATTTGTAAGTGACAGGGAAGGTAAGATAGTTAAAGAGTGTTTGCCATGTTAGTTAAAGGTCCCTGATTCAAAACGAAGTCAGGCTACACATTTTTCTCGCCTTGTGATGGAATAAGTTGATGTAAGAAGTATAGCATTCATAATTATTTTGAAAACTTCAACAAGGGGCTTATGATGGCTGTACATCAGTTGTATGAATGAAAATAGTTTCTTAATTTTTTGGTTGTCCTGAACGTTCTGAATGATTGAGCGTTGCCACATTGAAACACGTTTTCTGAATTATTGACCATTACCACACTGTGAAACACGTTCTCTGAATTATTGACCATTACCACACTGTGAAACGCGTTTTCTGAATTTTGACCGTTACCACACTGTGAAATACATTCTTATATAAAGTCAAACCTGTATAAGTGGCCAACACAATTATGCAGCCACCTGCTTCGCAACACTATTCACCATTTGACTCCGAAAATTTCTTTGTTGGACGGCTTTTTCTAAACTATCGAAAGAAAGTGGGCTCACATGAACATTAGATTAATAAATTAGCTCTTTAAATATTGAGAAACTTGGTGTAAATTAATTTTAGTTTTTTGCAGCCACTCAACAAATATCATCTTACAAAAACATGAACAGTCTTCCAATAAGTTTGTGACATCTCACTGTGACGAAGCAGAATAGTTCTCTATGTATATGTTAGTGTTCGTCAATCACTGTTCTTATAATGGAAAATAGAAAGGTCAACAGAATAGCAACATGAGACTCTCAATTTTCAATTGAACATGTCATGTACGGATGAAAACTGATATGTTTAGTGGAAAGCTCTGTCAGCCAATGAAAATGCTGTACTTCTACAAATTTATCAATCACATTTGTCATTACGGACACAGTCAAAGAATACAAACTGATCTTAACATACTACAAAAAGTACAGGTTTATTAATTATAGTCATTCTATGGAATTTAGAGCAAAGGTAAGAAAACAGAAATACTGCAATTTCATTGGCTGTCAAATAAAGCTGCCCACAATAGTTTGACCCTTGAGATACAACCTTTGTTTTCCTCAGTTTTTACCGTTGTTTTACAAACAGCTGTAGGTACATTGACGGCTTGGTGCTCGAAATCAAATTATGATATTGTGCTAATCTGCTAACACTTGCAACTCTCTCAACCTCTGGTCTCTGCACAATAGATACCTTCAAGAATTACAAGCATGATATTATTGAACATAATAATGATGTCCCTTTCACAAGAGTTAGCCTTCCAGGTCCTTAAAATAAGGCTTGCAGGCACTTTAAACTTCTATAGCTCAAAGCTTTTGTCCATGTAAGTTCTTCGTTCCAGGGAACAAAAAATAACCTCTAATAATGCACCTATAATCTGTTATGTTACTGTCACATTGTCATGGATTTACTATACTGTTTAGTTGTTCAGATCGGCTGAAATAAATGTATAAATTCTCACTTTTCTGTAACTTTAATGCAACTAAAGACAAAAGTATTGATTCCGTTTTACTCTAAGATATGTCATCAGAGAATAATAACTTGATCTATAGTGTTAAAACGTATGTTTTATAAATCACAGGGGACAGGCAAATATCATTTCTGTACAGAAAAAAATCACTCTGTGAGGAGACATTGAATATGCCACAAAATACAGATAAATCTACTGGTAAAGTGACTTTCCTGTCATCTAAGCTGGTAATTAGTTTGTATTTTCTAAAATGATTTTCTGTATTTGCCGTCCATGAGCATTCAAAATATCATTTTTCATATTAAAAACAACAGGCTATTGACGTAACGTTATTTCTGATTAGTTGCTTCGTTTAAATTTGTGACTATTAAATAGTGCATAATATAGTCGCAAAAATCTAACGGCGTTTAAATTATCGCATGTAAACACATTGTGCATTAGAAAAGGATTAACTATTTAGTGATTTTGACATTTGCGACTGTATATACATTTTTAATGGTCGCAAACAGTTTTAACAACTTCAGCTAATGCTGTCGTCATTAGAAATATTTGCGACCATTAAAAACCGTATATACAGTCGCCAATATCAAAATTACAAAACAGTTAACCCTATATTATATACTGCAATTGCATTTGAAAATTAAGATGATATTTGCCTGATACACTGAGGTCAGAATATTATGTTCAGATGTGTAGTAATCTGAACCCTTCTGAAATGGACCTGTCTATCTATCAATTTGGACAGTTCCATTAATTATTCAAATTATTCAACTGAACCCCGAACAGTGCAGATCATGATTGTGGTCATCATTTGTTTGCAAAGGCAGAAATCACTTTATGATAGCAGGTTATGGGTAAACAAAGGCCTGATCTCAGGAAAGAATCATCTGTGATATATTCATCGGTATATCACTCTACATTAAAATCTGTTTCCATTCTCACATGCTTTTCTGATAAAATGTTTTAATTTTTTTGTAATCAAAGTCCATCAGACAGTTTCAATGCATCAGTTTTTATTTAGAGCCTAAAACCCATAACATTAGTGCAATAAATACTTAATAATATATCTTATGAAAAGTTCTTTTGTTTGTTTACCATTAAATTCATCCCAGGTTTTGCCTGTTTACATAATAGAACTAATGGGAGTGGTTTTTTTTTTTTTTTTGGTTGTGAAAATTAAATTTCTGGTTGTTTTTAGGGTTGTTACGGCAACAAATTGCTTAAAGCTGCTTTTTCATAGATATGACAGCATTTCAATATTTTCTCAATTAAGCTGATTCAGGTAGTGATAAATGATCTAGTGTAAAAATAGTTAATAATCGTAATGATACAATTTTCGCTATTTTTTTGCTGATTTACAAATTCACTAATTTAAAAGTTTTACAAATTAAAATTAAAGTACATGTACTTTAGAGTTATGCTATTTTTAACATAAACTTATATGACTGGAAATTATGTTTTAATGCCACATTAATGTACATTTTAAATGAAATAAATCTATGAGTTTATCTGCAAAGGTATCATTTCACATAGATTTATAATCAGAAAATTCTCCTTAGGCAAATTTCAACTCAAGATTCACAAACAGTTAATTGTTTTATTATCAAGTTGTGAATTTTTTTGTTATTCGAAAAATTACTCAGTACTTAATACTCTTATCAATTGATAGTCAAACCTTTCTTAAACGGCCTACCAAGAACTATATAAAAACTGCAGGCAATTTAAAGCATATGGCTTTTTATTTAAGGTGACTGTTTACATAGGTTCCACTGTACATGCATTCTTCATTGTTACATGAGCATTTTATATGCTAATTGCACATTGTGCTTTTCGGCGTAAGCTGTAAAGGCTGGGTTATGACCTACTGTTTGCACCAATCAAATGTTACGAATGGAAGCCCGGTGAATGGAATTTGTATACGCCCCTCTTGATCACATGATCGCTTCATTGATAAATGATGTTACTGCCGATCTAAAGATAGGCTACATATTAAATCACCTCCATTGATAGCTTTTGCAGGACTGATGTCTATGTTTATACTAAAATGTACCTTGGCCCAACGCTGTCTTTTTTAAAAGATATTGCTTGTTCCTAATGCTGGTGTACTATATAAAATGAAAAATGAAAATGAAACTTTTAGATAATGGCTCAGTAACCATAGCACTCTTCATTGATTTGCATGACATTTCTGGCTTGGTTGCATGAAATAGTTATGAACATTTTGAATCTCAGCTGAGTGTATAAATCTGACTTTATGATGAATTATGTATTTCAATAAAAGTATATACGGCGTGACATGACTAACAATGCTCTGCTCAACATTTTGTAGTTGTAGCTGGGCAATACATAGAATTGCGTAAAGTTTTGTGTGATGAAAATTTTGCCATGTGCTACCAGACACGCTTATAAATCTATGTAAATTAAATCTGAAATCTGTAAACAATTTGTGAAAATTTGCCAAGATTTAATCATGCATTTTACACAATGTAAAGTACGATAACCAAGGGCAGACATGGTTTACTGAATAAGGTGCCGCTGGAAATAGACGCACTATTTTGTGCAGTGACTTCAAGTCCCAGGATCACTTCGAATTTACAGATAATGAAAAATAAATTTACTGAAATTATAAGGATAGAGCCATGTTTTATTCACTATTAAACAATGATACCATATGCCTTTCTTTCCTATTCAAGTCATTTCCTCATGAAAAAGAATTACCAGAAAGCCTGAAGTATCATTGAAAAAAATACTGTGCTTTATTTCTTATCGATTTAAGAAGCTAAGGTAGGTATATTTTTGGAACAAATAAAGTATATTGTGCAGTGACTTCAAGTCCCAGGATCACTTCGAATTTACAGATAATGAAAAATAATTTTACTGAAATTATAAGGATAGAGCCATGTTTTATTCACTATTAAACAATGATACCATATGCCTTTCTTTCCTGTTGAAGTCGTTTCCTCATGAAAAAGAATTACCAGAAAGCCTGAAGTATCATTGAAAAAAATACTGTGCTTTATTTCTTATTGATTTAAGAAGCTAAGGTAGGAATATTTTTGGAACAAATAAAGGTCAGTTCCTCCATAAGACATCTTTCTTGGTAAAATAAGAGCTACTTGTAACTGTGCCCCTGGGGCTTTAAAACAACTGACCTCTTATGTTGATCAGATGAGCATCTGGTATGAATGATAAAAGTTCTAAATATAATCAATTGTCATTGTTCTTCTAGGTACTTATAAAAGCTTTTAAGATAACAGGCATATAAGTCCAAAAATTATATGTGTAATTAAGAACCTGTGCATTTTCCCATATGTTCCAATCATGAACCCTAACCCTAGTGAATTTCTAAAATGGACTTGTCCATCTTTCATTTCAGACTGTACCATTATTTGCTAAAAGGGGTGCTAACTAAAACTTCATTGACTGGATAGTGAACAGTGTAGATCATGATCAGACAGCAGGGATGTACAAGCTGATCATGATCTGCACTGGTCATAAAGACTGACTCAATTGCTTTGAGCATGGTAAGACTAAAAAGTACAGAACTGATAAGCACACACTGCTTGACATCTATCAACACATCATAAGAAACAATTCAGCTTTGTTTTTGCTAATGCATTTAAAATTAAACAGTCATGCAAACACATGTTTTTTAATGGGAATTTGCCAATTTTAAGCGGGTTATAAGAAAACTCAATTTTCATTACAATCTATGCATAACCAGCTTTAATATGCGTAAATCATCTTAAATAAAATCTCATAAAATAGCTTGTAAAACAGGCACATATTACAAAGGAATTACTTGTAAATTACATTATAGATTTTTTTTTTTTTGCAAACCCTGCAGTCACACCATCATTGTTAGCTCCGGGAGAAGTTGTTAATTTATGGTGCATATCCATAGCAACTCAGAATGGTGTTAACAGGCCATAGACCACCTGTACAAACAGACAAAAAAGTGTAATCTGGAATATATTTCAGAGAATCAAAAATACATAAAGTAACAGCCTGGTCAAGTCAAAAGTATGAAATAGGTAATGTGTCTGGAGAGATTACAATGTTATCATGGAATCCTCTCAAAACTTCAGGGAAAATACCAGTTTTATAGCAGACTGATGCTTAAAAAAACTAGGCCCTAGAGTTTTAATATTTTCTGAGACAATAATGAATACATGTCAGTTTGATGTGTTTACAACCAGCTAGAATAGTTTTTTCCTAATAAGAATATAGAAAAGTAGCATGCATTCTGATATGCTTTAATGAGATTGGCTGACAGGAAACCTGTTCAATTCTAACTCTGAGTATTTAATGTAAGAAATTATAATAAATATGTCCCTGTATGTTATTGTTGATTAACATACAGGCAAGAGTTCAGATGCTTAGTAATTAAATCACAAGAGCAGAGCACAAGGGGTTAATCAATGATAAAATACAGGTAAGTGTTTATTTCGCTTCTAACGCAGTATTGTCTTTAAAAAATACCCTGAACTACACATGTTCAATGCATAGAAACATTAAATTTTCATTGTAACTTGCAAGCGATTGGATATGTGTATCATTTACCGCACAAGTTGCCTGTTGAAAAAGGCCTCACTTAAGGGTCATTGGTTTTTCGTGTTCGCTCCATAACATAAGTGTGAATTAACGGATGTTACATTTGTTTTTGTAATATGTGACCTAGTTCCTTATTTGCATATGTAAGGAAATAGCGCAGGTCGTGTTAGAATAAAATCTATTCTCCCTTGCTGAAATGTTTTTGTCATTGACAAAAAGTTTTACTTTAATTAAATCTTAAAATGACAAAAAAATGATGTTTTTGTCTGGTGAGATAAGGTATACTCTTCCCTACATTCAATCAATGCCATCATAAATCAAAGACTAATGTAGACTGAAAAACCTTTGTGGATATTTTATTTTCCCTTCTTTCCTAGATGATATTTTAACAAATAGTTAATATAGGATACGACACTCTTAACACCGTGCACTGTGAATTTCTTGACATCATGTATTAGTCTTTCTATCAAGGCGACAAGAATTTCATAATTGGCAGTTTTATGGACTGGAAAAAAAGTTAATCTGCTTCAAAACCCAGAGAAGGGTCTCATATTTTTATAAGCTTATATACATGATATCACAACTGATAGTATTATTCAATGTTCATAGGTGTACTCGCGGAAAATCAATTGACTTGTTGATCATAAGCAGATTGCATTGATGTGCAGGCTGATCATGATCTACACTGGTCACATTAACTGACTGAATAACGAACATTGCAGATCATGATCAGACTGAACGGATGCTCGTGCTTTCGTTGGTGGTCACATAGGCAGCGTCACAAGCGGCCGGCATGGTACGGGCTGGAAAATCAAATGTATTAAAGAAACGTGATTCTTGTTCATCACTATTGGGTATTTTCATTTCTGATTTTCCAACAACTGTCGTTCGATGCACCTAACTTAATTACTGAGTCCAATGGTCACTACTTGCGATGTTTTGATGCAGCATTCTGAGCATAATAAGGATTTAATGGAATTTTCTAAGCTGTATGGTCAGCTTTGACTACTTTTGGCCTCTTTGGCTTCAATATGAAAACATTTGAATCCTTAGCAATTCATGAAAACTTTTTTCTTATTAGTTTTTTTTACAAAAATACAGTATTTTTTTTTTTTTAAATTAGCAATACATCCACGTTACTTCATGTTTTGAATCGATAAAAAAAAAACGCAACTAACAGTAGTGGTTACACCATCAATTTCATGCTTACCGTTATTCATATGAAAGTGTCGACTGAAACGTGTCTGTATAATTTTAGTTTTCATATTTCATGAACTTATTCTCTGCTATGTAATTTTATCAAAGATAAAAACATGCAGAATATTATCCTGCTCTCAAAATCAACATTGAAAAGAATGGGTTACACACAAGAAAACAAAAACAGAAAAACAAAACAGAATGTTTTAACTAAAAATAATCAATTTATTGCATTCCTTCGTGATTTTATGTATGAATAACAAAAGATACAAAAATAAAAACCAAAAGAACAGAAATCAGGTAGTAAGAACTATTCAAAAGAAACAAAATGAAAACACTATAATTTACATTGCATTAATGGAATACACAATTGTGATGGAAATGATATGCATTTTGATAAAGTGGAATGACTTTTTTTGTATCACATACTGGTACCCAATCTTTGTAACACTTCACTTTCTCGTGGTTGCCATGCCACTTTCTATACCAGTTGGTAAGAATTCGAAAATGAAAAGAAGAACTTTCCGCAAACATAATAAATAATAATGAAAATGGTAAATATTGTGTGACTTTAATACAAATCTGCTTTTTATCTTTTTGTAAATAAAGTATCCAGAATATGTTGATTCTACAATTTCTAGGATCTCATTTTTTATCCATGATTTATTACATAATCTGCAATTTTGCAAACAGGTATCTGGAGAGATACTCGTGCTTTGTTCTATTTCCAATTTTTGTTCTGTTTCTAATAATCTGTGACTGTTTCATAAAACTTAATCATAGCATATCCATCAGGGGGGAAAAAAATCAACATTGATAAAAAACGCATGCATAAAATAATGGTTACTGATGAACTACAAAGCAACATCAGTGAATGTATAATAAATTTTATACCAACATGCCTGCAATTCTGTTTTTAATAGCCACAAGTTTGAGACAATCTGAAATATGGTAACTTTTAGAGATGTTTTGGAAAAAGTAATGTCTCAATTTACAGTTTATGAATTTTAACATCATAAAATTGGTATAAAAAGAAACTAAAGGCTGATTTTAAATTTGTAATGCTAAGCCATTCCTTTGTTAACTGAAACATAAATTGTTTTTAAATATCGGTTGATTTTTGTAATAAAAAAGCCTGATTTTTCGCAATCAATTGAAACATTTACGTTAGACCTCGGAGGAATATAAAGAGGCTTCTAAAAACAACATCCCCGTAGTACATAAAGCTTATGGCATATACATGAGAATATGTTACACGGCTGCTTTAATGTCCTTAATTCATGCCTTCATATACATGTACATGTGCTTGATGCTCACAACTGTATAACACACACATTCACAAGATGAAAATCGGCATTAATAGTCAAATCTAATGCTTCCAGAGCATATTCCGAGATAAAATCAACATTATTTATATACAAAGAATTACGCCTTTTATTTAGAATCACATTTATATAAACAATATTTCATTTTGATACATCAAATAAACATTTATAATATGCAACAATTTCTATATATAAAAATATACATTTCAATCCCGAGATAGGTAGAAAATGCAAACTTATCATAAAATGCAAATTTATATAAATTATAAATCCAAGTTTCGATGCAAAATTGCCATACTGGTAAGTCCTTCATTTCCAGCAAGTTATACATCACTGCATGAAACTCTAAAATGGTCAAACTAAAACCTAATATAGTAAACTATAAAAATTTCACTCCAGTAACGCTTGAATACTGATAACTCAATAGTGAACACAATATGGATCATAACTTAATATCACTGTGCACACAGTGAACACAAAATGGATCATTACTGAAGGTCAAAGTGTACACAGTGAACACCAAAGGGACCATGACTTTGCTGCCATAGTGTACACAGTGAACACCAAAGGGACCATGACTTTGCTGTCATAGTGTACACAGTGAACACCAAAGGGACCATGACTTTGCTGCCATAGTGTACACAGTGAACACCGAAGGGATCATGACTTTGCTGCCATAGTGTACACAGTGAACATCGAAAGGACTATGACTTGCAGTGAACACAAAATGGATCATACTTAAGGTAATAGTGTTCAAAGTGAACAGAAAATGTATCATAACTTAATGTCCCAGTGTACAAAATGAATAATAACTTAATGCCAAAGTGTACTAAGAGAACACAAAATGGACCTAACTTAATGTCACAGTATAAAAAATGAACACAAAATGGACCATAACTTGATGTCTCAGTATGAAAAGTGATTACAAAATGGGCCATAACTTGATACCATGGTGTACAAAGTGATTACAAAATGGGCCTTAACTTGATATCATGGTGTACAAAGTGATTACAAAATGGGCCATAACTTGATATCATGGTGTACAAAGTGATTACAAAATGGGCCATAACTTGATATCATGGTGTACAAAGCGATTACAAAATGGGCCTTGATATATGGTGTACAAAGTGATTAAAAATGGGAACTTGATATCAGTGCAAAGTTCATGGTCATTACAAAATGGGCCATAACTTGATGTCACAGTGTACAAAGTGAACACAAAATAGATGAACAAGTATTGTCACAGTATACATAAGGCATATAATTTCTGTCACAACCATTTTCAAAATCTGAGTTAACTATCCCTTAATGTTTCATTTAAATTTACTTTGATAAATTTGAAATCAAACTTATTCTAAAAATTTAACTGGAAAATAAAATACTTTGTATTTGTATATTGCATTTATAAATATATCATTCTCTGACAAGAGTGTCATTCCATCTAATTTAGGATAATAATTATGGACCATTATATATACAATCGTCAATGTACAGTAAAGGTATTCTCAACTTTTTATGAATTTTGACGTTGAGTGTTTCACAATTTTTCGTTATTTTCAACAGAAACACAGATAGTTTTCAAAGTCATAAGAAAACTTAGGAAAAAAAACATCAACAAAAAGTCCAGGAAATTAAATAGTAGTTTTATTCAGATTTGGATAAAAAGGAAAATGGAAATTTAGACCAATCAGAATGCTTCAGTCAACAATGTTCAGTGAGGTTATTAAATTTCTAAACGCCTGCCATAAAACAACCCATGCATTCCTTTCTTTTGCTACAGAATAAAGATTTTAATTTTCCATCAACTTGCGGGATATCAAATTTTTAAAGATTTTCTCTTAATTGATTGCTGTAATTCTATACGAAAACATCAGACGTCATTAAGCAGGTTTAGTAAATTACATCCTCCAGCCGTTTACGAAGAATCTAGACCCAGATACAGATGCATGACAACGACGAACACAGATGTGTACATGCAATTCATTCATGTACGGGGAAATAGTATTTTAAAAAACCCAAATGGAAAGCGGCAAAAAGTTTTACCAATTATATCCTAATACCAAAAATATATATTATGAAAATTGACTGGTGCAAAATAAAGTATTGTTTGATTTAGTACATGTCATAAAAATTAATAGCAGAGA